>JAGFBZ010000413.1:185450-330450 GCA_018398805.1 Hirundichthys speculiger | reverse complement strand
TTTGTCCTCTGAATGATCAATATCATCTGATGAACTTATACAGCATCTTGATTTTTCATCTCTTTTAATTTTGATATTAACTGGGTAGAATATCGCGATATCGTGATAATATCGTATCGTGACCCAAGTATCATGATACATATCGTATTGCGAGGTCCTTGCCAATACTCACCCCTAGTTGGGTCGTTATCCCTGGACGTGTTGCTCTGCTGTTTGTTAGTGCTGAACGCAACATCGGACAGCTTCCTCTTTTATCTGAAGCGTTTGTAAGGTTGACTGGCCCACTCACTGGTTTCTCAAAGATTTTTTCCAACTTTGTAACTGGAACACAGTCAACTTTGGTCTGACATCAATGCCATTTCTGACTTCCGAGCTAAATGGAATGCAGCGTGTGATGCTGTTTTAACATTTTGAGCCCGATTTGGCCTGACTTTTGAAGCTCATCACCAGCTTCGATTATGGCTTAAAAATTACGGCAACCGAATCAAATGGAACAGAGAAGAACCGACCAGCTTGTAGAATTGTTATCTCTGCCATTCTGGAGTCACGTTTCATTCTGTAATTTCATTCTGAATTTCATTCTGAATTTCTGTGAGATGTTGTGGTTTGTGGTCTGAGTCTCGGTGAGTCATCTCATCTGTGATTTGGAGGGTTATTGTATTAAAGATGAGTTCAGACTGCCCTCATGACTGTCATGTCCCACGTTTTTAAGACCCGTAAACATTTAGATGTCATCCAGGTGTCGGCAGCCTGAAGCCTGACAAGATAACTGGGGCCAGTTTGGTCTGACTGGGGCCAGTTTGGTCTGACTGGGGCCAGTTTGGTCCAACTTCTCCCCGTCCAACAATCCTCAGTGACGTCCTGATCGTCTTGTTTTTCAGGTTATCTTGTCAGACATCCCAAGTGTGAGGTGAGTTAAGAGAGATAAAATCTGGTCAGGAGAACATGAGAGCGCCGCTGATCTAATTTCATCCAACTGCTGGTTATTTATGACCCAAAGTCGTCATGTGAGCAGAAAAACCTGACAAGTAAGACTAAGAAATTGAGATTAGACGGAAGAATTACCTTAGAAAATTGGTTTAAAGTTGATTTAATCAAGTGGTGTCAGAGAGATGGATGCTTTCTTTTCAAAAGCGAACTGAGAAACACCAACATTTATCTGTGACCAGTTCTGGATAAATCAATTGGTCCTGCCATCTCCAAGGCCTTTCAGACTAAAACAATCTCAACGCTTTTCAATTTTTTTTAATGTATATATTTGTTTATGTATATATTTTTTTTGTTTGTTCTTGTTATTGCTGAAGTTGAATTTGACCAAGAGCTTTTGATGACTCCCATGGTTGCAGAAGGGACTCTGGAATCTTCTTGCATGTTGTTTTCTGTCTGGTAACCTGTTTCGAGCTGTTTAGACGGTATCGGGTCTGATATTGGACATCGGTATCTGGTCTGATATTGGACATCGGTATCGGGTCTGATATCGGACATCGGTATCGGGTCTGATATCGGACATCGGTATCGGGTCTGATATCGGACATCGGTATCGGATCTGATATCGGACATCGGTATCGGGTCTGATATCAGGTATCGGGGCTGAAATCAGATATCGGTATTGGGGTCTGATTAGGGATGCACCGATTGTGAAATTCTGGGCCGATACCGATGTTTAACATAACAACTTGGCCGATGGCGATGCCAATGTTTTTTTTGTTGTTGTTATTTTCTCAAATGCCTCTGAGATGGCAGATGCTGAGTGTGTACCTGTGAACTCCTGGGAGTGTAACACCGCCTTCACCAGGTTGAAGTCCTTATCAATCCACTGTGCTGTGAGGCTAAGCATGCTCACAGGGCTTACATCCGAACTCCATATAATCTGTGGTAAAACTGACTGCAGTGATGTCACGAGCCAGTAGTTCATGAATGTGTGTGGCCACAATGTTGTGGATTTCGGGGAGACAGACCTCGGCAAAGTGACGTCGGCTCGGCAGCGTGTAGCGTGGCTCCATAAACTTCATCAGACTTCGAAAACCCACGTCCTCCACAACAGAGAAAGGCTGGTCATCTAAAGCGATGAACTCCATCACCTTGTTCGTTATTTGTTTCGTTTTGGCGCTGTCTGGAGACAGCTGTTTGGCTTTCTCAAACGACGTGTCAATTGAAGTCTGAGTCTTACCGGCGGTGGTTGCTTTCTTGGCGGCTTCATTTTTCCGTTTTTGGTCAGCTTGCAGGTAATCTCTGTACACCGCCTCATGCCTGCTTTTCAAATGTCCAATGAGATTTGATGTGTTAAATGACTTTCTAACAGTTCCCCCTCTTGAAATCTCAATGGAACACGTATTGCAAACTGCATAACGCTGATCTTTCTCCGAGACTGTAAAGTATTGCCACACGACCGCCATCTTCTTAATTTACTCTACTGAGGAAAGTGCGCGGGTGCCCTCTTCAGTCACGGCAGAGTATTACATCTCCCCCCCAATAAAAAGAGTTTCTCCCGAGCACAGCGTTCATGCCACATGTAAATCAACATATAATCATCGGCCACTGCCATCGGCGAATGTAATTTTTATTTGCCGATGGCCGATGGCAGTTAACGAGGCAAACATCGGCCAATACCGATGTTCAGCCGATGCATCGGTGCATCCCTAGGTCTGATGTATGATATCTGATATCGGTTGGAGATCGCGGCGTCCCAAGGTCACTAAAATACCCCAATGGTGTGCTACTGACAAGAAAATTTGAATTAAGGTTGTGCTCGATAGGGGAACCCTGAATACTGTGAAAGGTGGCAGCACCGGTTTAAACCGGTTGTTACGGCTGCATTTACCTGGTGCATAAACTTCTGGTTTTGAAGTGACTGTGCAGACTCCTGCCGACTGGGATGGTGCCGATTTAGCTCGAGGGTAAGGACGAGACGGGGGAGAATATTGATGAGCTGAACGTCACGGGACACTCCAGACTGTGTTCCTGTCAGTTCAGCGTCAGCAGACCAACACTGTTGACCATCAGTCATGTTAACAGACCAGTAGTGGTCCTGTCTGCTTCTACTGGGATAACTGGAGACATGGGTCTGCAACGCCCTGGAGGAATGTGAGTTCAGCCCCCTTTCACATGATAAACCGCCGTACCCCTGTTTATCTGTATTAACGCCAGTTCATAACAGACGGCATCTTGGGGGTTTTTACACACAAATATATTCAGAGCAATCCACTTAAATAATTAAGTCTATTAATCGCCCAGTGAAATTCAAGGTAAATCCACTCTGATTCAGGTCATTTACAGATTCATAAACAGCTTGTGAACAGCTTCTGGTCCGACAGGCTGTTTGTAAGTTCGTCTTTTCCGCAAGTCCAACTTTTGTACTGTATTTACTGGTATGTAAGCTTGTAGTTTTTCCATTACGTGATTATTTCAATTACGTGAAGTATTCTTGCATGCTAATTTGGACTTGAGAACCATTTTATTCATATGTGTTGTTTGAAGCTCAAACGTTCATAATTAGGGGTTATATTCTAAATAAAACAAGCGGCCTACCCAGGTAACCAGATAGGTTTCATTAAAGCCATTCTATGTAGCAATACCACGTCTGACCAGATGGGGGTTTACAGGATGGATGGTCCAGTTTGTCCCTCTAAAGCCTAATTAATGCGTAGCATGGCCCAAAGCTGTCCTTGGCATGTATACTTGTGTGTTGGTGCGTGTGTCGCTTTGTAACAACACCACCAGCCACTAGAAGGCAGTGTGGGATCTTTTCTGCAGCGTTGTAGCCAGCAGTGCTGAGCTTCCTTTAACCTCCTCCTATATTTCGCTCAAACTTGGCGTAAATAAAGTATATGTTATGTGAGTTGATGCTGATGAATGTTGACCATCAGTCATGTTCACAGATGTTGTAGTAAAATATTAACCTGACTTGAAATCGACGTAAAAGAGGTTGGCAGCGGGAAATTCAAAGACGCAAAATACTAATAAGGCTTTAAGGTGCAGCAAGCCATGTCTTTCTTCAGGGAGGACATGTGAACTTACTTCTGGTGTGCTGCCCCTGTGTGGTCAGAAGTGGTATTGCTGTCTTTCTACCTCTCAAACGGCATCCCATCAAGCAGTCTGCCATCACAGCAGAAGCCAGACACAGCGGTCACGTGACTGGCGTCTGGTTGTGCAATAGCGTAATCACTTTCAGAGCAGCGCACGGCGCGTTGATGACAGCTGCTGGACCGGTACACGTGACATCCTGTCAGACGGCCCGATGCTACCATTATTAATCTGACAAATCATGTTCTTTGTGACTGAAGCCCCCCAACCTCCTGTCAGATCAAATTTACACAGGAACCATTAGAGTTTTCTTCCTGAGATTGATTCTGATAACCGATAACTTTACCAGCCAAAACGTTTCTGTGACCCAGCCAGCTGTACCGATGTTCAGTTAAGCAGTAAAATCAGACATCTTCAACATCCAACAGGAGCTGGTGAATTGTTCCAGTTTCTGATTTAAAGACTAGCTGCATCTTCTTCTTCCGCTGGAGATGAGCGTTTTAGTCTAAAGCGGCGCCACAGCGCTAACGCTAGGCCTGCTACCTCAGTGCAGCAGCTCATGTGTTGCATAACATCCTGTCCTGGTTCTTGGAGCCATTGGTATCCGATGGTGCGTACCGGCAGGGGGGAGCATTTCCAGGACCGTTTTCCTGTTGAAATGCTCAGCAGGATACCCTCCGGGGCATTTGGATATCCCGGTTGGCATCCTGGCAGAGCTTGAAGCAGCGCGGTCGCTGAAGGAAAAGGCACGCCGATTCCCGACTTGTTTCTGCAGCAGCTGGGGAGCGAAACGCGACGTGTTTGGCACACGATCACCTGCGAGCGTGTGGAGTTGTGAATAACGCTCGTTAACCTGGGTGTGTCTCCTGGATCCACAACAGCTGTTTCTCAGCTGACACGGCGAACAAGACGAAACCTATCCAGGTGAAACGACCCGACCGCCTGTGAATCGGGCTCAGCTCTGTCAGAAAACACCGGCCGTCTCCGTGGACGTGCTTGCTTTGCCTTCCTGTGTCCTTCGACACATAGAGGTATCTTATTGACACATTGATAAGGTTTTTATCAGTTCAAACAATGAGAAGAATTTCTGAGCTGGAGACATGAGTGTTGCGCAACACCGGCTTAGTTAAACACACAACGACAAGGTTTAGTCACAGTTAACTACAACCTGGAACTCCAACAGAAAGCTGGTATATTGAGGAAAACAGGGTTGGGTTATTCACAGTAACATAGAACCCATCTGAAATGTTTAAAGTGAGATTTTAATTTAAAATATTACATCTCTCAAAAAAATTGAGGCATCAAAAGGCGGGAAAAGTTAGAGGCGCTAAAAAGAAACACCTGGAGGAGCATCTACAACTAGTTAGGTTAAAAGGCAACAGATCGGTGACATGACCGGGTGAAAAAAGACCTTACACTTGATTATTATTATATATTTTTCTTTTGAAGTAATGTCAAGGATGCAGATAAATTTCCAAAGTTGGAAAACAATCATGAAGAGTCTCGAGTCAGTTGTGGCTCTGTCGTTGTTGGACGGTCGTCAAAAGAGTCTTTTCCTCGTCTTGGGAGCTTCGACAAAATTAAGTCATTGCAAGTCTTTAGTCTCGTGAAGGATGTGCGGTCCCAGAACATTTGTAGTGTTGATGGCGGGATTGTTGAGGTCCTTTGACCTGTGAAGGAGTCTGGCTGTCGTCTTTGAAAAGTCCGTAGTATGTGAGCGATGCTGACTTTAATACTTGAAGCAGAACAAAAGACTTGAGTTCATGTAAAATATCGGTTTCAGTTTCACTCGGAAGAATGTTTGGTTACGTTTACGACGCGTCGTCCGGCTGCGGCGATCGTCCGTGGCTGCCATCAGCAGATACCAGACAGTTGTGTGGTTGGACAACTGCGTATCAACTACGGTGTGATGTCACAACCCTGATGAAACTAGCTCACGGAGATCCAGGGACACCACGGCAGAGGAGACCGAGATGCTCAATGACATAGTGGCGGCAGAGAAATCAAGAGCGTGACCAAAGGGAGTTCGACAGATGGCCAACGGTCCAACGACTTCAGGAGTGTCCCTCAGGATGACTAGATGGTGTTATTAGAGCCTGATCACTTCCTCAGGTGATTAGAGCGCCACTTTTCACGTGAGAGTATTTGATTTATATTTAGAACCCAACTTCTAATGATTTCCCCTCGCTCGTACGTACGTGTTGGAAGCATCTCCAGCGTTGTTGTCCACTGACTTTGAACGGAGTGACGTTGCTTCCGTCAAAAGTTAAGGAATGTTCATCTTTTCATGCCTCAACGCGTCCGTCAGCCAGACAAACTGCAGTTACACTGCCAGTGTTGTTTCAAAGCATGCGGTTTATTTGTGTAGTTAGCGGGAGAAAATTCGATGGGTTATCGGCATGACGAAGGGACGTCGGGAGCGGGGAGCACATCAAATTATTGGATCATTGTCAGCTTGTGATCCAGGGCTGCACAAGTCCATTAACGACCTATTCGTTTGCATCGGGTGTGTTGAAGTGGGAACGACTAAGAGACATTTCCACAGTTGGAAGACAGTTGCTCCCCTGATATCAGCTGTTCAGCTAATTTGGAGGCTGTCTTTTCTACGTTTTAACCTCCTGGCAAAATCAAACGTCTAATTTCATCACAGGTCTTCAGTCTCGTCTCTTCCGTGACACAATGCGGAGTGTTGTTGTCTTTCGATTTGCACAGGATTCAGGTTGTAGTGGCGTAAATGATGGTGCTGCTGCAAGATCCTCGATATTTAGTCTGACGCTCAAAACTCTGGCGTTATTGTCTTTAGACGTGAGAGGATGTCGGAGGGGTTTTGAGAAACCGTCTGGGTTATGATCGGCATTAGACGATCTCTCAGAAGTGAAGATGGACAGATGTTCTGCAGCTCAAATACACCATCAGAGACGCTCAACCCTTATAAGGGCGTGACTCAAACCATTGAACTGTCATGACGAGGGCACCGGTTCAGCTTTGTTGAGACGTGAGCGGTTGGGTTGAGCCACCCATAAAGCATGAGCAACATGCTGACAGTATGGCGGCGTTTTAGACTGGGATACTTGAATACAAGGCTGCGGTTTCCAGAGGTGGCGCCACCGTTGCGAAATGTGACATGTTGGACCTTTTTATGAAGCATCTAAGGAACCAGCAGGTGAAAGAGCACAATGACTTTCCTCAAAGGTGGCTGGACTTTCACCTTCCATCCAGAAGGTTTTGAGAACCAAGAGAAGGAAGTCCAGTTCCCCTGGTTCATTCCTGTAAGGGTTACCATGACCTGGATGACAGAGTCCACGCCGGCGCGGTGCTGTGACGGCTTTAGAAAGTCAGTGAGGGAGATGGAGGAACCTCGGCAGCAGAAACTGGGGAAATTCCCCCCAAATAAAGCCAGAAAGCCGCACCAAAAATGAGGAAAACTGTGGACTTGGTGGTCCTGGATGACCAGCCCGCCGGCCGATGGGAATGTCCGACTATGTTCAAATTGAACATTTGTAGAAAGGCTGAATGAAGTTCTGCAGTCAAAGAGAAGTGTGAGTAATGCTTCACCAACAGTCATTCAAGGTTCATGGGAAATATAGTTTAAAATCAATAAAACTAGTTTGTGCTATCAAAGATCCCAGGAGTGTCCAGGGGAGAGAACCGTAACTCACTTCTGGATGCTGCACTTTGAACATTTAATGGTTTTATGTTCTGTTCTGAATAAAATATGGCTTTATGGCATCTTCCTTTATTATTTTTTTTCTTCTACACGGCGTCCCACCTGGTCTTGTGTTGGTGGTTGTAGACGTGTCTTTGGTGGATTAAAGTGTCCTGATGTGTGGCGTTGGCGGCTGAGGCTGATCTTTGGGAGGACTGTTCTCGGTGCAGTTGGGAGGAGGTCTGTTTGTCCCCAGATAACTCAACCTGTCAGGACGTTCGCTTCTCCGGCGTACATTACTTAAACTTGGGCGGTCGCTGAAAGTGCCAGGATGGATGAGCTGTTGGCACATGTGAGCTGCTCTTAAAACCGCAAATGGCTGAAGGTTTTGATGGAATGTGACCATTTTACAGGCCATTAAGATAATTTCTTTACTTCCCTTTACAGAACTTATTTTCAGACGGTCCAGGCAGCGTGTCGTTGGTGGTGATTGGCTCCTAATTTAACAGCAGTACTTCTATAAATGTGTACATACGTGAATATGCATTTGGACGTTGGCGGTGGTTTGCTTGTCGTTGTGAAACTTTGTGGTGAGCTCAGACTGCCTCCTCATGTTTAGTCTTCGTATTTCCGTAGAATAATGCAGAAAGCCGTTTGTGGCTGGAAAGTCATCTCTCCTGCAGCCGCTCTATCAGTCTTCGTCCGACCGCTGTTTTCTTTAGAAATCTGGCCGCTCCGAAGCTCAGCCACCTTTGTGACATGAACGTTTGCTTTTTATTGTTGTGATGTCAGAAAGCTGTTTGTGTAACTCGGCCGTCTCTCTCCTCCCCCTCCTCCTCCTCCTCCTCATCAGGCTCGTTTGCAGGAGCGTTCGGAGACGAGCAAGTTTATTCCCAACTCCCGCAGAGCTCGGGGCCGCTCCTCTGCTGACCTCCCGAACGCCTCCGACCGAAGCTGTGCCGTCGCGGTCGGACTCTGGGAGTGCGTGTCGTTCATTAGCAGCCTGTGCCTGTCTTTGACTTGCAGTCAACACTGCACTTCCTGACCAATAAGCTGCCGTGGCCAACTGTTTATAGGTGCAGACCCCTAACTGAAACCATGTGTGCCTGGAGCCGGGCAAACGCGTTGCCAGGAAACCTCGCTGATTCGCCACTCCGAGAGACTCGGCTGTGGCTGCCCGGAGCTGCTGCGATAACTGCTAAGTCAGGAGTTTTGTGCAGATCGTGCACTTTCGCGGAACAGGATGGCCGCTGATTGCTTTATTTGGTTGTCGTGGAGCTAAAAGAGCCCTGTGAGCGCGCTCAGCCCAGCGCCGGTTGTGATCGCCTCTGTTAGATAAATGTACAGGGACGGCACTTGTGTCTGAGAGCTTCTTCAACAAACTACTATTGCAGCATGTTGTTGCGAGCTGCGTGTGCACGCCAGCACCGAAGGCTTCTTTCCTGTCAGACCTGTTTCCTGATTTATCATTTGCAGTTTGTTATCACCACAGAGCAGAGGGTGGGGGTGTTGTTGTGCAGATAATTGCTGCATGAGTGGCCTTCGACGCAGCACAGATGCCTTTTTTTTGTTCTTGTTTTGGATCAACGGCGCTGCATCAGTTTAACCCCGAAAAGTGACTCCTGCAAATAGAAGCTGGTCTCAAACCTGGTCCCGGGTCTCTCAGACAGCCCAGAGCTCTGCCTCTGCTCCAGACAGGATGACCAGCAGAGGTTTCTTCAGAGCTGGGTAAATGTCAGCCTGGAAAGGCTAACTGAGAGTGCAGGAGGTGGAAGGGAAGGATCCATCACATGGCCCTGCTGCTGCAGACTCAGGAAGAGGGCTCGGTGTTTTTTAACCCTCCCCCCTCTGTCAGGAAGAGCCCCCTCCCCCTGTCGACTTCTCTGCTTTAAATGCTGGCTTCCATTACACATGCAGCTCACGGTCCTCCTCGGTCCAGGGTTAAATTGCATGCACTGAGACGTGCGCTGCACAGTTTGCTGTAGCAGGGCTGCCTGGTATGTGGTTTCAGTGCAGGCGCTGCTAAAGTGCAGCTGGAACTTTCGGACCGGACCGTTCTGAGGGTTCTCTGAGGGTTCTGAGGGCTGAGGATCTCCCTGAAAGATGACCTTATATCTTTCTGGTTGAGGTATAACACTGATGTAAACTCTGTTACTCCATTTCCCTGGGCCTCGTTTAGGTTCCCAGAAGCTAACATTAAAAACTCTGCTATATGGTTGGTTGTTTACCAAGACCTCTGCAATAATAATGTTTCCTCTTGTGCTAGGAAAGCTCCTACTTCCTTTGAAAGGACATTACCACTCAAACATAACAATTTTGGAAATTTCAATTAGCCTGCCAGCATCAGTGCTACTTCCCAGAAGCTACATGCTGTTCGTCAGCAGTGGAAGAAAAACCCATGTTGGTAGACCTCTAGATAAGATAAATATATATATATATATATATATATATATATACATACATACATACATACACCCACACACAATATACAAAAATACAGGAAATAGTCTGTTTTTAGTGGGACTGTGAGAACCAAGGACAAATTTAACTCAGATCTTTAAAGATATTTATCAAGATCCAATACGACGTGTTGAGGTTCAAGAAATTCCAGAGCTGAGGTTTTTCAGGTATAAAACTATATACAGTATATACAGACCAGTATATACAGTATATATAAAAAAAACCCAACAACAAACTTAATTGATTATCAAGTGTGAATGAATTAAGAATTGTCTGTTTCCAAGCTCCTGCTGGTAACATCAGCGCTCAGAGATCAAAGATGATTTTAATTTGTCATAAAGACTTTGGATTCCTCGAGTCAAGTGGAGTTTTGCTCTGCGGTTTGATTTATGATGGCAGAGACCCAAAGACAGCCCCCAGTTCAGAGCTGGGCTGTAGAAAGTGATGTTTTTTTTTTTTTTTTTTTTCCTTTTTAAAGGGATGAAACTAACGATTGTTTTGGCGGTTGACTAATTGAGCTACGTGGATGCTAGTAACACATTACAATAAAAGAAACGAATGATCGATCCCTTCTGAACGGCGAAGAAACACCGGTTTATCCGGTGTTTCTATTATTTCACATCGATGATTTTTCAGTTGACTACGTAACTGGTGGGTGTTTTTCTTCGCTCTGCTGTATTCTAGCATTCTCTGTGTTTTTATTAGTTATGTATTTTGCTCGTCGCCCCCCAGTTTTTTTTGTTGTTATTGTTGATGACTGACAGATTTTTGAGTTCATCTGACTTTAGAGCCTTTTCAGTTTTATTTGATGACGTTTACTTGTGCAAACATTTGGACACCATGTGATACAATTTGGTGGTTGTTTCACTTGTTTCTCAATGTGGACGTTGGTGAAATGTGATGTTGCGCCAGTTAAATGTCACGGCTGCACATGGTGTGTAGACGGTAGCCTGTTGGGGAACCTGGTAGTGGATCTTCTCTGCTTGGCCCACTGGTCACCCAGATGTCCCAGCAGAGCTCGTCTGGTCTTGGATGTTTCGAGGAGTTTGGTGCGGTTGTCTTTGGTGTCATGGAAGTCCCTCAACCAGACAAGAACAAATATCTAAAGGTCTTCTTTGATCCGTTATGATTCGCTGATTGATTCTGACGCTTGGACGCTGAACAATGAGTTCCATCTATGGAGGCTGGAGCTCTGAATCTGGGCCTCATGCTTGTGAAACCACTCCTGATTTATTTTGGGTCCGTCTGTTTAAAGCGAGTCACACCACGGGGCTCCTCAGGGTTTAAGGGGTTACGTTTCAGTTTCATTTCTCCCTCAGTTTGTTTTGGACCCGGCCCCCACCCAGTGGTCGCCCGTCGGACCCGGAGGTTCAGTCCGGTTTGACGTGATCAACAGTCATTTAGAGTTTCTTTGTGCCGATTCCACCTTCACAACATAACCTTCTAAAAAGTTCTGTTCTTTCCACCTTTTTGAGCCAAGAAGCGAAAGTTCCAGTGCTTCACATCGGACAGGAACAAAACGGCACCGTTTTAGATTTTCTGATATTTATGAAGCCGGAAAGCGCGGACTGCTTAGCAGCTGTTGGGTCTGCAGATGATTGATGCTGCAGATTTCAGACTGATCCGCTGTGATCCGTCCTCTGATGTGCCATCACGAGATCGTGTTTCTACGACCGCTCCGAGGTCAGGAGTTTGATAAATGTGCGAAGGTTCTGGTGTTTTTTACGAAGCAGCGGAGCAGAAACGGACCTTCCTCAGATGCCGTTCGCTCTCCTCCAGTCCTGCACGGAGCGTTTCCATTTGATCTGGAAAAGGAAGATAAATGCTGCAGACAGTTTCCATTTTAGCTGCTCGAGACATTATTGCCTCTCTCTTGCTCCTAATGTCTTAGGCTGTTGCTGTTTTTAGCTCTTTGCGTATTTCAGATGTTTGGAGGCTTTTAAATGTTACGGCTCACGTCGTTAAAAGGCTGTTAGTTACGTGTTGAGAGCAGCGAATGTGCCGTTTCACACTGGAGACGTCCTGGCAATTTTATTAGTATTTTCCCAGCTAATGATGATCAGAGAGCAACATGAGTGGGTGATCATTTGAGGGCAATAGTGGGGTGTGGGTATTTTTTTCCTTTTTGTACATTTTTGTAAATTATTTTATTTCTTTTTTGCATTGAATATACGTTGAATAATTCTTTATTTAAAGGTTTTTTGGGGGTGTATTTGGGGCTGTGTGAGGGTGTTTTTCTGTGAGGAAGCGTTCAGCTGCAGGGTCAGGGGTCAGGAGGAGGCCGTCGCCGTCGGTTACTTGCCGTCGACGTGAACCAGTTGAACCTTCTTCTGCCTCTGCTGGACTCAAACTCGAGTGCGCTGCTGCAGCTCTTCCTTGTTTTACTTTTCTGTGAATCGGTGCAGAGGAAGACCAAACCACATCCTAAACCGACGCTGGCGGCTCCGGCCCCTCCCCCATCCTGGTCGTCTTTGACCTGGACTCCGACGCCTCTCTATTCCTCTGCGGACGCCGCTTCTGCTTCCCTAAACTGACACATCCTCTGTCACAAGACTGTGCTCGGCGTTGGGCGGGTCGCTTCTCTGTCGGAGCTGTGCAGAAACTCGCCGATCTCTCTGAACCTGCTGCTCAGAAGCAGCCCAGCATCCTCGGAGATCACTTTTGATCACATGACTCGACAAACACGCGCAGCAGAGCTAATGAATGGGAAGAAGCTGTTTGAATCGTGTCCACTTGAACAAAATGCAGCTAAATGACGTGAAGCCGAAGCCTCTGTGTGACGGCCTGCAGGAAGATGATCAGGCGGTTATCTTTGGCCTCAGCGCTCCTCGCTGCTCTGCAGACCGAAGCGGCTGCAGCAGGATGTTGGGGTGTGATATTAATACATACTGTGTGCATTTCAGACCCAGAAGCTTCTCAGTTTGCATGTTCGCTTTTGGTCCTGGGTGGTTTTACGTTTTGGCGACGCAGAGGGCAGCTGCGTGGTTTACCTCGCCTGATGTCATCGTGACCCGACGGGGAGAAGGTCTTCTTCCTAGGTGGACTCTGAGAACATCAGAGGTGAATCTTTGGAGCATCTGGCTGAAGCTCCTTCAGCAGCAGTCAGCAGTCTTTCAGCATCTCCGGATCAGAGCTGCTCAGACGCATCACAGCTTCCTCGTTGGTTTTTCTCGCCCTCTTCTGTGGGGCTGTAGCGATACACTAATCTTGCAATACGCTACACAATACTCGGCTCATGATACGATATATATCGCTATTCATCTTAAGATACATTTACATCATTTTCTGAAAGATTTTAACGAGACAAAGTGATTTTGGTGACATCTTGTGAGTGTTCCAATCACTTTGTTTGAATTAATTGAACTGAAAGGTAGGTGACCGCAGACATTGCCGCAAAGAGGGGAGAAAGGAGGCCTCTGATTGGTCAATTCTACATCCGCGTAGAAAAGAGCGCGTCATTGAAGAAATGAGGAAGTACCCACATCTGTACGATTCTCATTCTCCACACTACAAAGACAGCACATTTTCTAGTAATTCATGGAGGGAGATAGCGATGAATGTGGGTCTGGATACGGCCGAGACGGTGAGGAAGTGGAAAAACGCAAGAGATAAGTTTAGTAAGTTTAGCTAGTTCGTGATTGTCCCTCTTGCGTTGTGGCCTGGAATAACATAGCGCAGACGCGCTTCAAAATTGAGCATAAATCAAAAGTAACTGCGGCAAGCCAGCGACAAAATAACTGCGACACATTGATGCGAGAGTATACACAGCCCTTAAAGCCGGCGTTTTCCACCACTGAATACAGTGATCCCTTATTTTTTGCGGTTAATGGGGACTGGCCCCAAGTAGCGAGGCACTGCAGCGAAACAAGACAAAGGCTCAACTGTGGTCTTTCTGTTTCCTTCACAGACTCTGGTCTCTGAACCGTAGTAAACAAACTGCTGGTATTGTGCTATTTTTGGCTCGTAATTAGCGGCTAACACGCTAACAACAACAAAACAAAAAGTCCGGTTTTCTCTGCATGAAATGAGCACTTTATTCTGGTGCTGCAGGAACTTTTAATATCATCTATCTATACACGCTGGGCTGCTGTTTATGCTCACGACACTTTTCATCTAACCCCGTTTTCATTCTGCCGTCCCATGACACACACACTACATTACCCATAAGGCCACACCATTACCCATAAGGCTACCTTCTTAAAGGCGCCAGGCTGGCTCACAGCATTTTTTCAATGTGAGAGAACGCGGCACAACATCCTGTGATGTTTCCGCGATTTTTAAAATTTTTTAAATTATATTATATATTTCTGAAAAAATCAGCGAATAGCTAAAACCGCAGAACTTAAACCGCGAAGTGGCAAGGGGTCACTGTACGGTCTCAAATCCTGACAAAGTAGGCAATGGACTCCGTAATTTTCTGTGACCTAGGTAAAGTAGATGAAAACTGGTGGCAACAACCGCCGTCACTGTCCAGCGGGGTTTGTTTCGGATCGCGCCGCAACTTCTAGGGCTAGCTCTCAGTTAGCATTACCTTGTCTGGGGAAATAAAATATCGATATATATCGCAGAATCGATAAAATCGCTCAGCCCTACTCTTCTGTATTCTGTTTAGTCTTTGGACCGATGGGTGACTTCGGACTCCTGTCCAGCCTCGTGCAGATCGTCCAGGTCTCCTTTTAGCGACGCACGAGTCTCACCAGCTGGAGCTTCAGATGTTTGTCTTTTATGAATCCACATGAAGCTGCTGACTCCACTGAGCTTCTGTTGGAGTAATTATCCCACAGGTCTCACCAACGTTTTCCTCCAGCGCTGTGAATCTTTAATGGGTGTTGTGCGTTATCAGTTGAAGCTCACTGTTTCTGTTCTTTTTATGGCCTGGATGAAGATCGGGTCACATTTTATGGCGTTTTTACTGCTCCGCCTCTACAGAGCGGCCCTGGTAGCCTCTCACACTTCCTGCAACGTCTCTTTTGAACCCTTGACCCGTATTGCAGAAATGTGCCAGGCGGCTCCGGCCCCAAGCCCGGCAGCTCGCTGCGGTCTTATCGTCCTGGTCTCTGGTCGCTGTGCCCCTCCTCTCCCCTCTGGTGGTCCAGGATCCACGTTGTCCTCCGTGCTGCTGGTAAACACAGTTGCCGTGGTGTCCTCCTGGTGTTTTTGAGTCTCTCAGGTCTTCTGATGCTCTCCTACTCCGGGGAAGGGCTTTGATCTGGTGTCCTATCAGTGCTGACGTGGGCTGGAGGCTCTTAAACTCCCCCTCTGTCTGGCTCTGTAAACACATGCTCGGGGTGTGGTGGACAGCTGATTGCACCCAGCTGAAAACCCTTTTGTTTGCTGTGGTTTGGTGGAGCTTCACCAAAGGCAACTGCTCATGTGAGCTTCCAAATTAACATACTTTTCTTTTCTTTCTTTTCGCCGCACGTCGTTCTGGAGGCTTCGCCAAGTTGGATGTGAACACCTGAACCTTTGAAGACCTTTTTGTTTGCTCACAGCATTGTTTTTTTTTTTTGTCTTTGGAGAGCAGCAGAAAATTAGATTTTTATTTTTATCATTTTTTATAAATGGTTATGACTTCATTAACTTTACCCACACAGTTGGATATAACAGTCAAGAAAAACAAATCAGTGCTGAACAATTAATGGACTTTAACCAATGTGATGCTGTCAACATCACGTATTTCCAGACTCTGAAATACTCAGTTAATGACCTTATATGGTCACTGATTTTAAAATCAAGCTCTTTCAGTAGAGAAATGTCTCAGTTTTAGTTGTTGAGCAAATTTGCAGCAAGAAGCTGAAGAAGCGTCTTAGTTGCCTTATCTGCCAACTTCCACTGCTGATGAGCAGCATGCAGCTGCAGCCTCTGCTATCTTCCACTGTTGATGAGCAGCATGCAGCTGCAGCCTCTGCTATCTTCCACTGTTGATGAGCAGCATGCAGCTGCAGCCTCTGCTATCTTCCACTGTTGATGAGGAGCATGCAGCTGCAGCTTCTGCTATCTTCCACTGTTGATGAGCAGCTGCAGCCTCTGCTATCTTCCACTGTTGATGAGCAGCATGCAGCTGCAGCCTCTGCTATCTTCCACTGCTGATGAGCAGCATGCAGCTGCAGCCTCTGCTATCTTCCACTGTTGATGAGCAGCATGCAGCTGCAGCCTCTGCTATCTTCCACTGTTGATGAGCAGCATGCAGCTGCAGCCTCTGCTATCTTCCACTGCTGATGAGCAGCATGCAGCTGCAGCCTCTGCTATCTTCCACTGTTGATGAGCAGCATGCAGCTGCAGCCTCTGCTATCTTCCACTGTTGATGAGCAGCATGCAGCTGCAGCCTCTGCTATCTTCCACTGTTGATGAGCAGCATGCAGCTGCAGCCTCTGCTATCTTCCACTGTTGATGAGCAGCATGCAGCTGCAGCCTCTGCTATCTTCCACTGTTGATGAGCAGCAGCTGCAGCCTCTGCTATCTTCCACTGTTGAGAGCAGCTGCAGCCTCTGCTATCTTCCACTGTTGATGAGCAGCATGCAGCTGCAGCCTCTGCTATCTTCCACTGCTGATGAGCAGCATGCAGCTGCAGCCTCTGCTATCTTCCACTGTTGATGAGCAGCATGCAGCTGCAGCCTCTGCTATCTTCCACTGTTGATGAGCAGCATGCAGCTGCAGCCTCTGCTATCTTCCACTGTTGATGAGCAGCATGCAGCTGCAGCCTCTGCTATCTTCCACTGTTGATGAGCAGCATGCAGCTGCAGCCTCTGCTATCTTCCACTGTTGATGAGCAGCATGCAGCTGCAGCCTCTGCTATCTTCCACTGTTGATGAGCAGCATGCAGCTGCAGCCCTTGTTATCTTCCACTGTTGATGAGCAGCTGCAGCCTCTGCTATCTTCCACTGTTGATGAGCAGCTGCAGCCTCTGCTATCTTCCACTGTTGAAGAGCAGCATGCAGCTGCAGCCTCTGTTATCTTCCACTGTTGAAGAGCAGCATGCAGCTGCAGCCTCTGCTATCTTCCACTGTTGATGAGCAGCATGCAGCTGCAGCCCTTGTTATCTTCCACTGTTGATGAGCAGCTGCAGCCTCTGCTATCTTCCACTGTTGATGAACATCATGCAGCTGCAGCCTCTGCTATCTTCCACTGTTGAAGAGCAGCGTGCAGCTGCAGCCTCTGCTATCTTCCACTGTTGATGAGGAGCATGCAGCTGCAGTCTCTGCCATCTTCCACTGTTGATGAGCAGCATGCAGCTGCAGCCTCTGCTATCTTCCACTATTGATGAGCAGCATGCAGCTGCAGCCTCTGCTATCTTCCACTATTGATGAGCAGCTGCAGCCTCTGCTATCTTCCACTGTTGATGAGCAGCTGCAGCCTCTGCTATCTTCCACTGTTGATGAGCAGCATGCAGCTGCAGCCTCTGCTATCTTCCACTGTTGATGAGCAGCTGCAGCCTCTGCTATCTTCCACTGTTGATGAGTAGCATGCAGCTGCAGCCTCTGCTATCTTCCACTGTTGATGAGCAGCATGCAGCTGCAGCCTCTGCTATCTTCCACTGCTGATGAGCAGCATGCAGCTGCAGCCTCTGCTTTCTTCCACTGCTGATGAGCAGCATGCAGCTGCAGCCTCTGCTATCTTCCACTGTTGATGAGCAGCATGCAGCTCTTCCACTGTTGATGAGTAGCATGCAGCTGCAGCCTCTGCTATCTTCCACTGTTGATGAGCAGCATGCAGCTGCAGCCTCTGCTATCTTCCACTGTTGATGAGCAGCTGGCAGCTGCAGCCTCTGCTATCTTCCACTGCTGATGAAGTATCGTTGAAGTATCGTTGCACTTGCAAAGATTTATCAAGTATTTGAGACCAAAAAAGTATTTTTTTTTTTTTGTTCTGAAGAAAAACACAAATGACCAGTAAACTTCATTACGTATAAACATGGAGGTGTTGAAACACACTGATGGTCCACCAGTAAGAGGTTGGACCTCCAGAACCACCTTAGTTATTGGTGTTGTAGGTTCAGCCAGCTGGAAACCAGTTGGAAACGTTCCTCAGAGGTTCTGGTCCATGGTGACATGACAGCATCACCAGTTACATCCATGATGAGAACCTCCAGTTCCTCCACATCCCAAAGCTGCTCTACTGGACTGAGATCTGGAGACTGTGGAGGCTCACTGTTCCAGAAACCAGTTAGAGATGATCATGGTGCATCATCCTGCTGGAAGTATCCATCAGAGGATGGTCCACTGTGGTCATGATGGGATGGAGATGGTCAGGAACCTGATATGGTCTTCTGCTGCTGTGGACCATCTGCTTCATGGTTCCAGTGTTGTTCAGAGATGGGGTTCTGCAGAGACCTTGGTTGAGTTCCTGTTGTCTTTCTATCATCTCCAGCCAGTCTGTCCACTCTCTTCTGACATGGATCCTTTCTCCTTTTGGGACCATCTCTGTAAACCCTAGAGATGGTTTCCTCTCCGTTCTGATGCTGGTTTGAACTTCAGCAGGTCGTCTTGGCCACGGCTAGATGTGCTGCCATGTGATTGGCTGGTTAGATGTTGGTGTTGAGGATCAGTGGACCGATGCTGACTCCAGGCATCGGTACCGAGACTGCCAGAAGTTCCTCTTTCAAGATGACATTTCAGTAGCGACATTTGAAACCACCAGTTTTGGTTGTTGGCCAAACGGGCACAAACCAGTTACCAAGTACAGAAACGGCACGTCAATGTGAGAACCTCTGAACCCGTGGACCACTGAACCCGTGGACCACTGAACCCGAGGACCACTGAACCCGAGGACCTCTGAACCCAAGGACCTCTGAACCCGAGGACCTGGTCAGAGTGCAGTGGACAACCCTCGACTGTGGTACTTGGCTGTGGTATTCCTCAGAGGAACATTCTGCTGGGTTCTGCTGGGTTCTGCTGGGTGTGTGAGGGTCGACTGCCGTCTGTGGACTGGACCAGGCCAGACTGGCAGACACAAGCCTGGACGGTAGCAGCTCTGAATGTGTGACACCGTGACGCAGAGGCTGGTGATCAGGGACCGTCATGACCGCCTGGGTTTCTGGGTTTCTGGGTTTCTAGGTTTCCTGGTTTCCTGGTTTCTGGGGGTGTTGGCTGGTGACTTGTTTTTAGGAAGGTGCTGAAAGGTCTGGCTCCCAGTTTCACTTTGTAGTTTTGGAACAAAGCTCGCTGGTATTTCATAATCTCTCCTGTCATTTCTGTTTGAGTCACAGACGAGCTTCAGACAAAAACATGTTTGACTCACTCAGACTCCAACCCTCTGCAGCCTCAGGCTCTTCTGACAGAAAATCCCCTCAAATCTTTTCACTTCTGAGCCTCTAAAACAACAACAACAACACGTCAACCATCAGTTAGGGCTGGCTTCTTCTCTTTGAGTCTTTGGTTGGTCTCAACGAATGTTTGGAGCTTTGTCTGGTGATCGGCGGCGTCATCAATCTCTTCCTCTGGTTACGCTTGGATGTGACATTTCTGCTGTCGTATATAAAATTATATAGATGGCAGCAATCAGTAGTTTCTATAAATACAGATACACTCAGACCAAAACTAAACTGCTCAGCCTGCAGCGACCTGGACCTGATGATGCTGCTGAAGCTCCTCATTAAAGGCCTGAACCAGCAGGAGTCCAGTACGGGGCTGGGCAGGGATACTGGGGCTATGCAGGGATACTGGGACTGTGCAGTGATACTGGGACTGTTACTAGGGCTGTGCAGGGATACTGGGACTGTTACTAGGGCTGTGCAGGGATACTGGGACTGTGCAGTGATACTGGGACTGTTACTAGGGCTATGCAGGGATACTGGGACTGTTACTAGGGCTGTGCAGTGATACTGGACTGTTACTGTGATACTGGGACTGTTACTAGGGCTGTGCAGGGATACTGGGACTGTGCAGTGATACTGGGACTGTTACTAGGGCTGTGCAGGGATACTGGGACTGTTACTAGGGCTGTGCAGGGATACTGGGACTGTGCAGTGATACTGGGACTGTTACTAGGGCTGTGCAGGGATACTGGGACTGTGCAGTGATACTGGGACTGTTACTAGGGCTGTGCAGGGATACTGGGACTGTTACTAGGGCTGTGCAGGGATACTGGGACTGTGCAGTGATACTGGGACTGTTACTAGGGCTATGCAGGGATACTGGGACTGTTACTAGGGCTGTGCAGTGATACTGGGACTGTTACTAGGGCTGTGCAGGGATACTGGGACTGTTACTAGGGCTGTGCAGGGATACTGGGCTGTGCTACTGGGACTGTTACTAGGGCTGTGCAGGGATACTGGGACTGTGATACTAGGGACTGTTACTTGCAGGGATACTGGGCTATGCAGGGATACTGGGACTGTGCAGTGATACTGGGACTGTTACTAGGGCTGTGCAGGGATACTGGGGCTGATACTGGGGCTATGCAGGGATACTGGGGCTATGCAGGGATACTGGGGCTATGGAAGGATACTGGGACTATGGAAGGCTACTGGGACTGTGCAGGGATACTGGGACTGTTACTAGGGCTGTGCAGGGATACTGGGCCGGTGCAGGGATACTGGGCCGGTGCAGAGATACTGGGCCTGTGCAGAGATACTGGGACTGTTATTGGGCCTGTGCAGGGATACTAGGACTGTATTACTGGGACTGTGTTACTGGGACTGTGTGTGGGGCAAAGATGCTCTTCTGTCATTTTTATGTCCACATTTTAATGATGCAATATTAATAAAACTGACAGCCCTGTGAAAGTTTGTTTTGCAGTTTGACTGTTTTTTTCTCCTTCCAGTACCATCAACTGGTTACTAATTATGTAATTAATTGTTGGTCAGAAGCTCCGGATACTGGCTTTAACCTCTGGCGCTCACAAGTCTGTACTGGATTCAAGGGTTCACAAATTTATCATCATCGCAGTATCAAGCTGTGTGACATCATCGTCACGAAAACAAAAATCATGGCAATAAATGAAAGTCTCTTTATGTTTGTCAGCACTTGTGTTCACGTCCTGAATGTCAGTAATCTGTTTGACCAATCAGATGGATTTAAATTTATAATAAGGATCACATTATATGCTGAAGTACCTGTTGATGATGTCATAGTATCAACCGGCCTTCAGTTCTTGTAGTTGTGGGTTTATATTCCCTGATTTTCACCTGTAACACACCTGCTGCTCCCTCCGTCCTCCTGGGAGATCCAGTCAAAAATAACCAACTAACCTCACCGTGTCATAGATTCTTACCAGATGCTTCCATCCAGCCAGCTGTTGTCAGTGTTTACAGGCTCGTCTCCTGAGAGGAAGTGATTCAGAACGCTGTGAAGTCGCCCAAACGTTGCCCTGCTTGTTTCAATAGTTCGGTCCACGTAGGTGCAGTTCACTTCCTCCTTCAGCTGCCGTCTAAACGGGCCTTTCTCCTCCAGACCGGCTCCAGTTCTGGTTCTGAACCAGAACCCTGCTGGACAGGATGGAGGAACCGGTACATCGGGGATGAAGGGAGGGATCATCGTGATCGCCGTTGTTACAGGGTGGGGAGATCTTTTTATTTTCTTTAAAGTTCTTATCTGAAATCCTCTTCACACAACCAAAAACAGACACTAAGATCAGACATCGGTGGTCCAAGGAGGAGACCACCTCCCATCTTCTGATCTGCAGCAACAGGAGATAAACATTTACCGATGCGTAACAAAAACAACTACTTACAATGGCTGCTCGAAGCTGAATTAATAAACTGTAAGGAACTTCTTGAGCAGCTGAAAGATAGCAGAGGCTGCAGGCTGTGCTTTATTAGCTTTATAGCGCTGGATGTCTCATGCTCCTCAGCGGCCGCGATGACTGATCTGTTTGTGACTTGAAAATACATTTGTGCTCGTTTTTTGCAGAACACGATTTATCATTTACGATCGCTCAACCGCTTGTACGTTTTTGTAAAAAAAAAAAATTAGCCGTTGATAAAAACGCTTATTAAGTTTATTAACCGGCGGTGTTCCCATACCATTATTTTCCCTCCCGATTCTTGAGCTGTGGGTATCGGGCGATACCGACTACCAATCCGAGTATGACGTTTAAAAAAAAAAAAATTCTCAAAACTGTAAAATAATTATCATTGTTGTAAAACATGAATAAATACAGCAAATCTAAGGCATTTATGTCTATTTATCTCCAAATAGGACCGTATAAAACAGTTTTGCAAAATTAGAAACAATTTTTTTTTTTTGCTGGTAGTGTATCGGTATCTGTATAGTGTAACCAGTAAATAAATCAATAAATATATATTACGTGGTATCGGTTGGCAGCTGGACTCGCCGATACCAGCATTTTTAGCAGTATCGGACCAATTTCTGATTCTGGTATCGAAACAACACGAGATCAGACGTTGAGTCCCTTAACTCGGCTAGTTTAAATGAACTGGATTAAGCCTGGATTTAGTTGGATTATCTCTCTCTTCTGTGTACAAGACTTAAAGTATTCCGGCACCGTGCCGGATCTCCGGCGTTTGACTATGATTCAGGGGGGATAAAAACACATACACAACATGTAATCTCTTAGTGGTCTTGAACGCACCATCCGAGGTGAGCCGGTGGTTGTTTGAATGGAGGCAACATTCAAGTGTATCTGGGCAGGATAGAGGACAAGGGTCGGAGACGGTTAGCTGTTTGGGTACCAGAAGCTAATGGAGCCTGGTACCTGTTTTTGTGTGTTGTGCTCTAAGAAGCTAGTCTATGCATCTAGCGGCAAAAAAAGCTCTTCACCGTCACAAAGGAGGCGCCGGCCATAAAGCAGCAGTCCGCGCGCTCCAACACACAAGCCATTAACCGGAGCAACAGCCACAGCGGACGTAGCGGCCGCGATGACTGATCTGTTTGTGACTTGAAAATACATTTGTGCTCGTTTTTTGCGGAAAATGATTTATCATTTACGATCGTTCAACCACTCGTACGTTTTTGTAAAAAAAAAAAAAAAAAAAATTAGCCGCTTTTAAAAAACTGCCCATTTCCAGTTAGCATGCCAGTTATATTAACACTCATGGCATAGCTCCAGAGTTCTAGAAACGTCCATCTGATCAGCTCCAAAGATGGATGTTTTCTCTGAATGTAACGGTTCGCTTTTTTAATGACGCATCCAGAGTAATAACATCTAATAACATAATAACTACTTCTGCAAATATGTTAAAGAGGAGAGGAGTCAAGACTAAATGGAATATATTTCCTATCACCTAATTTGCCATTGTTGCAATTTACATGTTTTTTTTTGTACAAATTGCCCTTTACTTAATTAAATGGTTGTTAAATGTATCGGATTAATTGGCTTGACTCAGTTTCACATGTTTTCACTTATAACTTAATAACCTTTACTTTCTAAAATTCACATTTAAATTGAAGGTCATCTTGTATATTACTAAACACAATGCTAAAAAGTTGTTTGCCAAATTGCCTATAATGTGTATGTGTTGGATCCACTGTACCCCCGGAAAAAAGTTCAGGCTCAGGACTTTTTTTAACTTTAAGCCCTGGTGTAACGAGCCTGGAGAAAACCTCATTGTGAATTGGTGACATACAAATAAAATGTAATTTAAATACAGTAGAATATAATACTTTATTGTCCCTTCCGCAAGAAAATGACTCAATGTCATAATTTATATTTTCTAACTGAATTGAATTTTCTTTGCGTGTCCGTCGGGATGCCGCTCTTCTCGCTCTGTTAGCTTGGCTTGTTGCTACCTGACTGACTTCAAAGTGAAAAACGGCCTCATGGTGCAGATAAAACACGACGGCTGTGATGATGAGTCGATTTATTTATCGTTTCTCGACTCCAAACGGGGACTCTGTTGTTGCTGTTTCCAAACAGTGAAACGGCAGCGACAGACGAGCGTCTTCCAACTGTCTGTTTTCTATTATCTTATTAAAACGTTGCACATGGGACGTGGTGACGAATGGCTTCTAATCCTCCTCAACAAACACTCTCTGAGCTGCAGGCCTGAATCCTCGCTGTCGTGGAGCCTTTAGTTGTTTGGGGTAATAATCCGCTGAGCGGATGTAGCTGGAGCGATCCTGCTATTTGGAGGAGACAAGTATGACTTGAATGTTTTGAGAGGGCAGGAATGAGAGCGAATGGCATCCCGGCGGCGGAGGAGTCACGTGACTTGGCTGCTGGGAGTCTTTTGGTTGGCCTCAAGGTGGAGAATGATAATCCGAACAGCTGCGGGAAGCGTTTCCGGTGTCGGGTTTTCTCCGCTGACGGACGGATGGACGGACGGAGGGAGGTCCAGCCAGACGTCGGAGCAGGGAGCAGCTCACCCGCCGCCACGCACCTCCACCTGCAGCATCTCAGAGCGCTGCTGTTTTTTTTTCATATTTTAGATCTGAGACTACATCACGTGTTAAACTTCTCCCAGAAGCACCTGCAGTAACAGCCGGATGGCGGTGGGCCCTCAGGGGCTTCGTGCTGGCTGAAGCCGGCGTGGTGACCTACTGTAACTGCTTTTCACAGGGTCATAAAAGCTGAGGACCTGACCGCCGCGTGCTTGGCGTGACATCGATGAGCTGCCGAATGCGAGCAGCCTCATTGTCTTCAACGGCGCTGCAGCAAGTGTTGAGAGACGGACGTTCCCCCGCCGCCGTCTCTGTGGGCCGGAAGGTCGGCCGTTTAAATCCCGGGCCAGCTGAGCCTGTGAAGGAGGTGGAGGGGAGGGGGGTTCCTCTTCCTCTTCCTCAGCAGCAGACACGCCTGTGAGCAAGGCAGTCGGAGTGGCGAGGATGTGATGAGGCGGTCCAGCTCTGCAGATACAAACATCAGTTCGACTAATTTTATCACCTAATGTCCAAACTTAATAAAAAAAATAAAAATAAACACTTCAGTTCTTCCAGGGGTCAGAAGGTCCTGGATGTGTCCGCTAGTCTCTGGTGGACAGTTGGAGGAGGTTTTGATGCAGAAAGATGACTTCAGAGGAAACGGAAGAGAAGTTTCGATGATGAACGCTGCAGAGCTGTCAGATGACACCAACACACGGCGGCGATAATTAAAAAAAAAAAACACCCATAAGACGGTTTAAAACAAAATGACGTCCTCTTCTGTGAGGCTGAAGGCGTCCGTCAGCGGTAATTCAGCAGATTTCTGAGTTTAAAATGGAGTTTAAAGCCAGCGGCTGGACAGAAGGACGCTGCTGCATCTGTGGTGCAGGACAGAGACCCTGCAGATCCAGGATCCAGGATCCAGGATCCAGGATCCAGGATCCAGGGGCCACCACGGGGCCCCACTTCTCACAGACAGGCCGAGCATTTGTCCGCTGTCTCTGCACTCGACCCCGTTTTTGGATAAAGTACCTGTTAGTGATGTAACGATATGGAAAATTTGATATCTCGATTATAGTGAACAAATTATCACGGTTTATGATATTATCATGGTATTCTTAATTGCTGTACAAATGTCCAAAAAAGATTTAAATAATTTCACAAAATCTTGTGATTTTCTTGTCATACTAAAACATCAGAAGCCAAAATTTTATCAAAGAAAGGGGTTTTATTTTAAATGAACAAAATAAATAATAGGAACAAAGGTTTTGTCTGGTGCAAGTTTAAATAAACACTTTAACAACCATAGTAGGTCAAAGTATGCAAACACTTATCAGGAACAAAAATTAAATGAAATAAACTTTTGACTTTCAGCTGAACTTTAAATACGTATAAATGTGCAAATAAAGAAACAGTTGTTTAGGAGCCAAATATGTTGTTATGAATTGTAGTTCACTCTGTGTGTCTGTGGGTGTCGCTGTGTTGTTACCTGAGGATCAGGTATAAAGGTAGCTGCCTGTTATTTGTTAGGTGTTTGACCCGGAAGGGCAAAAGGTTTTTGACCGCTGTGGCGCTAACTGCCGGCGTTATGGTTGTCGGATCAGTTAATGGAATAAATTAATATTTTAACTGCATCAGAAGAACATCGTTCCGGTCCTTTTATAATCAACACGCAACGGTAACGTTTACGAAATGCGAGTTAGCGAAGCGCGTCGACCAGGTTACTCTTGGTGAAACATCTCAGTAGCTTGAAGCATTAGCCTTAGCTCCTTCAAGTTGCTTGTACAAATTACAATAAAATGTAAACAAGTGCTCTGCAGACATGATAACTGTCCTCCACCAGTTGTCCCTCTGCATTCTTAAAAAAAAAAGCCCAGACCTTGAATTTCGTCATTTTAGTGGGTTGGTAAATGTCCTGCATGCTTTCACCACTTTCTGTCATGCTAACGTTATGATGCCGATGTTACAAACTACATATTCACGCAAGACACAGTGGCGAGTCGCTCACAGACTTGAGTGAGGCTGATATTACATATCCTGGTAATCGACCGCGATAATGAGATGAAGTCAAACAGAAACGGTAATTGTTCTCGCGTAAAATTTTACCGCGCTTTACCGTAATACCGGTAACCGTTCCATCCCTAGTCGGAGGTAAAGGGTTTGTATGTCATTGCGGTTCTCGGCGATGTCGCCACTTATCATCTTGATGTTGTGCAGCTCTGGTTTTCGTTTTAATCCCTGTCCACACTGATGGAGCACCACAACAGAATCGTTAGTACCTGTATGTTTCACCAGTCATGCCCTATTCGCTTTGTCATTAAAAATAGATTTAAATAAAGGTTGGACAGAACAGTCCTGACTGCAGGGACACAGAAGCCCCCTGCTCTATGTCCGTCTACAGTTGTCTGAGGATCTGAGAGATCAAACTGGTCTAAACTGGTTTCCAGTTTAGACTTGTTCCCTCATCTTCGGCGCACTGAAACTCGTCCAGATTCCTCGAGTGGTTTTGTGACATTAAGCGTTGAATCATTTTGAATTACATGAAGGAGAAATATGCAAAAACCTCTCCAGACTTTCTCTGAGGAAGATTGTTGGAAACATTTCACTGATACAAGTCTAAGTGGAGATCTTGTGTCTCCTCAAAGACCCAACCATCTCTCCCATCGCCTGTCTGAAATAACGTTGATTTCTTCCACCTCCTTACTAACGTTAAATTGTGCCGTATCAGCGATGAGGCATCCTCCTTCGAGGTGTGATGGTTGTGATGATAACATTGTCTTGTTGAACCACAGAGAAGAACTCAGTCGCTGTGAGACGAGGACTTCCTGTTAGAGGTGGATTGGTATTTCTGGTTTTCTGTGTGTAGCTTTATCTCAAGGACTGGGCACAGCTCAAGTACCGAGTACGAGAGTCCAGCAGGGTGGTGGAGATGTTTCTGCAGCACGGAGATGAGGTGGCTTTCAGAGGTCAACATGCTGGATGTGACAGGAGAAGCCTGGTACAAGAAAACAAAATACATACGTATGGCAGAGCGCCAGCCGATCACTTCTGACGGCTCCTGATTAGTGGGGTTTGACGCCACAGTGAAGATAACCTCCTGGATTCCAGAGCTGAGAGTTCCTCTGGGAGTTCCTGCTGTAAAAGAGCTCTGAAAGGTCTCACCTGCAGCTTTCAAACTCACATTAAACCTCTCCCTAACAAGATATTCAGACCAGCGAGGTTTTCCAGGTGCAGCTCGTTTTGGGCCGGTCGTGTCAGTTGGCCTCTTCAGGACGTGGTCTTTGCGCCACCAGGTGGAAAACTGTGATCTGTGGTTGGTAATGTCTCTGGGTGGGCTTGATGGATTAGTGTCAATGACCCCTCTCTGAAATCTTCACAGGAAATGGAATCAATGGGCAGTTCACAAATCCACATCAAAGACATGATCCATTTAGAAAAAAGAAAAGATGATGTGTTTGGTGGAGATGAGTCACTGCAGCTGAGCTTTGGTGACAGGAACCGTCGGAGATCAAAAAGGATCTGGATTTATCACAGACTGTGAGATCTCTTGAATCGAGTGAAGTTTTTCACTAAAATAAGATTTTTGATGGTGAAACATTAAAGAGGAGACTGATTACAGAGTTGAGCTGTGAAAAGTGAAGTTTTTTTTTGTTTTAAATATCTTACCTGCGTGGCGTTGGAACTGCGTTTTGTTCAGGTGACGACACTCTTGACGGGATTAAAGTTGAGCTTTCATTTCGTTTGCTGTCTGACCGCCAGCCTGCACATTAACCAGCTATTAGCTCCGCCCACCAGCAGGCCTCCAGGAGTTCAACCAATCAGAAAACACTTGAGACTTTTCTGTTCGTTTTCAGGAAGTGTTCTGAGATAATTACAGCTGTTTGGAGTTGTGCTGAACAAGGTTATTATTGTTAACGAAAATGAACGAAATAACGAAAACTAGAATTGAAAAAACATTTTCATTAACTGAAATAAAATAAAAACGAGTTTTTTAAAAAAAGATAACTAACTGAAACTGTATTATGTGTTTATAAAACTAACTAAAATTAACTATAATAATGTCAAGAACGTCCTTCCATTTCGTGTTTACGTTTGAAATCTATTAATTTTGCTTCAGCCGTACAACAACAACCACAACAAAAAAAACTAAAGTGATCAGCAGTGATGGCTGCGGCAAAAGTTGGGAGAAAGCGGCTCAGTCCTATTTGGGATTTCTTTGACTATGACTGTGTTAACGATAAAAATAAGTGCTTGTTGTAGAAGCAGGTGATACAATGTGTGGAATACTTCTCAAGGAGAAAAAAACCCACGAATCTGAAAGTCCATTTGTAAAGCTCACACAAGAAAGCTAACCAAGACTAGCTGGATAAGCTAGCCTAAGCTAGCCCCCTGGAAAGAAGGCTAACCAAGACTAGCTGGATAAGCTAGCCTAAGCTAGCCCCCTGGAAAGAGAAGCTACAGCTGCAGGCCAGTCAGCGTTGGGAAGGACCGGGAGAAAACAGCAACTATAATGGACTGTTTCCATGGAGACCAGATAGCTGCTGGTCAGTAAATACGCAGGAACACCACAAGAGGGAAGACGCATTAATAAATATGTTTATTGAGGCCAGAATGTAAACACGACTATGTGATTCGATAGCCTTCAAAAAGTTCAGTGCTTCACTCAAACCAAAATTACAACCCTAATTTACAAAATAAAACTAAAACTAACACTGAAACTAATAAAAACTAAAGTATTTCAAAACAAAAACGTATAAAAACTAGCAAAACTGCTCTAAAAACGAATTAAAACTAACTGAATTTTGAAAAACTAAACTAAAAACTAAATAAAAACTAATGGAAAATCCAAAACTATTGTAACCCTGGTGCTGAATGCAGAACTACTCTAGCGGTACCAGAGATTAACATGAGATGATTTTTATTTCTTATTTCATCCAGTTTAAGACCAAGGTTACTGGAGGATTAATGAAAAGAGAGAGAGAGGGGCAACATCCAGGTTAGTGGAGTTTCAGTTTAAAATCTGATCAAAGTGCCTGAACACACCTAGACTACATGTTATCCAGGCTCTGTGGCTGCTAAAAGAGCCCAGATCACCACCCCTCCCCCACCGTGCTTGACAGTTGGTATGTGTTTGTGTTTCTCTCCAAGGCTGGTGCCATACGTTATGGCCAAACTTCCAAGTTGACAAAAAGGGCAACAAATGTGCTTTTCTGCAAGTAGCTTGTTGTGGTGGAGGTGATTCATCTGCAGCTGTGGGAGCCTGGACTTTGTTTCCCACTGCAGGAGGAAAAATATGTTCCTTCCCACCTTTCAGGTTGAACGCTGCCACCAGAAATCATGTTAGCCCGGGGCGCAACAGTTTAGTGAGGATTTAAAAGAGAAAAAAAAACCCTCCATCTTCGAACAACAACTGTGAAGAGCGTGCAGCTCTGGACGTTCTCTGCAGGAGCGCTGCACAGAGCGGGGTTTGTCCCTGCGTTGCGGAAACATTAATAACCAGCTGACAAGCCTCAACGAAGACTTGTGCACATGCACCGTATAATCTATAAGCTGCAAAACTAGTTTCAGGAAGGCCTGCTTCCACAGTCGGAGGTATTTTCCTTTCGTAAAGCGTCGGGCAGTCCATGTGACCGTACACACAACTGGGATGGTGTCTGGAGAAGTGCTTTACACACTGCTGGCATCGCTGCAAGCTTCCAGGCGAGTACTACCACAAAACAAGAGGGGGGTGGAGATTTCACCCGACCAATCCCAGCGGAGAGGATGGAGGTCGGAGCAGAACACGGCTCTCCAGGACTGGAGTTGGATGCTTGCGTTGTTGCGTCCCGCTGCCGCCGAGGTGAAATGTCAAGGAGGGGAAAAAAAAAAAGTGAAGAGGAGGATGTGAAGCAGTAAACACGGGAAAACAATGAACGCAGGATGCAGAGGAGACGGGTGCTGCTGGTGAGCGTCAGGAGAGGGGGAGCAGACTGATAACGGTTTCCTGTGTCATCTGAGGAGGCCGACGGCTTTACTGATGCAGCTACGAGTCACTGAAAGGCTGCTCCTTTGATCCGGGCGGACGACCCGCTCTGACAACTGGACACCAGAAAACAAAGACCTGATCAGAGAAGCTCAGGAACAAATCCAGCTACCGACTCCATCTACTGTTGAGACACTGGGAGGAGAAAGTGTTAAGAAGTTGTAGCTTTTAGCCGTAACTAGTTGTCAAATTAATGCCACTGTAAGTGGCAACACCACTTCTGACCACACGGGGGCCCACAGATCTGCTGTTCGCACGTCTCGTTCAGTCTCTTCCTCGTGCTCTCGTTTTCGCTACCCTGCTTCCTCCATCGTTGCTTTCTTGTTTCAGTTGTTGTTTTTTTCTTCCTTAAAACCGTGTTTCTGGAGCAGAAGTGTTAATGTTATTGTAAAATGTTAAAGTGTTATTTCAGGGGCCGTTCACTGTCAGAGGTAGCCGTGTAACGATATGGAAAATTTGATATCTCCATTATAGTGACCAAATTATCACGGTTTACGATATTATCGCGGTATTCTTAATTGCTGTACAAATGTCTAAAAAACACATACATTTAAACAACTTCACTAAATCTTGTGATTTTCTTGTCATACTAAAACATCGAAGCCAAGATTTTATCAAAATGAAACTTTCACATTAAAAGGGCAAACAACTGGCACAGAAAGAGGTTTTATTTTAAATGAACAAAATAAATAACAGGAACAAAGCTAATTTGTCTGGTACAAATTTAAATTAACACTTTAACAACCATAGTAGGTCAAAGTATGCAAACAATTATCAGGAACAAAAATTATAGTGCAAGTTCAAATGAAATAAACTTTGGACCTTAAGCTGAACCTTAAATACGTATAAATGTGCAAATAAAGAAACAGTTGTAAAGGAGCCAAATATGTTGTTCTGAATTGTAGTTCACTCTGTGTGTCTGTGGGTGTCGCTGTGTTGTTACCTGAGGGTCAGGTATAAAGGTAGCTGCCTGTTATTAGTTAGGTGTTGGACCCGGAAGGGCAAAAGGTTTTTGACCGCTGTGGCGCTAACTGCTGGCGTTATGGTTGTCGGATCAGTTAATGGAATAAATTAATATTTTAACTGCATCAGAAGAACATCGTTCTGGTCCTTTTATAATCAACACGCAACGGTAACGTTTACGAAATGCGAGTTAGCGAAGCGCGTCGACCAGGTTACTCTTGGTGAAACATCTCAGTAGCTTGAAGCATTAGCCTTAGCTCCTTCAAGTTGCTTATACAAATTACAATAAAATGTAAACAAGTGCTCTGCAGACATGATAACTGTCCTCCACCAGTTGTCCCTCTTAATTCTTAAAAAAAAAAAAAGCCCAGACCTTGAATTTCGTCATTTTAGTGGATTGGTAAATGTCCTGTGTGCTATCACCACTTTCTGTCATGCTAACGTTATGATGCCGATGTTACAAACTACATATTCACGCAAGACACAGTGGCGAGTCGCTCACAGACTTGAATGAGGCTGATATTACATATCCTGGTAATCGACCGCGATAATGAGATGAAGTCAAACATAAATGGTAATCGTTATCGTGTAAAATTTTGTTGCGCTTTACCATAATACCGGTAACCGTTCCATCCCTAGTCGGAGGTAAAGGGTTTGTATGTCATTGCGGTTCTCTGTGATGTCGCCACTTATCATCTTGATGTCGTGCAGCTCTGGTTTTCGTTGGAGCACCACAACAGAATCGTTTTACTCTCGGTTTGTCATATTCTGTCGCTTAAATCTTCTATTTTCTGTGTGCTGCGGTGAGCGCCCTGTTTGACCTAACCCCTCTCTGCTCCTCACTCACTCTCAAGAACATGCACCCTCGAGAATTTTTGGCATGGTGAAAAAGAAACCATCAGAAATGCTATTTTTGTTTTGTTTTTGCGATATTGATACCGCGATAACGATAACTTTTCACGGTGCCGTGCAGCTCCACTGAATTCTGGCGGTATGCTGGGAAACCACTTGAGGTCATGGACCCAGATCCGTAGGACCGGCCAGCAGCAGGACGGAGCAAAGACTTGCTGAACTGTCTGGTTTATGAGTTTAAAGGCTGGAAGTCATCGGACGCTCGTGAACAGTTCTGTTGTTGCTGGACGCGACGCTTCCAGGTCACGGGCCCGGCTGGCTGCAGCTCAGTCTCTGCAGACTTTTACTGACCTCAGAGAGGAACTGGAGACCCCCATAAAACGCTGCGTGATGCCTGATCAGATCCTCCAGGTTTCAGTCCACAGTAACAAGCAGGCCAGTGTTATTCTCCTCTGACTGCTCTGTGTGGCCCGCTGATGAATAAAAGGCCCACAAACACGTCGCTCACGGTGGAGGTGGGTCCACATGTCGGCAGCTGTAAGCTGTTGCATGATGGGACACGCATGCTTGCGCTCTGTGAAGCTGGTTTGTGAGCTCAGCGGCCCGGAGCTGGGAGTTGTGTTACAGAGATGGATGGAGGAGACGGAGACGGTCAAATCTAAGTAGTGGTGAGGTCAGAGTGAACTTGGGTCAGAGCCGAGGACGCAGTCACACAGAAGAGCAGCTTCACCTGGTCCAAGGATCCCTCATCTGTCCGGTCAAAGACGCAGCAGGGTTGGATTTCAAATGATTTATGCAAGAAAACAAGACGTTGAACAAGCCGATTCTCCGTTGGCGGAGCAGCGAGGCGCCTCCTGGTTTTTAAGACCAGCCAGTTTCCCACAGTGCTCTGGGAGGGGTCCGTCAACCTGGGGAGCTGCCGCTCTGCCTGCTTCCAATCAACCAGCCTCCGCCGGCTGCGGTGCCGAAGAATTTCTGATTTCCTGCACGAACACTCCTCCGCACAGCCGCTCTCACACCCCTGCTTGAAACGCCGGGCAGCCGAGAAACCAGGCAGGCCGTCCCACAGAGCTCATCTGTGTGGATGCTCACGAGACGGGTCGTTTGGGTCGGCCCCGCGGCACCGACGCCACGGGAAAAACCGAGAACACAAGAAATAAACGCTGGATTCTGGGTGAAAATGACTCTGCGGCTGTGAAACGAACTGTCCGTGCAGACTAGACAGGAAGTGACACGTCCGGCTTAGATCTGCTGGGCGATTTTAGATCAGGTTACTTTCTTACAGCGAGAAATAAAGACTGGAGGTGGACAAATAATTCATAGTCCTACGAAGACGACCCAGGAACAGGTCAAGTTAAAAAATATATATAAAAAGAAATAAATTTAAGAAATAAATACATTTATAATTAAAATTTTATTGATTGATATATTATTAAAAATTTTAATTTTTAATCGATTAAAATTTTTAATTGCGATTAATCGCATGATTTCCCTGATTAATCACGATTAATCGCATTGTATATGGAAAATCAAATAATGTGACCTTTTGAATTCATTATGTGCCATAACATTTGTTGTTCAAACACTTTTAACATCAGCACTTGTCAGTAAGACATATTTAGTGTAAATCTCATCTTAAAAAATGTAAGATAAAATAAATTGTCACATTATTATAATTATTGATAATATAATAATAATAAAAATAAATTTATTATAATAATAAATTAAATAATGCATAATATATACACACAAAAATATTTATAATGAAGAAAAATATAAAAAAATTAAATCAACTGAAGAGAATAAAATAAATATAAAACGTCTTTCTGCATGAACGGTCACGTAACAAGTAAATGAGTGATACATCTAAGAACATGAATAGATGAATAATATTTGAAGGAGATGAATGGTGTGTCCAGATCTCAGATCTGGGCAGGACCAGGACCGTTTGCAGCGCGTACCCATTCAGTAAATAGAACATTTTATTGTCCTGAAGTATTTACAGGAGGATTCTGGGACATATTTCCTCCTGAGCCCATAACATTCGACATTAACACTCCTGCTCTGACCTCTCCATTAAAGACGAGGTTTCAGGATGTTTGTTAAAGTTTCCACTGAGGACGCGGGTCACAGTTTATCCCCGGGTTTACCTCCGTCAGACCCGTGACATTAATACGGTGGGGCATCGCTTTGATTCGCCAGCTCGCAGCTTCAGCCGCGGAGTCGGAGAGCCCTTTTTGTTAAGACTGTCCTCTGAGTGAAGTTCCCATGCATTCCTGAGCCCTGTGGGAGGCAAGGTGAGGCCTGCGGTGCCACAGCCATTCACCAGGGAAAAAAGGAAGCATGAATCAGTTTGCATTTTTGAAGAACAAGTGTATCCTGGTAACCTAGAGAAACGAAGCTGGATTATATCTGTTTCACACATGGATTCATGGACTCGACTCACTGAGAGGACTGGACTTTTATTTTTTAAGGTAATAATGATGATTAACTTTTCCATGGAAGTGACCAAAACCACACCTGGAGTCTCCATGAAGCTAAATGTTCCTGTTGAGAGAGAAGCCTGACGAGCCCTCTGACAGCTGCAGATGTTCAGCTGTGTGATCTGGAACGGTCCTGGTCCTGGTGAAGCATCAGGTCCTGGTGTAGGATCAGGTCCAGGAGAAGCCACTGCGTTCTACTAATCTGCTTCCTTGACAGGATTCGTCTAATCGTCCCGTGTGATGACGCAGCCTCCAGCTGTTCCAGCTGAGTCCTGTTAGGAAGGGTTGGGGAAAAGACATCGGCGTGACGTTCAGAGGTGAACCAGCGGGGGCGCTGCAACGTCACAGAAGGTTTCACCGTGTGAAGTTTGACACATGATGCAGCGCTGGGTCGGTGTTACCGTTATCTCTGTCGCTGTGCCGATGTGACTGGCGGAATTGGTCTCGTTGGTTTGGGAAGGTCACTGATAACAGCAGAGTGAGCGGGGAGCAGGGGGAGGCGGGGGCCAAACAGAGTGGAAACAGAAGATTTGGGCTGTAATTGAGCCAGACAGATTTCTAGAAGACAGAGAAGATAAAACCTTTCAGCGTCGTCACTAACAGGCAGCTCTTACACGGCAGACTGAGTGATGCCTGCTGATCCGGACTGACTGGATACTGTTAGCTGAAGTGTTTCCAGCAGCAGCTGGCTGGGTGTGCTGATCCAGACCGGACTTTTCCTGTGAATGTGAGGGTGCATTCCTGTGTCAAGCACCGGGGTCACAAATGCATCTCTGCTGATTGTTTGGAAGAGCTGGGAGCTTTCCAGCAGCCCTCAGCAGCGTCCACTGCCAACACTCCCTTTATTTGTTTAAGATTCCCTCCTTCCCAAACACAACATGAGAGTGGAGCTGCGGCGCTGCAGAGCTACTCTGGAGCTGCGGATCTCCTCTCTCCTCTGGAGCTGCGGAGCTCCTCTCTCCTCTGGAGCTGCGGAGCTCCTCTCCTCTGGAGCTGCGGAGCTCTCTCTCTGGAGCTGCGGAGCTCCTCTCTCCTCTGGAGCTGCGGAGCTCTCTCTCCTCTGAGCTGCGGAGCTCCTCTCTCCTCTGGAGCTGCGAGCTGCTCTCTCTCTGGAGCTGCGGAGCTCCTCTCTCCTCTGGAGCTGCGGAGCTCCTCTCTCCCCTGGAGTTGCGGAGCTCCTCTCTCCCCTGGAGTTGCGGAGCTCCTCTCTCCTCTGGAGCTGCGGAGCTCCTCTCTCCTCTGGAGCTGCGGAGCTCCTCTCTCCTCTGGAGCTGCGGAGCTCCTCTCTCCCCTGGAGTTGCGGAGCTCCTCTCTCCTCTGGAGCTGCGGAGCTCTCTCTCTCTCCTCTGGAGCTGCGGAGCTCCTCTCTCTCCTCTGAGCTGCGGAGTCTCTCTCTCTCTGGAGCTGCGGAGCTCCTCTCTCCCCTGGAGTTGCGGAGCTCCTCTCTCCTCTGGAGCTGCGGAGCTCCGCTCTCTGCTCCTCTGGAGCTGCGGAGCTCCTCTCTCCTCTGGAGCTGCGGAGCTCCTCTCTCCTCTGGAGCTGCGGAGCTCCTCTCTCCCCTGGAGTTGCGGAGCTCCTCTCTCCTCTGGAGCTGCGGAGCTCCTCTCTCCCCTGGAGTTGCGGAGCTCCTCTCTCCTCTGGAGCTGCGGAGCTCCTCTCTCCCCTGGAGTTGCGGAGCTCCTCTCTCCTCTGGAGCTGCGGAGCTCCTCTCTCCCCTGGAGTTGCGGAGCTCCTCTCTCCTCTGGAGCTGCGGAGCTCCGCTCTCTGCTCCTCTGGAGCTGCGGAGCTCCTCTCTCCTCTGGAGCTGCGGAGCTCCTCTCTCCTCTGGAGCTGCGGAGCTCCTCTCTCCTCTGGAGCTGCGGAGCTCCTCTCTCCTCTGGAGCTGCGGAGCTCCTCTCTCCTCTGGAGCTGCGGAGCTCCTCTCTCCTCTGGAGCTGCGGAGCTCCTCTCTCCTCTGGAGCTGCGGAGCTACTCTCTCCTCTGGAGCTGCGGAGCTCCTCTCTCCTCTGGAGCTGCGGAGCTCTCTCTCTGCGGAGTCTCTCCTCTGCGGAGCTCCTCTCTCCCCTGGAGTTGCGGAGCTCCTCTCTCCTCTGGAGCTGCGGAGCTCCTCTCTCCTCTGGAGCTGCGACCGTGTTCCTGGTCCATGTCGAGTCCCTACTCTTTCCTCGAGGCTTTAAGCTTCCATGTTTAGACCGCTCTCTGCAGCAGCGTGCATCATTTAAACATCTTTTTTTTTTGCTTTCGTAAACAATCCAGACCAGAAATGCGTCGGCTAGATTTGTGTTGTGGTACCACAGCAGCTGTGGCGTCTGCCAACGGCTCCTTTTCATTACACGTCCAGGATTTATTGGTGCTTTAATTGACTTTGAACGCTGCGGAGTGAATGAGTCCATTGATGGCTGCAGAAACCAGCGTGTGGAGCTGTGTGTCGGCGCTGTGGCCATGGGCCCGTGAGACCGCTGCCTTCAGGGGCGGCAGGGACCGGTCTGCTCCTTCCAGACCTGTAATTACCTGCAGTGAAGAACTGTGCTCTGTTTTGGTTCTGAAGCCAGGAAACGATCAAACCGCATCTTTGACCCGTAACCGGGTTTGTTGCCAAGTAGTGAGTTTCCTTTCACACAAAGCTGCAGCTGCCTGAGCAGGTATTTACCAGTAGACCGATGTCCTGGGATTAACGGGTCGAGACGACGGACCGGAGCAGAGAGCTCCCGGTCTGAATCAGGTGAAGGATCTGTGTCGGTTCAAAACCAGTCAGAGCATCAGTGTTTCTGCTCTAAAGTTAACCTGCAGCTCTTTCAGGTTCAATCATTAATTTCTCTTATTATTATTATTATTATTATTAATAATAATAATAATAATAATAATAATAATAATAATAATAATAATAATAATAATAATAATAATAATAATAATAATAATTGGGGATGCACGATAACTGTTTTCTAAAACTGATACCGATAACCGATAAAACACACACAAACCTAAGATCATTACATCAATACTATGAACAAACCCAAAAATAATTTTGACTCTTTAAATGAACAGATATTTATTTTTTTCCATTAAAAAATTATTGGCAAGTCTCACAAACATTTTCGTGAAGCTATCAAACAAACCTTGATATCAAATTTAGTATCTCACATCAACTTAAATAAGGTTCATTACTGACTGATATAGAAAAAATAAAATAAAGGCTCCATGATGGAAATACATGCATCACAAACACTAACTGAAAAATATTTAACAGTTAAAGGATTTTGACTTGTGGTTCCATTTGAATTAATACCTTTAATTAAAGTAAATGAGGTTCAGTGATTTTTTTTGTTTTTTATCTCATGGAAGCTTTAGATGAGTGAGGGGAGGAGAGGCTGCTGCTGGCTTGCATACGTTAGCATTAGCTCGCATTAACGCAATTTCAAAACTCCATGGAAGCGATTGTTATGTTGTAGGTGGCCGATCGTGTTTTACGTATTAAAGCTTGTGCTTCCCTCCTCGTAGAATTTGCTCGGAGGATTCGTCACAAATAACCACCAAACTCTTTTTCTGAAACTTTATTGAAGTTCCACGCCGCCATGTTTGTTGTGATCAGTACGCTGTGCTGCAGGCTGCATTCAAGGTGTAACGTAAATTCCTCTGTTACTTCGTTTGCTAGTCGTTCTTTCAGCCTTTTCTATTTTTTTAATTCAATTTAGCAACTACTAAAATTATGACCGAGTTAACAAGTTGTTTTCTGGCATGAGGGGGTATTCTTGATTTTCCTGATTGAGAAATCGTTTTTCTGATTATACTGACTTTACTTGAACATAACATTCACTGCTGGTCATTTAAGGCTCAGAGGGAGCGAGACACTGCCGTGTTGACAGAAATATATATGTTATCGGGGCTATTCGTCGTGATATTGGAGTTATCGGAATGACGTCATAATTTCCTGTTATCGGCCCGATAGTTATCGTGAACCCCTAATAATAATGATGGCTAAAACATAAGCCTGTCTGGCACCAATGTAGAAATGTGAACCTCATATGAAACTGGACGAGCTCCTCTTTCTGTGGAGACTGAACATTTGACGTGACTTCTGTTTGACCATCAAATGTTCCTGTCTGAATATTTAACCGGATCCCTCCCCATCAGTGTCCTGACACCCGTCACTCTGTCCTCACACAGCTCTGATGGAGACGCTCCAGAGCAGCGTCTCGTTGTCCTACGCTGTTTAATCCCTGGACCTCTCACAGTAGGAGCTTCAGAGGCTCAGCAGCATCTTCAGCTTCTGGTATCTGCTGTGCTCCTGTTTCTGGTAACTGAACCCGGCTCATCCTCTACCTCTGTGGACGCCGGATCAGTTCTTTTGACGTCTGCAGCGGGTTTCTGCTCCTGCAGCTCCAGGGAGGCTCTGCAGCAGCTTGCAGTGAAGCCTTCGTTCCTGCTGGAGCAGCAGCGTGAGGATCTGCATGTCAGGACAGTGAGTAACGGCTCGGAGCCGAGCGCTGAGATGGTTTACTAGTGGCATGTGTGAAATTAAAATCGAGTTTATGATTTTCTCGCTGTTGCAAGAGCGATCGGGGAAGAGGAGAGAAGAAAAAATGAAAATGGGAAACAGAGATTTGAGGGCGAGCCAAAGCCTACACGCTCCCCCGTCCTGACTGCTCATGTAAACTTGTGGTTTCTTGTTCTTGAAGTTGGTGAGAACTTGTCAGCTTCAGTTGCTGCTTCAGGCTGAAGAGACAAATAAAAGCCTGTCGTTGCTGAGCTGTGCAGCCCTGCAGCTCCTGCAGCTCCTGCAGCTCCTGCAGCTCCTCCAGTCCTGCAGCTCCTCCAGCTCCTGCAGCTCCTGCAGCCCTGCAGCTCCTGCAGCTCCTGCAGCCCTGCAGCTCCTCCAGTCCTGCTGCTCCTGCAGCTCCTGCAGCTCCTGCTGCTGCAAAGACCTTCTCGCCAGGCGGCCGTCTGTCGTCAGATCTTTCACCGTGGACCCGTCAGGCCGCTCGGCGCCCGTCTTTGCTCTGACGCTGGGATGACGGGGGTTGTTTTCCCGGTGTCTCCCTCCCTCTGCTGCTCTCCTATGAAGGGAGGACCACAACCGTCTGAGAGCTGTCTGCCTCATGGACATGTTGGCTTTTTGATTTATTATTGTTGTTGTTGTTGTTGAGTGGGGGGAGTGGGGTTGGGGAAACCCCAACGTCGCCTCCTCCTTCAGCAGATGCTTTTCTTTTTTATTAACGGCTGTCGTCTTTTCTGTCTCTTTCAGATCAGGAGACGTTCAGAATGAAGGTGTTGGGCTGCCACAACTGACGCTCCGCTGCACTGACCAGAACGACCGGTCCTGACCTGGCAACATACGAATGGCCCAGGGAAGCCATCAGATTGATAATCAGGTTTTGCATGACCTGCGCCAAAAGTTCCCTGAAGTCCCCGAGGGTGTCGTCTCCCAGTGTGTCCTGCAGGTGAGGCCTTGAACAGCAACGCGACCCAGACATGCACATCTGTGAACATCTGCTTCTGGGCTGGACCTCCTTTTACCTTCAGGACCGCCTTAATTCCTGGTGCGGTAGATCCAAACAGGTGTTGGTCCATACTGACCTGACGGCGTCACCAGCTGCTCTCCTCTCTGGAGTACAGTGGAGGAGGAGATGGTTGTGGTGGAGATCCCAGTAGACCAGGAACCAGGTTCATGACTCAGTGGTGGGCCAGACGCTGCTGCTGTTGGGGAGGATCTGCTGAGATCACACGCTGTGAATTTAAATCCATTTTTAAAATGAAACCGGTCCGGGTCCCTGCAGAAGTTGGAGCTGATCTCCGTCTGTGTAACACCGCCGTGCACATGGTCCTCAGTGGGCATACGTGCACATGTGAGAACGCCCTGGACACATGATCTTTGGTGGCAGGGTTATAATAGTTTTGGATTTTCCATTAGTTTTAGTTTTTAGTTTAGTTTTTCCGAATTCAGTTAGTTTTAATTCGTTTCAGAGCAGTTTTGCTAGTTTTTATTTGTTTTTGTTTTGAAATACTTGGTTTTAGTTTAGTTTTTATTAGTTTCAGTGTTAGTTTTAGTTTTATTTAGTAAATTAGGGTTGTAATTTTGGTTCGAGTGAAGCTCTGAACTTTTTGAAGGCTATCGAATCACATAGTCGTGTTTACATTCCGGTCTCAATAAACATATTTATCAATGCGTCTTCCCTCTTGTGGAGTTCCTGCGTATTTACTGACCAGCAGCTATCTGGTCTCCATGGAAACAGTCCATTATAGTTGCTGTTTTCTCCCGTTCCTTCCCAACGCTGACTGGCCTGCAGCTGCAGCTTCTCTTTCCAGGGGGCTAGCTTAGGCTAGCTTATCCAGCTAGTCTTGGTTAGCCTTCTTGTGTGAGCTTTTCAAATAGACTTTCAGATTTGTGGGTTGTTTCCCCTTGAGAAGTATTCCACACATTGTATCACCTGCTTCTACAACAAGGCACTTATTTTTATCGTTTATCCGTCAGCGGCGCCGCTGCTCCGTCAGCGTGTCGTTAACATCGTCGTCGAGGCTTGACCGGCTTTTAATTTTCATTGACGGTCCTGTGACCCAGAAGAACAAATCACGAAGCAAATTTACTACCTTGTTGTTCCCAAATGCTTTTGTGTCAGGCTCAGGCTCCTCCCACTTGTCAAGTAACCTCGTGCATTTCCGGTGTTGTTGTTTTTTTGAAGCCTGATTTATACCTCTGTGTCTTACCGATGGTGCACCTTCGCCGCAGGTGTGAGCTACATAAAGGAAGCTCAGCGATGCTGGCTACAGCGCTGCATAGAAGGATCCATGCTGCCCTCTGGTGGTTGGTGGTGGGATTGCAGAGCGCTTGAGTATAAACACCAGAGATGTTGTAGGACTTGTCCATAGCATACGAATGTACCTGCTGCACAGAAGCATAAATCAGGCTTCATATAGACTCAAGTAAAGGTGTTTAGTGCATGAACTTCGTTAACTCATCGGGTTCGTTTCCTCTCCCCTTTTCTTTCAGAACAACAACAATTTAGACGCCTGCTGCAAGTACTTGTCCCAGGTCAGTCCAGGCTACCTTTACAGCGAGGAAGGGAATCTGAGCTTTTCTGAAGATCCTGGTTTCACCAGGTTCCACAATCACATGACCCAGCTGAACCTGGGCTTGCAGACCCAGAATGTGCATGTGGCTCCAGTTCGGGACGGCCTGAGGATGAACGGCAGCCGGACTCTGGCCCACAGCATGAGTGACGGGCCCCTCCAGACAGGCCAGGCCCCCAACAGTGACTTCTTTCAGGAGGAGCCCCGGTCAGCCCCCGTGCAGGTCCCCCGACCCTCAACGTATTCGGCGTGATGGAGCCCACGCGCAAGCCGCAGCCCCCGCAGCACCTCGGACTCTACCCGATGAGCGTGAAGGGGGCGACCGTGGGCCCCCAGCACACGCCGCGCTTCAACCCCATCACGGTGACGCTAGCCCCCAATCTCCAGACAGGCCGCAACACGCCCACCTCTTTGCACATACACGGCGGACCGCAGTCGGGCCTCAGCAGTCCTCAGGGTAACTCCATCTACATCCGTCCCTTCGTCAGCCAGTCCGGTACGAGCCGGCAGAGCCAGCAGCCAGGAGGCCGGGCTCAGTACAGCCCCACCTCTCAGCCCCAGCAGCAGATCTACCAGATCTCGCATCCTTCGTCCATGTCCAGCTCGTGGTCTGTCCCTCAGCACCCCTCCTCCTCGCATACCTCAAAGACCTCTCACGTCTACATGCCCATCAGCTCCCCCACAAACCCCCAGGCGCCCCCTATCCCTTCCGCAGGGAGCCAGGCGTCCTCCTCCGGGGTTTCCTCCTGCTCCTCCTCCTCCGTTATGCCTGGCTCCCTGTCGACGCTCGGCCAGATCAACATCCAGAACATCTCCACCGGCCCGCGCAAGAATCAGATAGAGATCAAACTTGAATCTCCCCAGAGGAGCAATTCCACCACGGCGGTGCTGCGGACGAGCAGCGGGCCCCGCTCTTCGTCCACCTCCTCTTTCATGCCGGCAAACGCTCCGCTGCAGGTGCCCTCGGGGGCCAGGAACATAGGGGGCCAGGTGAGCATGGGCCCCGCCTACATTCACCACCACCCACCAAAGTCCCGTGCCTCTGTGGGGGGCGGCGGCCCGGCTTCGTCCCCTCGCGTGGTGGTGACTCAGCCCAACACCAAATACACATTTAAAATAACGGTGTCCCCCAACAAACCCCCAGCCGTGTCCCCGGGGGTCGTGTCCCCGACCTTTGAGCCTCCCAACGTCCTCAGCTTACCGTCGGACCCGGAGCCCCTGCACCTGTCGGACCCTCTGTCGGCGCAGCGGGAGAGGCCGAGCGAGCACCGCAAACCCAGCATGGGCTCGGACGACGCGGCGTACACACAAGGTGAGACGACCGTCCAGATGTTTTACCTGCCTTCCCCACAGGTCGCCTCGAGTTGGTCCAGATGATCCAGAGAGGTCAGAGACGGAAAATCGGTGGGAAATCGGTGGCTTCTTGGCGTCCAGGGAAAACCGTTGAGTGTCGATAAACTCTGTCAACATGTTGATGCTCAACCGTTTACCGGGAAACTTATGATTTTTGAAGTTTTGAAGGCTTCTGAAGTTTTCTGTCAACACGGTTTTGTGAAACTCAGTATTTTACGATAAAAGCTTGTTGTATGACATAAAAAAGTCACGATTTCGTGATTGTACAATATGTTCTTTTACATCTAAACTAAATTCACGATTTTATTCTAACAGCAAAATGAGTTATTTCAGAATGAAAGTTGACGTTATAAACAATTAACAATTTTACTACTAAGTTGATATTTTACTAATAAAAATAGCAAAGTTAAGTTAAAAAGTAGCAGTTTAGCAAAATTAGAAAATCTATGACAAAATGTTGCTGTTTTTTTTCATAAAATTACGTCAGAAGTTTAGTAAAAAATCAATTACGACAAAGTTTCGATTTTTGAGGTTCTGACTTCGCAAGTTGCGATTTTTACAAGAAAAAGTTGATTTCTACGACTAAAATTAGCAATTTTAGCGAAGTTTGATTTTACTGGAAAATAATTTTGTCAAAGTTGCAGTTTTGTCAGTTTTGTGATATTTACAACAAAAAGTTGTAATTTGATGTCAAAAAGTCGTGATTCTGTAAAATGACCAATTCAAACAATAATTTTCTTTTTGCAACAAAGTTCAGAAATTCGGAACCCCCCCCCCCCCCCAAAAAAAAAAAAAAAAAATTCCGTTCTTTTCTACAGAAAGATGCAGAGTTAAAATCTAAACGTGACGCCATCTGCGTCACCTGACCTGAGTGACGAGCATCTGTCCTGCAGTGACAGAAATAGTATTTATTTATTTAGTATTTATCTGATGACTGTTTCTCAGCATGTTAGTAGCTGCGTGGAGAACCCTCCATCCGTTCTCTCTCCAAACTGCCTGAATTGGACAAATCGCCTCCGTTCACTGGTGCCCAGTCGCTGAGGAGACGGCCCCCGGTGTCCCCGGTCGGAGGTGACTCGCTGAGCAATGACTCTGGCGTGACTCCTGCACACTAATCGCTCTGTTTTCCCATCAGCCCCGACAGCAGATTCTGTCGTGAGTCAAACATGTTGGAGAGCGCTGCTGTGTCCTTTTTTGGGCTTTTGACTCTAATATGTGTGAGTCATCAGCGTTTGGCTGCTGCACGGTGGTGACTACCACTGGGGGGGGCTTCTCTCTGGGGATGCCTCCTCTTCTGCTGACCCTTATCAGCTCAGCTTCCTCCCTCTTTATCTGCTCTGGCTTGAATATAGATGTAGGTGATAAAGTAAACGCAGCCTCAGAGGATCAACACACAACTATTTTTTCCCCACTATGTCATTATTTATTTTTTTCTAAAGATGAAGTTTAAAAAAAGATGTGGGCATGACGAAGTACCTCCATAATTCAGCAGCTTGTAGGTCTTTTTGGTATGTGCTTATCGTTCTGCCTTGTTGGGACGCGGTCACCTGGAAACAGGAGCTCCGTGGTCTGGTTTTACAGCGCAACCTCAGGTCAGAGACCACTAGTGGTGTTTTATTTTGAAAATCTACCGGATCCTGTTCACCGACTTTCTGCCAGCTCAATCCGCTGTCTGCAAACTGAGCTGGTTTGGCTTTGATGCAGCGCCAGAATAGACTGGACGGGTATTTTTAGTGGAGCAGACCAGACGGTGGCTCCTAAACCCTCCACGACGCCTCTGGTGCCGCTGCCTCCATTGACTAGAATGACCACGACTCACAGCAGCTGGCGCAGCGCAGCCGTTTTTTGAGCACTTCTGCCCGCTGCGGTGCTTAGATGTCCCAGTCAGGTTCAGGTCTGGGTTTTGACCAGGCCCGTCCATATCTTGCTTCTTTTCTTCTTCATCCATCCCGGTGTAGATCTGCTGCTGTTTGGGACCATCTTCCTGTCACATGACCCAGTTTTAGCCAGTCATCAGCTGTCGGGCAGATGGGCTCACTTTTGTCTCTAGACTGCTCTGGTACCTGGAGGAGTTCATGGTCCATGCACTGGCTGGAAGATGGTCTACACCCCAGATCATGACCCCTCAACCACCGTGCTTGACAGTGGGTCTGAGGTGTTTCTGCTGGTTTCCTTCAGACGTGGTTCTGGTATCTGCTATCTGGTCTCGTCTGTCCAGAGGACACTGTTCCAGAAATCTGCTGGTTGGTTCAGAACCTCAGTCGAGCTTCCATGTTCTCTTTAGACCAAAGAGGTTTCTGCTTGTGACCAGTCTTTCTCACTGTATCGTGGAGAAGTGTTGAGGATGCAGGGTTTCTACTAGATACCAGGTCAAAGCAGTCTGTGCAGTAACGGAAACGCTTACTCATTTGTAGGTTTTTTTTTTATGCAACACAGTCATTAATGTGTCAGGTTCCTCTGGTAAAACTTGCCTTTCTTGTAACCTCCTCTATCTGGAAGCACAGGCTCCCTTTCGTGATGTGAGTGTTTGTGCCAAAAGATAAAGATGTCAGCCTCATGCGAGTTTAGTGGCAAGAGCCTAGAAGTCATCCAGAGATTGTTTAGGTTCATCTGACTGGCTGGTTTCATCTGGTTTCATGGATGGGGGTACCTGAGTGTCATCTGCATAGCAGTGGATGTTCATGCTGCGTTATGGAAGCATGCGTGAAATAAAAAGTAGTGGTCCGAGGACAGAGCCTTGAGGAACTCCAGACTCATGTGATGCAGCAGCAATGCTGGTGACCACCCTGGCTGCTGTATGTCGGTCATCATCTCCAACATGAGCAACAGTTGGAGCAACAGTGATCCCTTATTTTTCGCGGTTAATGGGGAATGGCGCCCCCCCTCGAAGAACAAAATCCGCGAACAGGAGCCGGAGCCCCCTGAGCCTAAATAATGTGTTTTAAAATATGTTTAAAAACCATAAAAAAGTAGCAAGACACTGCAGCGAAACAAGACAAAGGCTCAACTGTGGTCTTTCTGTTACCTTCACAGCCTCTGGTCTCTGAACCGTAGTAAAGAAACCGCTGGTATTGTTCTATTTTTGGCTCGTAATTAGCGGCTAACATGCTAACAACAACAAAAGAAACAGTCTGGTTTTCTCTGCATGGAACGAGAACTTTATTCTGGCACTGCAGGAACTTGTAACATCACACAGGTTGTATTGTTGGGCTCCTGTCGGTTAACAGAGAATGTAAATCTATACACGCTGGGCTGCTGTTGATGATCACTACACATTTCATCTAACCCTGTTTTCGTTCTGCCGTCCCACGACACACACACTACATTACCCATAAGGCCAGCTTCTTAAAGGGGCCAGGCTGGCTCATAACATTTCTTCGCAGTGAGAGAACGCACACAACAACCTGTGATGTTTCCGCAATTTTTTCTTGATTTTTCTATTATATTATATATTTCTGAAAAATCCGCGAATAATTAAAACCGCAGAACATAAAGCGCAAATTGGCGAGGGATCACTGTATTTACGTTTATCTTGAGCCGTTTTAAATCAGATTCCCTCTCGTCTGCTCTGGCTCCAGAAACGCATTTAAGTCGCTGGTGTCTCTACTGTCGTGTTTTTATCACAAAGCTCTCAGGTAGCAGTCTGTTTGGTTATTTTTAAGTTACCTGTTCTGTCAAGACATCGCAGCTGCTCAGATTGTGGAGCGTCCATGAAAACAAAAACCGTGAGCTGCAGGAGCTAGCTGAAGCTTCCTCCTGCCCATAAATAACGCCGTGGTTTGTCAATCAACACATCCTCGTAACTCTTCTTCAGGCGTTCCAGTTAAACTGACACGAATGGAGAATCTCCTCCTCCGTGCACGTGCACGCTCTTGTTGGCGTTGCACAACAGCTCCGCCTCACAGTAACTGATGTCAAACGCAAAGTTTGAAACATGCAGAAATTCACGATCTGGCAGTGAGTCACGAGCGCCTGTAGCTCACTCTGCATGATTCATCTAAAAGCTCGCCGTATTTCCGCGGCGTGGAAGGGTTGTGTCGGGCGCGGAGCCATCGTACGTCTGGGTTAACGGCACTGCGTCTCTCTGCAGGCCCGGTGGCTGCCTCCATCCCTCTCTCTCTGATGTCTGTGTAGGAGGTTTTACTGCTTGTCAGCAGACGCAGGAATTATAATGACACATTGTTGAGACTTGAGTAGATGATGTGCACAGCTGAGGCTCCGCATTAACCAGGGCGGCAGAATTAGCCTGCAGGAGTCTAGCGGGGAAGAGTGTGACCTCCTCATGTTACTGCACGAGGCGTTGAAAGGCAGATTGATGAGCGACGGTGAAGAATCCAGCCTCCCCCCCCACCTCCCCCTCTTACAGAGTTGTGTTCGTGCACGGGGAGCTCACTTCCAAACTGGTTGGGCTGTTTTAGTCGTGAGCTGCAGCCGGCGCAGTGATGATAACCGAGTTACGGTTGCAGGTGATGATGTCACTAACGTGTGTCTGTGCTCCTCTTCCTCTCAGCGCTGCTGGTGCATCAGAAAGCCCGGAAGGAGAGACTGTGGCACGAGCTGGAGATGAAGAAGAAAGAAGCTGGAGAAGCTAAAAGAGGAGGTGAACGAGATGGAGAACGACCTGACCAGGAGACGGCTGGAGAGGTCCAACTCGGCCTCCCAGATACCCTCTGTGAGTTAAAACCTGTGATGTAACGGGCAGAAGTGTTGTAGCGTTACGCGTCTGAGCCTGCAGCTGACGGGACCTGGAGCAGATGACCCTTTATGGTCATGACATGACGGGCCAAACCGGCAGGACAGAACTCCTTAATCCCGTCAGGTCCGTTTAGTCCCGACACCGAGCAGCTCGACTCCACAGGTCATAACGAAGTTGGGATGAGCAGTAACTGGCAGTCAGAAAGCTCACCTGCGTCCATGCAGCTGCTGCAGGTGTCAGCTGACACAGACACGCCCACAACCGCTCGGTTTGAAACGGGCCGATGTCAAACAGAACATGATGGCCGAAGACCAGTTTCCATCTCCGCTGCTCCCTGTTCAGCGTCGCCACAGCAGATTAATCCGCACGACTCGTAGGGCGCAGGTTTTATCCCAGACGCCTTTGGGATTCAAACCCGAGCCCCACACAGACGTGACTAAAGATACCGAAGCTCGCCGGCCCATCTCTCTGAGCCTCTAAAACTCAGTGCTGGTCTGATAACTGGTGAGATGTTTCTGGACTGTTCAGGTTCTTGCTGCATGAGTCCAAACAGATGTGATTTCTGCCGGTATCTCACGTGTGCTACCTTTGTTTGGGTGCCAGATTTATTTGAAGGCAGCTTGAAGCTTCTGAGATGAGCAGAAACGAGCCTCATACATCGACCCCTTTAACTCCAGACTAGAATCAAGACCAGTAAGACTATGGTTGGGCACCGAAAAACGATTCCAAGTAGGAATCGGTTCCCAACGTCCGGTTCTGGAATTGTTTAGAAGATTTTTGAATTTCGATTCCTTTTTTCAGTTCCTAAATGTCCGCGCTATTTTTTTTTTTATTTACTACACTAGTTTGTTGATGTTACTCCGCACGGCATTCTCAACTCCGTCCTAGTGGCGACGTCACATCCGTCGCCGACGGGACTTCACTCGCGTAAATGTGTGTAAATGTGTCAGGTTTTTTTTTTTTTTTTTGAAAAAAATCTACTGTTAGATAAGTCGCGATCTGTTGACCTACACATCAAAGAATCAGAATCAGAATCGTTAAAATCCAAACGATGCCCAACCCTAAGTAAGACCCACATTCATGAAATCAGGAGATAAAACTGGTCCTGACCTGGAGCCGGTCTCTCCCAGACCTGCCGTTGGCTCCACTGGGCCGAGGTCGTTGGCTGATCTGGTATCAGGTCGTGGTTTGTGCTGGAGAGCAGTGAACGAGCAGACGCCCCTTGCAGAGGGAAGCGGGTCAGCGCCGCCTCCATGTTTGCAGCTCCGTCCCTGCAGAGGGAAGCGGGTCAGCGCCGCCTCCATGTTTGCAGCTCCGTCCCTGCAGAGGGAAGCGGGTCAGCGCCGCCTCCATGTTTGCAGCTCCGTCCCTGCAGCCCTGCTGATTACAGGCTTCGTTTATGACCTGGCTGACGCTCCTCCATATTTCCAGGCGCTCACGTCGGCTCTGACTTCACAGCTCGTTTGTGAAGCGCGTTTGAAGGTCGCGGCCGCGGGAGGTGAAGTGGCGTTCTTGAACGCGTCTGCGGCCGTTCCCGTCGGCCAGGGCCGTCGCCGTCGACGGGCGGTGAAGTGTCGCTGAGCTCATGGCTGCTGGGAGGGAAAACGTCTGATCTGCTCCAGGGTGAAACCTCAATAAAGAACTCTTTCTTTTCTTTTTTTTCTCTTCTTTTCTTTCAGATTGAAGAAATGAAGCAGTTGCGATGCAAAAACCGCTCACTACAAATCGACATCGACTGCCTCAGCAAAGAAATCGATCTCCTCCAAACGAACGGTAGGAGCTCCACTTTCGAGCACACGCTCTGTACTCTGACTCACCAAGAAGTGATTAAACGAGGCATGTTGGCGAGTCCGGCTCACATCCTCCCGCCGTGCGCTGCATTGTCCTGTTAACTACCAGCTCTTCCTGAATTGCTTCCTGTTGCTGGAGGGCAGCGGGAGATTTAGTGGCCCTCTGGCACCGCTGCACCGACACGGGCCGGCCAGTTCACAGGTGCACTGGCGCTGGCGCTGACTCACCAAACATCTGAGTCCTAAAACACAACACACACACACAGATCAGGGGAAGAGCAGTCGCAGCCATTCTCCCATCTGCTTTGACATTTCTGAACCAGTGGAGAGCTTCTCTGGAGCTCCAACACCAGGTGACCTCTGAGGTAATGACAGACCTGCTCTGCTGTCCGGCGGCTTCGGTGGATGTCGCCGGTCGTCTTCAATGCTGCTGCAGGTGGGAGGGATCGTAGAAGGCAGCGTCTGCAACCAGGGACTGGAGTAAACTGGTCTGCATAGCAGCGGATGTTCATGCTGCGTAATGGAAGCATGCGTGAAATAAAAAATAGTGGTCCAAGGACAGAGCCTTGAGGAACTCCAGATTCATGTGATGCAGCAGCAGTGCTGGTGACCACCCTGGCTGCTGTATGTCTGTCGTCATCTCCAACATGAGCAACAGTTGGACTGTATTTACGTTCATCGTTTACTCCTGTCCGTGGTTGCAGATGCTGCCTGCAACCATGGACAGGAGTAAACCGGTCCTGAGCCGCTCCGCTGAAGGTCCATCTGTGGCACTGAGGCTCTGCAGAGACCAGTTCAGCTGGTCTGGTTGTCAGGAAGAGAGTCCAGACGCTGTGGTCACTCGACAGCCAAGCTCAGAAGATGTGCATCCGTCCCAGCATCCGTCCCAGCGCCGTCCCGGCAGCTCAGCAGAGCTTTAAATCTCAACACCAGATGATCTCTGCTTCATGCTGAATGAAAGTCAAAGTAAATGTGAGAATCGCTGCGTCTTTTCTGTCCATCTTCAGTCCCAACACTCCCTGATCCATTTACACACAGACCATGAAAACTCATGAGAGGCGGAGCAGCTGCACGTCAGTGGGTGGAGTCCACCTGGGAACGTTGAAACGTGCAGCAGCGACACACCGTGAATGTTGATGCACAGAAATGAGCCTGCAGATCGTGGCAGCAGCTGACAGGGAGGCTCCACGTCTGCGCCGCGGCACCCGTCTGGCCCTGGCGGGCGCCGCGGCGGAGATGGGAGGAGCCTGATGCCCGTGTCTTTAAGGTCCTGCTAGAACAGAGGAGTCGTGTGAAAGCTCGTAGCCTCTCTTTGATCCTGTAAAAACACATTTAAAGTCATGTGATTGTAGACGGAAGGGGGAGGAGCAGCAGGTAACTTTTATCTCTGATCCAGAGTAAAGAGGGTTCGTCCCCTGATCCTGCAGGTCCACCTCCTCCTGAAGCTTCCTTTCAGCCTCTCACCTGGTTGTGGAGGACTTCTGGCAGTCAGCTGAGTGTTGATGCAGTGCCATGGGGGAAAGACGTCATCGGTAGTCGTAGAAAAGCCGTCGTTGCTGTTGTGGAACGTTCTGGAGTCCAGAAACTTTCAGGCCGGTTGTCGGTCTTCCCAGCACCTTTGCCCCGGTGTGACGCCGCACCACGTTCATAAAAATGGCTGCTGGGGTGGAGATCAGAGCAGCGGATCAGCAGGTGTGGGCTGATGTTTTAGACCAGTGGCGGACGCCAGCTGCGCCGTAGACGCTGCAGGACTCATTTATGTCACATCTTCATCCGCCCGTCGCCGTAGACGCCAGAACCCCCGCCGGCGCACGTCGACCGGCCTCACATCAATACTGACTGCACTTTTCTGTTCTGTCCAATGTGGTCGGCTCATTGTGGTTCTCTTCTGTCTGTCCTGTGTACAGGACCACACTTAAATCCCAGTGTAATCCATAATTTTTATGACAACCTTGGATTCCTTGGTCCTATTCCACCCAAACCCAAAGGTACTTTATCTCTTGGTAAGTTTAGAAAGGTCTGCATGCTCATGTCTGATGTTTCTCATTTCACTGGACACATTCATAATGAATTTAACTCCATGACTATTAACTCCTTAAACCCTGAAGTCACGTGTGATCAGTCAGTCGTTGATGTTTGATCTTTTTCTGTTTTTCCTCTCAAACATGCTCTTCGTCTTGTTCTTCAAACTCCTAGATGCTCTTTTACTTCTGTCATAATTTCTCAAAAAACAGCTGGGCCTCCTGAAGGACAGAGTTACACTGACACAAACAAACTGGATCATTCTCATTAATATCTGCATGCCAGAAATAAAAAAAAAAAAACACTTTTCTCATCAGTTTAATGGAATAATGCTGCTGTTTTGCTGTAGTGGATGAACTGATTGAATCAGAAGTTTTAATGTTTTTATTCTGAGCTAGTGGATCTGTTTTATATGATAAACATGCAAACCTTTCAAAATAAAAGCCCAGTTATCAGCCCAGTTAGATTCAGAGAGGACGTCAGTCACACCCATGGTTGTGTTTTAGTGCCCTCTAGTGGTGAATGTGGGGAGATGCAGTTACACTGCTGGATGAAAACTTTAGTATGAAAACGACAGAAGTCCATCCTTCCAGAGAGGTCATGAAAGATCTAAATAAGAACAGAGACTGATCATCTGCAAATCTCAAACACAGATTTAATTTCCAATTAGATATATTTAAAAAAAAAAAAAAACAATAATCTGACTGTTGAAGGTGAGACATTTGATCATTTCATGAGATTAGCTTGTTTTGAATTTGATGGCAGCAACACGTCTAAATATAGAAAAGACAGGAGCAAATAAGGCTGGAACAGTGAGCGGTACTAAGAAGAACATCTGGAAGGACATCTACAACTAACTAGGTTACCTGTCAACAGATCAGAGACCAAGAAAAGAGTCGGAGCCCCTCAGACAGATGGACACATTATTAAAACTCAGAATATTAAGAAGGGTCATTCCACCTCAATTCAACAGGACCTTCCCGCATGACCATCTCTGATTTGCTTGATATTTTTTTCTTATGAACTTTGACTATAATGTAGTAACTGTGTGCAATATTAGCCTGGTACTAGCAATAACTTCGGATTTATAAATTTTTGAAAAAGTGCCCGTACGGCCATTTTCGTGACATTCCTAACACTTTTACAATTATTACCATTTTTGAGGGGCTGTATCTTCCAAACCGTACAAGCTAGAGAGCTGATTTTTTTATGCTGTTAGTCCTGTATGTGCACTCTGTATGGGGTCAGTTTCATTGTCTATTCATTGCTGTTTGTTTTAAAATAAATTTCAAACATCCAAAATAAATTTCACTCGCTTTGTGCGGTTCATATTTCAAGTCCCCATTTGGACCCCTTGTAATAGTAGCTGAGACTTACTTTTTTTGTTGAACAATCTCCTTCTCTTATAGAATAAAAATACTTAAAGAATTTGCAGAAACAATTGTATTTTAGTTCTCACATGACCCAGCAAAAAACGAATTTCGCATTCTATTGTCGATATTCAATTGGTAATTGACAAAATATGACAAGATGTACCAAAAAACTAAATATGCTACCAGAAAGGTAATGACAATATCTGTTTATATACAAAGTTTCAAGTTGGTACTAAGTCTCTAAGTTACCTAGAAAAAATTCTTAAATTGAGCATTTTTGCCGTTTTTCGGAAATTTCAGGAATATGCTTGTTTTGTGTGCAGAACTTTAAATTTCACAAATGGCAAATATCTTGATATGGAATCTTGATATGGAATGAGGATCAGTGAAGAAAAACATTTAGCTGCAGAAAGTGATGATTGATAATAATCAAGAGTGACAAGTTGAAAAGTCTCGGCAGCACTTCTTTTTGTAGACCCAAGTACAAGCATACGCTCACCTGCAAGTCTCCATGGAGTGCTGTAGAGACCATTCCAGATCAACTTTAAGGGTTGCAAATTGAATTGCAGAAAAAAAAATTTTGGTTAATAATGCAATAAGTGCAAAAACTGGGCATTTTTTTCTTGTGATGCAGACAGATGTTTGCTTCTGATGGGAGTCCATCAAATCCACACCTGTGAAGCAGCATTTCTCGGTCAAGTTCAGATAAATCCTGTACATTGATCAACTTCTTTGAACTGTAAGAAAATAATTATGATAATATGAGGTATTGTACACTACTCCTGCATCACTTAATTATATGAATAAAGGAATGAACATCAAGCTGGCACATAATAAAACCAAAATTATACTGACCGTTTCAGACTTTGGAAAAAGTCCAGTTTATGGCAATCCTGTTCTGAACAAAGTTTTTTCCCAATTGTACAAGTATCCAAGTTCTCTGCCATCTTTAAAGATTTCACATTCACTGCATTTGATTTTGAAGCTTGGTCTACAATGGCTATTGATCAACTGAACAGCTCACTGAATTTTCTGATGACATAAGCATGATGTCATGCACTGAAGGCCAAGGCAATTGTGTTACTATAAGTTCTATATTTACACATTTATTGATATGTTAAAACCTCAGCTGTGGCCATTCAGCATAGCACTACCAGTACTGGTAATTTTGCTACACAATTGATCATGTTTATCTAGTATAAATAACAAAACACTTTTGCTTGAGTCATTCACCAAACTTTCACACAGCACGGACAGGGAGGAATAAAACATGCAGCAAACTATTTTGTTTGAAGGTCCATTTGAGATCAGCAAACATGTCCAGACGAGACAATACAATGCAGAAGTACAGCCTGTATACTGAAATGTACATTGAAAACTTTCTCTGGTGATTTTCTACAAATTCTCGATCATTCGAAAAACGGCAAAATTGCTGGATTTAAGAATTTTTTCTAGGTAACTTAGAGACTTAGTACCAACTTGAAACTCCATATATAAACAGATATTGTCATTACCTTTCTGGTAGTATATTTAGTTTTTTGGTACATCTTGTCATATTTTGTCAATTACCAATTGAATATCGACAATAAAATGTGAAATTCGTTTTTTGCTGGGTCATTTGAGAACTAAAATACAATTGTTTCTGCAAATTCTTTATGCATTTTTATTCTATAAGAGAAGGAGATTGTTCAACAAAAAAGTAAGTCTCAGCTACTATTACAAGGGGTCCAAATGGGGACTTGAAATGTGAACCGCACAAAGCGAGTGGAATTTATTTTGGATGTTTGAAATTTATTTTAAAACAAACAGCAATGAATAGACACCTGAAACTGACCCCATACAGAGTGCACATACAGGACTAACAGCATTAAAAAAAAATCAGCTCTCTAGCTTGTACGGTTTGGAAGATACAGCCCCTCAAAAATGGTAATAATTTTAAAAGCGTTAGGAATGTCACGAAAATGGCCGTACAGGCACTTTTTCAAAAATTTATAAATCCGAAGTTATTGCTAGTACCAGGCTAATATTGCACACAGTTACTACATTATAGTCAAAGTTCATAAGAAAAAAATATCAAGCAAATCAGAGAAGGTCATGCGGGAATTTTTTTTCTAATCTGCTGATTTGAGGTGGAATGACCCAGAAGTCTCTGTGTGCACCAGACGAGGCTGGAATCAGCGCCACAGCTGGAATCCGCGCCACAGTTGGCCGTGACGTCCACATGTGCAGGTTTCATTTCTGTCACATGAACGTGGCTGGTGCTCCTGAGGCTCAGACTGGAACGCCGTCCTGAGGTTTAGATGATTCCACATCCGAGTCGTTCTAGAAACGTCCTCCAGGCTGAGGAGCAGAGGATCCGTCTGTCTCAGCCCTCAGCCTCCTCTGATGCTCCTCTGATGGTCCGGAGCAGCAGTGGTGTCTGAGGAACGAACAGCTGGCACATCTGGAGAGGAACCGTCGGTATTGAAAGGTTAATTCAGGTTTCATCTGCTCCCGTCCAGACATCTTCTTCACGGCTGAACCAGGGCTGGACTTCAGCGGTGCCGAGTCACTGATACCAGCGTCATCACATCTCAGAAGACAGGAAGTCATTTCAGGCTTTAACAGTAGCTTTAAAGTTTTAATCCGGAGAACTGAATCTGGTGAAGAAGTGAACGCTACACTGTCTTCCTGCCTGCTGTCCCAGACTGGGGTTTTCCCAGTTCAGATCCAGTCACCCATCAGACCAGGATGGGAAACGTTCTTCTCCACCAGCTCCATCTGGTCTCCGTGAACATCCCGTTGTCTCAGCTGTTCAGAGACGCGTCGCTGCCACCAAATTCAGAACTGATCAGATGTTGAACGTTTACCTGAGGAACCATATTTCCTACCAGTAACAGACTGACCCAGTAGTGTGGGCGGGGTTTGTGACATCACAGGCCCAGATCAGAGTCTGATCAGAGATGTTCAGTTGGTCCTGATGCCAGTCTGAGATGGTCTGGCCCCAGTCTGTTAGCTAGCACAAAGCTGTAGGACACATCTCAGAGTAGCCACGCCCCTGAGAGGTGGGGCGGGGTCAAGTATGTGGCCCCGCCCCCGTAAAGACACGGCTGTAAGGGAGCTGTCGTCTTGCTTCTCTGAGGGGTTTTCAGATGTTTGATCAGGGTTCAGGAAATGGTTCAGACCCGTTAGAGGAGGGGCCAGGTGTCCCTGGATGGAGGAAACACGCCGTCTGGCATCACACGCCCACACAAACCCGGCGCCGTCAGATCATTGTGGTGACTGTTGCTAGCTAACGGGGTGTCTGACGCGCTGACCCGTGTTCTCCGTGTCCCCCTCCCCTCAGAGTCGGGCGGTAAGACCGCGACGAAGCCCGCCGTCGGCCCGGAGGAGGACGAGGGCTCGCAGTGGAGCTGCACCGCCTGCACCTTCCTCAACCACCCCGCCCTCAACCGCTGTGAACAGTGCGAGTTCCCGCGGCACTTCTGAGCCAACGAGGCCGCCGATGAGGCCGCCGCCGCCCGGACGAGAGCGGACGAGGCTTCTTTCTGTTGTGGTTCTTTTTTTTTTTTTTTTTTTTTTGTCTTTAGGTGTATGAGGAATCTGAGGGGGCGTGGCCACCACGCGGCCCGCCCCAGTTTTTTATTGTTGTCATTTGTCCCTGCTCTGAGGTTTGCAGGACGCTGTCCACCGAAGGCTCCGCAGGACAGCTGGGTCCTGGCAGTCGGATCATACCTCACCTGAGAGACTCGGATCACGTGGGCTCGCCGTCGCCCGGGGTCACCTCGCTGCTCTCGTTTTACAGTATTACGAGCGTGGCCTGCGGCGTGACGGCGCAGGGGGGAGGGGCTTTTCTTTTGCTGACCGGATCTTTGAGCCCCGCCCCCCTCCGTGATGGGAACTGAGCTCCCCCTCTGAAGGGAAAACTTCCTGGACTTTAGTTTGCTGTTTCTGGAGGATGCTGACGGGCGAGCGCCCAGATGTTCCCTCCCTCCGCCCGGCCGCCATCCAGCGAGGAAAAACAAGCGAGTTGCATGCGCTGCAGCACGCCGCGGCAGACGCTCCTCAAGCTCTGGACTGTACATACTCTTCGAATGTGCCCTTAAAAACTTCCTTCCTCACACTATGAATCACGTGTATTTCCTGTAAGTATAGCTTTATAGACTCTATTAACTCGTTTTTGTTCCTTTTTCCTTTCGAACCAATAAGCACCGTGCTGCCTTTTTAAGCTTTTTACGTCTGTGAGAGGTGAAGCCTTGCAGAAGGAGGAGCAGAGCGGGTCGAAAACCGCCGCGGCCACCATGAAGCTACGTCCGCCTGCTCCCCGCCGCTCGCGTCATCGCTGAGTTTCCCCGTAGGTTTTAGAGCGTGAAAAGGCCGTGGAGGCGGACCTCCGGGGACTTCCACCTTCTCTGACAACTGGAACGAATGATTGACGTTCGGGGGGACGGCGGCGCCTCGGCGTCGTCCCGTCGAGTCAGGACCGGCGTGCTCCTGGAGTTTTTTTTTTTTTTTTTTTGCGCCTGAACTGAGTTTCTGTGACGTTCCAAAGATCAAAAGTGAAAAGTTTCTGGTAAATTGTGCCTTTTCCACAGCGGCTCAGAGCCGCTGCGTCTCAGAGGCAGAAAAATGCAAAAAGATAAAAAAAAAAAAAACCTTTAAAAAAAACAAAAAAGCACCCTCTAAATGTAAGCACAACACGACTGTCCACTTTGTATACTCTTGTCTTTATTGGCTACGTTCATCCCCCTAACCTCTTACTGACGAGGGTGCTTTAAAGTTTACTCTTCCTCATTAAGTTACTTAACTGTGGAATAGTTAGATTGTTGTTTTTCCACGTTTGTGAACTTGTTGCCTTGCATTAGTGCCTTTTTGAATTTATATTGACAATCTGCTCTGTAACATCCAAGTGAAACCGTTTCTGACACCAGATCCTTGGCCTCGTGTAAACCCGTTAAAGGTAGAAATGGATTATCGTCTCTGAAGCACTTAACGCCGAACTTCTTCCTGTTTCCAGCCCAAACCAACCCGTTTTCAGTTTAACCTGCACCTTGGTGTGAAGAGGCAGTTTTATTCATGTTTTAGTAAATGGAAAAAAAAAAGTAATTTGGATATCTAAAGTATTTTTTTTTTTTTTTTTTGATTTTAGCTGGGGAAACTGTCTTTGTAACAGATAAGTTATTTGTAAAAATAATAAAAAAAAAAAAATCTATTCTGAACGCTGGTGTGCCTTTGTGATGCTACGCGTACGTGGACCGTCCAGCAGGTGGCGGCAGAGAGCCGCTCGCTCTGACGGGCTGGTGGGGACTTGTTCCAGATGTTTCTTCTTCCAATCAGGAGGATCTGTCATTTCACGCTGATGATGTCATGAGCTCCAGAGCTGCTGAAGTCACTTCGTGTTTTTTTTTTTTTTCTTACCTGGTTTGGGTCACATGACTGCAGGTCACAGAGGCAGAACTGTTTGAATGGGGGCTTAAGACCTCAACGGCTCCAGGTCAGTTTGAACTGACAGAGACTTCTGGAAGGAAGGTGAAAGGTCTTCAGGAGGTCTTGAGTCAGTCCTTGGAGAGCCTTCGTGTCCGCTATTATTCATTTCTAGTTTGTTATTTCAGATACTTGAGCTGGTTTTAAGAACTTGATCTTGGAGGATCAAAGGGGATTAAACAGCTGTGGTGTTCTCAGAACGAAGACTCTTTAAACGGTCCTGAGGCGGTCGAGTGTCTGAAGATGACCTGGACCAGAGCACTCATGGGGGGATGTTCAACTGCTGTGACTCCTGACCAATAGGGTCGCACTGTTACGACACCACAGAACTAGAGAGAGAAGATTTAGAGGAGAGGATTTAATACCATATAAAAGGCGTGTTATGGGTCTAAACAGGTTCCTCACCTGGTAACAGATGGCCTGGATAATGGGACCAGGTTCACCTTTCAGAACATCTGGATGTGTTCACCAGGATACTCTCTGGAGAACTAAAGCTCCATCTTACACCCGCCCATCAGCTTTCACTTCTCAGGGTCTGGGTCGTGGCTTCAGTGGTCTTGTGGGTGGATGTGCTCTCCACTGTGTCCTGGTTCTGTCTCAGAGCCTCCTCCAGATTGGACACTTTAAACTGGTTCCTCTTTTAAGTGACGGAGCAATGATTGTTCTCTACGTCCCTCCTGAATGACTGAACTTCTCACTCCGTCTCTTAAGGGACATCTCATCTCAGGAGGAAACTCATCTCAGCTGCTTGAATCCAAGATCTCACTGTTCACTGCCTACAGTTCGTGACCGTTGGCCAGTCAACAAAGAGCTTTTTGGCTCAGGTGCTTATTAAGCAAGACCTCAAGACACCTAAGCTCCTCCCCTGGAGGCAGCACCTCACCCCCCCAACCAGGAGAGCATGTTCCACCATCTCCTGACTGGGATCCTATCTCTACAAACTTTGGTTGCAAACCAGCTCCAGTGAGGGCTGAAGATGGCGGTGGGCCGACGATGCCGACAGGATCACCTGCAGAAAACCTGATGTCTGTCCGCTCTGCATAAACACAGTGTATAAAGTACACATTTTTATTTTTATTTTTATTTAACCAGGTTAGTCCCGTTGAGATTAAGAATCTCTCTTTCAAGGGAGACCTGGCCAAGACGGGCAGCAGCAGCAAAACACAAAGTTGCCGACAAGACATACAAGGAAACAAGGTACAATTTACAAGCAGTAAAATTTGCATGAATATAAAACTATAAACTATAAACTATAAAACTATAAAACAAGATGAGAGTTTCAGGGAGTCTTTTATACAAATATCAAGCTAAAAACAGCGACATCCCATAGAAACTGCTTCCAAGTCCTTCATCTTAGATTTAAAAACATTTAGCGACATTCAGTTTTAAATCGTTCTGCAGCAAGTTCCAGGCTGAGGGGGCAGAAAACCCAAAAGCTCAAATAAGTCAAGGTGTGTGACTGTGTGGGTGGGTTTCAGGGTCCTCTAACGGGGCCTTGGGTTTGGAACTGAACTACAAGCATGAGTCTATCAGAACTGGGTTGATTTTGATTGGAAAACTCAACAACAGTCATTCCCGCACGGACATACACTGGTAGGACTTGATCCATCAAGGAGAGGTCAAGGGTCAGTTCTTCCTTCCGGCCATCAACGTCCACTTCTCCAGGTTCAGGTCACGAGGGCGGACAGAGAGGCCGAGGCCTTTCTTCTCCCCAGCCATCTTCTCCAGCACTTCTCAGGATACTGAGGCGTTCCCAAGCCGGCGGAGACGGATGCAGTGTCTCCGGTGTGTCCTCCTGGTTGGACGTACCTGAAACACCTCAGGGAGCCTCTCGAGGCCCACTCATGCTCTCACTCTCAGAACAGACCAACACCCAGAGTGGTTCAACTGGTTTTATTTCACAGATACATCACAGAAGCTTCAGGAGTGGGTTCTTTACAAAAGTACCAGAATCTAGTGTTCCTCACTTTGAGGCAACATGAGAAAAACAACACATGCTGCTTTAAATAAGACGTTTCAGGGCTACAATAAGTAGCTGGAGTCGACACAAGTGCATTGCACTTTTATGTTACAGAAATATAAGCATCTGACATTATTTCATCAGGCTGACACTTTAATGCTTGAAATAAAGTCCTTAATGAGTGCAAGCGAGAAAGCTGGCTTTTAAAAAGCACGATTTACTATAAAACAGACATTCACAGTCCTTTTAGACGGATTTTCACTTTCTGAACGGGAACTCCAGCGTGGGCTCAGTTTGAGGAGGATGAGTCTGGTTCAGAAGGACGCCTGGTTGGTCCGGTACCTCTGGATCAGCGTCAGCAGCTGGGTCAAGTCCGACACGTGTGGATGAGCGTTCATGACCTGCTCCACCAGGCTGGGCGAGAACAGGGTGCTCAGCTGGCTCTGCAGCTCCTTCCTCTCGTCGCTCTGCGGACTCTGGGCCCGGCCGCCCTGCAGCCACGGGTCCAGGCTGCGGCTCTGCCTGCCGGGCGGCCGGCCAACATACCGCCGCTCTGGAAAGTGGGCGTGGTGCTCCCCGTTGTGAGGGGGCAGCGCCGGGCAGGAGTTCCACACTGGCCGGTGGTGGTCGGCGGACCCCCCGACCTGCTGGTGACCGGACCGGCGGGCGCCGTACGCGTGGCTGTCGCCACCCTGGTGAGGGTAGTAGCCCGGTCCGCTCACCGGGAGCCTCTGGCCGTACGAACCGGAGAGGGAGCTGTCGTAGCTGGACACGCCGCTGCTGGAGCTGTGCACGTCCCGCTCCAGGCTGTGCACGTAGAGTCTGGACATGGAGCTGCCCAGGGAGCTCAGCGCCTCGTCTCCGTCCGAGTAGTAGTGGAGGCTCGGGATGGACTGGCTCCGGAGGCCGCTCTGGCAGAAGGACGGGTCGCCGGGCGGCGCCCTGTGGTGGGGGTCGTCCGTGCTCGGCAGCGGGGGCGTGGACGAGGTGTACCTGTGCTCCGGCTGGTACCCGACAGGTGAGGAGTTCTTGGCCCCCAGAGCCCTCAGCTCATCAGCCACGGACATCTGGGACTGGTTGGTCCTCTCCGGGTGGTAGAACTTACACTTGACCCCGTAGGTGCACTTCTTTCCTGAAAGAGGGAACGCAGCGATCAGGACAAAGATCCTCTGAACCCGTATCTCTAAAAAAAACAAAACTGTCTCGGCGCAGGATGTGTGCGGTGAGCCCTCACTTCCTGTCGACACGATTACATCCAAAACAAATGAGCTGCAGCTCCTCGTGTTTTTCTGGGCTGTTTCACGTCTGCGACTCCCCGAATTTAGTTTCAATCGCGGGGTGTTGTTCAGCTCTGCAGGATCACCTGTGACTGGGGACGACGGCTGACAGGTCACCTGTCAGCCGTCGTCCCCCTCAGACAGACTCTAATCAGACTGATCATCTGGGTCCAGGAGATTCAGAGCAACATCAACCCACCCCCCTTTAATGACACGTTACTGATTTTAATGATCGCTTTGAATTGAGTTGAACCCAGAACCTCGAAGGTCCAGACCTCCAACTGTCATTGGCCTTTAACTTTGAAACGGTTTAATAAATCACTACGTTTCTAATCCGTTTTCATCGTCTGTTGATGAGACACAACTGGAGGAGATGCTCCTCTACGAATCTGATCTGTTACGTTTCATTCCCAGGATACTAGGGGTGAGTATTGGCAAGGACCTCACAATACAATATGTATCCTGATACTTGGGTCACGATATATTATCACGATATATTGCGATATTCTACCCAGTTAATATCAAAATTAAAAGTAGAGATGAAAAATCAAGTTGCTGTATATGTTCATCAGATGCAGGGGCGCCACTAGGGAATTTTGGGCCCCATGAAAAGAATCTTTACCGGGCCCCCTCAACACAGCGGCGAAATTTATTGATGCTATTTTTGATCATCATTAGGGGCCTCTCTGGGCCCCCCTCAATCATGGGCCCCTATAATCCGTATCCTTTACCCCCCCTTTTCGGCGCCCCAGATCAGATGATATTGATCATTCAGAGGACAAATTGAGTCAAAACTATTTGCTTCAAAACAACCTATTTATTGTTTATTATAAGTGTTTTTGCACATTTAAGTAACCATTACAACATACTGACAGCATTGTGGAATTTTCCTAAAAAAAAAAATCGATATTAGGAGCTGAAAAATCGATATATTGGGTGGCCGAAAATTGCGATATACAGTGGTCCCTCGCCAATTTGCGCTTTAAGTTCTGCAGTTTTAGTTATTTGCGGATTTTTCAGAAATATATAATATTTTTTTTAAAAATTGCAGAAACATCACAGGATGTTGTGTGCATTCTCTCACAGTGAAGAAATGCTGTGAGCCAGCCTGGCCCCTTTAAGAAGGTGTGGCCTTATGGGTAATGTAGTGTGTGTGTCATGGGACAGCAGAACGAAAATGGGGTTAGATAAAAAGTGTAGTGAGCATAAACAGCAGCCCAGCGTGTATAGATTTACATTCTCTGTTAACCCACAGGAGCCCAACAATACAACCTGTGTGATGTTACAAGTTCCTGCAGTGCCAGAATAAAGTTCTCATTCCATGCAGAGAAAACCGGACTGTTTCTTTTGTTGTTGTTAGCATGTTAGACGCTAATTACGAGCCAAAAATAGCACAATACCAGTGGTTTCTTTACTACGGTTCAGAGACCAGAGGCTGTGAAGGAAACAGAAAGACCACAGTTGAGCTTTTGTTTTGTTTCGCTACTTTTTTGTGGTTTTTAAACATATTTTAAACACATTATTGAGGCTCGGGGATCTCCAGCTCCAGTTAGTGGATTTTGATTTTCGCGGGGGGGCGTCGATAAACATTATCCGCGAAAAATAATTGATCACGGTATTGCCAAATCGATTTTTTTTTCACTCTCCTACAGGATACAAGTGAAAACGGGAATCTTCTGACCATTTCATCCCTCAGTCAGGGTCGTCAGGGTCAGTCAGGGTCTTCAGGGTCAGTCAGGGTCGTCAGGGTCGTCAGGGTCAGTCAGGGTCAGTCAGGGTCAGGGTCAGTCAGGGTCAGTCAGGGTCAGTCAGGGTCAGTCAGGGTCGTCAGGGTCAGTCAGGGTCAGTCAGGGTCAGTCAGGGTCAGTCAGGGTCAGTCAGGGTCAGTCAGGGTCAGTCAGGGTCAGTCAGGGTCAGTCAGGGTCAGTCAGGGTCAGTCAGGGTCAGTCAGGGTCAGTCAGGGTCAGTCAGGGTCAGTCAGGGTCAGTCAGGGTCTTCAGGGTCAGTCAGGGTCAGTCAGGGTCAGTCAGGGTCGTCAGGGTCAGTCAGGGTCAGTCAGGGTCAGTCAGGGTCAGTCAGGGTCAGTCAGGGTCAGTCAGGGTCAGTCAGGGTCAGTCAGGGTCGTCAGGGTCAGTCAGGGTCGTCAGGGTCAGTCAGGGTCGTCAGGGTCAGTCAGGGTCAGTCAGGGTCGTCAGGGTCAGTCAGGGTCGTCGTGCCAGACGATAAACAGCATGATAACTGAGTTCATCTGGCCACCTGCTGCTGTCCAGGTGGGTCTTGTGGACTCTCAGGACCTCAGAAATCAAATGCCGGTTAAAAGAGCGAGCGTGGACCAACCGTAAGGGCAGTGCTGGTGCTTGTTGTCTGGCGTCCACGGCTTCTTCCTCAGGAAGTTGTCAATGGTGGGACCGTTTCTACCCAGAGGGTCGTCTGGAGGCATGAACCTGCAGCACAGAGGAGACACGGTCAGACCACAGAACAGCTCGGGTCCTGGTCCTGGTCCTGGTCCTGGTCTCAACCCTCTCTGGAGACGGGATGTCTTACTTGTCGTTGGCGAAGGTGTACATGAGCAGCCTCTCCTCGATGAACTCCTTCCAGTGAGGGTTCTCCGTCTGCAGGTCGCGGTAGTTGTCGTTGGACACGATGACGCCGTCGTACTCGACCGCCAGCTTGACGATGTAGCGGTCGTCGTAGCAGACCACCCTCTTCCCGTTGACACAACGGACGGCGTGTAGACCAGGATCTTCCTGTTCTCCAGCTCATGGAGGATGTGTTGATCTGGAAGACACCAAAGTCCACAAACCTGAGTTCCTCGTAGCTGAAAATCACGAATGTCACAATATTTGACCTTTTTATTTTCATCCGAGATCTCAAATCTGACAGAATCTTGACTTTCTGACCAAAACAGTTTCTTATAATGTCACACGTTTGGCAGAATTGCACATTTTTTGCTGTAAAATCCCGACATTTACAAAATCAGAAGTCTTTTGTAAAAGAGTCTACGTGTCCACGTTCCTGATCTCAGGTTCAGGAAGACGCAGCGACATCCAACCTCTTCACTCAACAAGCTAACAGGAAGGTGACGCTGCAGTTTTCCTCCAGGATACTCTGGTGAGATGAACCCAGCCCAGATCATCAACCCTCCACCACCCTGCTGGTTCCTGCTGGTTTCCTCCAAACATGGTTCTGGTCTTCTGGTCTCATGGTTCCAGAAGTCTGCTGGTTTGTAGTAGGGGTTCACAATAACTATCGGGCCGATGACAGCAAATTATGACGTCATTCCGGTAACTCCGATATCCTGACGAATAGCCCCGATAACATATATATTTTTGTCAACACGGCAGTGCCTCGCTCCATCTGAGACTTAAATGACCAGCAGTGGATGTTATGTTCAAGTAACGTCGGCATAATCAGAAAAATGATTTCTCAATCAGGAAAATCAAGAATACCCCCTCATGCCAGAAAACAACTCGTTAACTCGGCCATAATTTTAGTAGTTGCTAACTTGAATCGATATTCGCAATATTTCCCCTCATTTTACACATAAAATAAGAAAAAAATAGAAAAGGCTGAAAGAACGACTAGCAAACGAGGGAACGGAGGAATTTACGTTACACCTTGAATGCAGCACAGCGCTGATCACAACAAATATGGCGGCGTGGAACTTCGTTAAAGTTTCGGAAGAAGATAGTTTGGTGGTTATTTGTGACGAATCCTCCGAGTGAATTCTACGAGGAGGGAAGCACAAGCTTTAATACGTCAAACCTGATCAGCCACCTACAACATAACAATCGCTTCCATGGAGTTTTGAAATCATGCTAACGCGAGCTAATGCTAATGTGCACAAGCCAGCGGCAGTCTCCCCTCTCCCTCATTTCTCTCATCTAAAGCTTCCATGAGATTAAAAAACAAAAAATCACTGAACCTCATTTACTTTAATTAAAGGTATTAATTTAAATGGAACCACAAGCCAAAATCCTTTAAATGTTAATCTTTTTCAGTTAGTAATTCTGATGCATGTATTTCCATCAGTTCAAGGAGCCTTTATTTTTTATACCAGTCAGTAATGAACCTTATTTAAGTTAATGTGAGATATCAAATAGGTTTGTTTGATAGCTTTATGAAAATGTTTGAGAGGCTTGACAATAATTTTTCATTGGAAAAAATAAATATCTGTTCATTTAAAGAGTCCAAACTATTTTTGATTTTGTTCATAGTATTGATGTAATGATCTTAGGTATATGTGTGTGTTATCGGTTAAGGAGCTGAAAGTTATCGGTATCGGTTTTAAAACACAGTTCTCGTGCATCCCTAGTTTGTAGTGAACCTCAGTCCTGCTTAGATGTTCTTCTTCCTCCTGGAAACCCTTGACCTTGACTCGACCCTGACCTCGGGGGGTGAGTCTGCTGGGAAGACTCCTAACTGTCTGAACCTTTTTGTAATTGATTATCGGCTCCTGAAGCATCCAGGACAGAAACCCTGAGTCAGGTTCCAGGTCATCTGAGGACACGCCTGAAACCCGTCTACATCTGTGCTGTTGAAGAGCTCTGAGCTTGAACGTTACTCGCCCTCTTGCTTCTGCTCTCGTTCAGGTTCATCGAGCTGAAGCGGCCCGTTTCATCTCCGTTACCGTAAAACGCGCCGTTTCCTGTTTACGGGCGGATCAGAAGATGTTCCAGAGCCTGACGATGATGAAATAACACAATCTGGTTTCCTGGGTGTCAGAAACGTTTTCAGGTTTCAGGTTTCGGGTCTCGCGCGTCAAGAGCTTCAACTTTCTTTCCCTGAAAATAATATTTACGAGCATGTTTTTGTTTTTTTCTCTCTTAAACGTTCCACTCAGGAGGTCCAAACCTTTTCTCAAACTCTCAGTGATCCGTGTTGTGACGGTGGTTGTATTAACCAATTAAAAACTGTGTGTAATGTGAAACCGGTTTGCGGTTACAGACAGAATAATTATCTACGCCTTCATTTCCTCGTAGCTCTTCGTGCAGTCGTGCACTGAATCTGGTCAAACAACAGCTGCAAACAGAGCAGCTTTGGAGAGGAGGCTGGGACCAGGTGGACCCACGGAGGTCTGGACTGGGACTGGGACTGGGACTGGGACGGCCTCACAGGAGCCTGATGGGGAACCAGAGGGAGTCCTGGAGTTTAAAAACCCCATATTATGCTTTTCTTAACTTTCAAAGGCTCAAAACTGTCTTAAACTGTCTCGTGTCCAGCCGTTAGATGTTATTTCACTGATTAAGCAGCTGAGAGAAGCTCTGAAAGAGAAGTGACACCACGAGCCCCAAGAGATTTCCTTCTCTAAACTGGTTCAGTCCAGTTCCAGCTGTCTCTGAGCTGTTGAGTTTCTGAGATTTCAGACCGCCCGTTTACACGGAGACTGCAGACTAGTGATGTAACGATATGGAAAATTTTGAAATCTCGATTACAGTGACCAAATTATCACGGTTTACGATATTATCACGATATTCTTAATTGCTGTACAAATGTCCAAAAAAGACATACATTTAAATAACTTCACAAAATCTTGTGATTTTCTTGTCACTAAAACATCAGAAGCCAAAATCTTATCAAAATAAAACTTTTAGATTAAAAGGCCAAACAACTGGCACAGGAAGAGGTTTTATTTTAAATTAACAAAATAAATAACAGGAACAAAGCTAATTTGTCTGGTGTAAATTTAAATAAACACTTTAACAACCATAGTAGGTCAAAATATGCAAACAATTATCAGGAACAAAAATTATAGTGCAAGTTCAAATGAAATAAACTTTGGACTTTAAGCTGAACCTTAAATAAGTATAAATGTGCAAATAAAGAAACAGTTGTTTAGGAGCCAAATATGTTGTTATGAATTGTAGTTCACTCTGTGTGTCTGTGGGTGTCGCTGTGTTGTTACCTGAGGGTCAGGTATAAAGGTAGCTGCCTGTTATTGGTTAGGTGTTTGACCCAGAAGGGCAAAAGGTTTTTGACCGCTGTGGCGCTAACTGCCGGCGTTATGGTTGTTGGATCAGTTAATGGAATAAATTAATATTTTAACTGCATCAGAAGAACATCGTTCTGGTCCTTTTTCGATCAACATGCAACGGTAATGTTTACGAAATGTGAGTTAACGAAGCGCGTCAACCAGGTTACTCTTGGTGAAACATCTCAGTAGCTTGAAGCATTAGCCTTAGCTCCTTCAAGTTGCTTCTACAAATTACAATAAAATGTAAACAAGTGCTCTGCAGACATGATAATAGTCCTCCACCAGTTGTCCCTCTGCATTCATAAAAAAACAAAACAAAATATGCTCAGACCTCGGATTTCTTCCTTTTAGTGGGTTGGTAAATGTCCTGCGTGCTATCACCACTTTCCGCCATGCTAACGTTATGATGCCGATGTTACAAGGTACATGTTCACGGGAAACACAGTCGGGAGTTGCTCGCAGACTTGAGTGAGGCTGATATTACATATCCCGGTAATCGACCGCGATAATGAGATGAAGTCAAACATAAACGGCAATCGTTAACGTGTAAAATTTTTACCGCGCTTTACCGTAAACCGTTCCATCCCTACTGCAGACAGGGTGGTAAGACGAGGAGGAGGCGGGACTGCAGTGCCAGTCTGGGCCTCGCTACTGTGAAGGAGCGTCTCTGCACCCGGACACTGTCCTCACCAGGAGGAAAATCCCAGTCATTACCTGTGATGGGCGTCTCGGGCCGCGGCAGCTCCTTCCTCCAGAGGGGGACGAACACGGTGATGTCACGCAGCCCCTTGTCCCAGAACCAGTTCACCGCCAGCTGGAGGCCTTTGCACGAGAACACTTTCTTGTCTCCATGGCTGTCGACACACAAATATCAGAGTCAAACAAAAATTGAATTCCTCTTTTACGTTTCCGTCCTTGTAAAACACTCGGCCTCTTCTTATTTTTCAGGAAACTGATGGTGTTGCAGGATGTAGAGACATGAGTCACCTCACACAGAACCGGCTCTTTGAACCGGGGCGTTTCAAGGCTGCAGAAACGTCTCTAAATTCAGAAAGTACTTCCTTGTACCAGGTTCAGACAAAAGGGCAACAACGGCACATTGTTGTGGTGTCGGGTGCCCTGATCACACCCTGATTTTATCCTGCGTGCTCTCGCTGAAGGTGAGAGTCCCGCTCGTGAAAACGTCCATCTGAGGCCTGTCACTTCCTCGTGTCCCTGCCCTTTCAGGCGTTGGAACAAGTGTCAGAGGAAACCTGAAACCTCTGATCACTGACGAGCTAGCGCAGAGCTTCAGCGTGTGCTGTCTGAAACCCAACCGGCTGCCAAACCTGAGCGCTACTGACGAACATGAGCGCTACTGACGAACATGAGCGCTACTGACGAACATGAGCGCTACTGACGAACATGAGCGCTACTGACGAACCTAACTGGATTGTTTTGCCTGCAGGAGAAAGTTGAATATGAGCGTGGGAGTTCCCCTTCACTCCGGGAGCAGGAAGCAGCAACGCTGCACACAAACATGAATGACAGATAAAGCCCGACACCAGCGCCTTTATGGATTCTGAGTAAACGTATCTGCGTCGTAAAACGGCTCCGGGGCTCATCGCAGTTCCTCAGAGCGACGCTTCCTCCACGGAAGAGTCGAAGCTCGTCAAAGCTTCTGCACATACTCGCATCTAATTTCCAAAGGCCAAGTTTGTCAGAATAATTTATTTAATTGTGAGGCAACAGCGAAGACCTCTCTGAGCTACGAACTGCTCCAACATGCAATTCCAGTGATGACCACTTGGTGGCAGTTATCTGAAATACGAGAATGTACGATAGCATGGAGCTTCTTTCTTTTCTTTTTTCTTCTGACTGCTGTTCATTGCTTTACTGCAGGCGTTTTGCGAGACGTCGGGCAGATCAGCTGCAGACTGTAAACTTCTGGAAGTCATCAATTTTTCAAATCCTGCAGATTTTGTAGTCGACTGTGAAACTGTAAAAGACTTTGTAAAGACAGTACGCACTTTTAGTGAACTTTGCAGTTTCAATTTGATTTCAGAGAGAAAACTGTAAAGGTGACGTTCCTGGACTGTTGAACAGCCGCTCTTTCAGCGAAGTGGAGTTAATGTAGATCACAAATCTACGTTGCATAGCCAGCCAATCAGAGACAGAGGGGGGACAGTGGCCATTGTTGTTTTCGTAAAATTGCTGGTGGCAAACGTGATAAGCTAAGTTGTTCCCGCTAATAGTTTAGCAAAGGAAGGAAGGTTTTTGTTTTCCAGGATACGACATCGATATCGGTCTCTGTTTCACTCCGGTTGTGTTTCCTCAAAGTTACGGTGGAAGATCTGGTTTAATTTGCTGCTAATTTGAGTCCAGTGAACTGTATGAGGGTCATTCTGCCAAATCTGTGACATTTCCTTGTTGAAACACTTCAGAATTAAAACTTTTTTCAGCGCTGAGTATAGTGTGTGTTGGCCAGTTCCAACTGACTTCATTTCTTTCTTTAAACAATGTCTAAGCAGAAGATAGCTGCATTTTTCCAGGTTCTGTTACCAAAACTCATGCCATTGTGAAGAAGCTTGGGAACAAGTATACGGTAACAGCAGTGAAAGTAACAGGACTGAGTGTTTAGCATTGTTACCAAAATATAGCGACATAGAATTCATGCTCATAACTTGAGGATACCGAGCACATTGCACTGCTTTACAAAAACGATATATGTTTTAAATAAACAAGTAACAAAAATAATAATAATTCAGGTAACAGGACTGAAAGTTGAGACTGGCCCTGTTGGTCAAAGCTTCAAAATCATGAAATATACAGACAACAAAAAAGAGAGGACCCAGTTTTGGTCTTTCTGTGGCCTTCAGGAGATCTAAGTGATGGAACCATGTGACCCAACAAATGTTCCCAGTTTTTTCAGGGAGGGGGAGTGTTCTGGTAACAGCACTGAGTGAAACCTGGGGACCTGACTGAAATCTGCATTTTAATTCAAATATTCTGATGTTTTTACATATTAAAATACATTCAGAGCAAATGTGACATAAAATCACAAGGAGGCACAAAAATTATGATTTTTGGAAGATTTTAACGATTAAATTTTGCAGTAAAGTTTGATAGTGTGAATAGGTTTCAGATGCTGTTTTTCAGTATTGTAGGAGGTTTTTATAAATATTTATAAATTAAATATATTTTGAATTTGAAATTACACAAACGTGCAGGACACTTTGCTCCATGATAAAGTGCATTTTACAGTTTGTTTTGATGTTTAAATCTATTAAAACGTCCTGGTAGGTTGACTCAAGCCTGAACTGACTGAAAGCTGCCGTGCAGCTGACAAACATGAAGAACATGAAGAACCTGACAGCTAAACTAAAAGCGCCGTTGAACATTGAAGGTATTTGTGACGCAGCTCCAGGTTCCCCCTGGGTTTCTATAAAAGCATAAATCAGTCCAGCTGTGATCGTCCAATCGTCTGTGAATGAGCCCATAGCTGCTGCTGATGTTCATGGAGCAAAGGTCAGTGTGGATGTGAAATCAATTACTCAACATCTCTGGAGGAAGTGTGTCAAAATGTGAGAAAGTTTCTGAAGTGGAACCTCTGCAGCGCGTCTGACTAATTCACCTGATTACTCATTTGATTTAGGAGGGCGCTGAGATTGAAGAGACGTTGGCGTCCACCTGCCAAACGTCTCCACGCGTTGCATCTTGTGATCTGACACCTCTGGAGGTCAAAGGTCTCGCTAGCGATCTACGCTCAGTCTCGGGGTCCTGCAGAGATCTCCTGAAGGTCTGTGTGGAGGAGTGACCCTGATGAGAAGGTCATGTGACCTCCGCCCGCTCCTGATGTCACCTGTCTGCCCTGAAACCTCCTCCTCCAGAGCAGGAGGCAGGAGGCAGGAGGCAGGTGTCAGCCATGAGCTGATGCTCCAGGCTCTGCTGGAGCTTCATCTGACCAGTTCTCCACATCTGCATGACTCCAGCAGAGATGTGAACAGCTGGAATGAAGCCTGAGGTGAGAAAACGAAGGAGCCGCGTCCATCGTTTGTGCTCGAACCCCTCAGATGTGAGGAGGGATCAGGTCACGTTACTTCCAACATCTGCAGAGAGGAAGCTGCTGCAGCTGCAGGAACCGAAACAAGCTTTGACACAAACAGAGAAGCTGATTTACAAACTGAAATAGTCTTTAAAACTAAAACGGCAGGCTCATAAAGTTCTTTCTTTTTGTTTGTTTGTTTCTTTTCTGTCCTCCGGCTCTGATCAGACTCTCCTGCTGCTCCAGGAAGTCTTGTTCCAGGAAGTTCAGAAAAATCTTTTCTTTTCACCGACTCGTTCAAACATGTTCAGTGACTGGAGAGTCGGAGATGGTGCACAAACACCCCCCCCCCCCACACACACACACACCCCGCTGCTCCCGCTAACGCGCACCGGCGCGGATCGGGCAGCCCGGCCGGAGCAGGAGGCTTTTTATCTGTTCACGGTGTTGTGGAGTATTTAGTGATAAGACACAGAAGTTACATGTTATGCAACAAGTAGTTTTGACAGCGCGGATGATAAGGCTGTTACCGGAGCGCGTCCTCCCTCCCTCCGCTGCACGGACCCACCTGAGGTGGCGGAGGACTCACCTCATGGCCACGTTGCTCCCGTCTATGACCACCTTCCTGAACCCGCCCGCCTCCTTGTCCTCCCTGGGCTTGCTGGGACCGGGACCGGGACCGGGACCGGGACTGCAGCCCCGGGGCACCAGCTTGGGGCTGTTGGGCACGCTCCTGCTGCCGTGGCCGCGCGCGTGGCACCTCTTGATGAGCTCCTCCAGGATGTCGTTGGTCTGCGCGTCGTGCCGGAGGCTCTCCAGGACGCGCAGGATGTCTCCGCGGGAGTATCCCAGCTTGAGGAAGCGCTCCACCTTTCCATGCTGGTGGTCCATGCCGGTCTCCTCCGGCCGCTCGAGCCTCTCTGACTGAGGAATGCCGCCGCGCGACTCCTTATTCTGGCTCATCGGCGTCTCCACGGCAACGACCTGTTGTTTTGGAAGGTTGACAGGTGTCAGAGAGGAGGGCGGGCACAGCGGCGCGCGATCACAGGAAGAGCAGATGCGGTCTGTCAGGGGCTTTCACACAAACTGACTGCGACGGGCTGATAGGATCTGCTCTGGTTACCGCAACCTCATGACTGCCAACGCAAGCGCAAACGCCAGCTGACGTCACCGGCGAAGAAAGCCCCTGACGGGCCGAGAGAGGAAGTAAGAGGGTCAGAGCTCCAGCATCATTCATGGATGGACGGGCTCCCAGGAGGGTGCTGGGGACCCCCCTGGACCCCCCTGGACCCCCCTGGACCTTCTGGACCCGCCGCCCTGACACATCTGAGGTGGAGCCTGAGGAGCCTCCTCCTCCTCCCAAACTGAACTTGAACAAGTGAAACGCCACAAAACCACTGTTTGTTTTCAGCGTGCACTCTCGTGCACCCCCACCCTGCTGCACAGCTTGACTCTCAGCTCCAGACGTCAACATGACATTTGAATTTGAAGAATGAGGGGAAAAAACAAATATGTCAGGCTTTAAAAGCCATAAATAACTCACACGAAAAGACCCTAAAAAACTCAGTGACGTCAGTATCTGAGCTGAATGTGGTCGTGCCCCCCCTCTGGAGGGGCTCCAGACCGCGCTGCTCTGCAGCATCAAGCTCCAAAGTTCCAGACCACATCCTCCTCTGCTCAGCCTGAAAAGCTTCTTCCAGAGCTGGAGACCCTGATCCTGAACCCCGGACCGGTCCGGTTCTGGACTCACCTGCGGCAGGTGCTGGCAGGTGCGGCTGTCTCCTCTGTTGTGGCGGACGAGCCCGAGCGCAGCCGCTCTTGTTCCCCGGAGGAGGAAGGGAGTTCTGCCGGGAACAGGTCTCTCCGGGCAGGAAGAGCTCAGCCTCATATAGAGGTCGGTACTTCCTTATCGGGAGCCGCTGATCCGGGATCTGGGATTTCATTTGTCCTCTCTCCCTCTGCTCTAACTGTCTCTGTGAACTTCCTGGTGTTGTGTAACACCTGCTGGCTGTCTGTCAGCGTTTCATTTCTGCTCATGGAAAGTAAAGTCCGAGCCTTTTAAACTCTGATCAGAACCCTAATCCTCTGGTCCTGAAGAGGACTTCAGTGAAGTAAATGAGACCTCAGGTGAGCAGCACGTGCCCCAGCGTCATTATTTACTCAACAAATACAAGAACCTCCATGATTCAGCAGCTCTTAGATCCACTTCCATCAGCCATAACCTGAAGAAGCAGTTTCCTGTCTGGTTTCAGGGTTATCAGAGTCACATCCACTGTGGAGGAATCCAGGTCCATTCTTCTCCACAGCTCCGGGTCCATTCACCGGTTGCTTCTCCCTGGACCTTCTCTCTGAAGGTCCCACAGCAGTTCAGTCAGGCTGAGGTCTGGACTTTAACTGGAACATTACCACACACAAAAAAGATCAACAGACTTGTAAATCTCATGAATCCATATTTTCTTCCCAGTAGAAGATAAAGAACATATCAGACGTTAAATCTGAGGCATTTCATCGTTTCATGTTGTTCATGTTTCATGTTGACCTTGATGGCAGCAGCTCAGCTCTACAGTTAACATCACACACTGCAAAAAAAGGGGGTCTTCAAACAAGATAAAAGCACTATAACTGAGGAAAAAGGTTCTCAAAACAAGTGAAAAAAATCTGTCCATGTAGCAAGATCATTTCACTTGGTAAGATTTCTTAAATTAAGATTGTAGGAACTCTTGTTTCTAGATTTAAGAAAGGTATAGTTTGTTATTGAATCTTAAAACAAGATTTACTTTGATGAGGAGAGGAAAAACGTAATATATCTTATTTTAAGTGTTAATTGTCTCATTTTAGGATTCCCTGCCTGCTTCAGACAAAAAAGTAGTTTTACTTGATATAAGATTATACTTAAAATAATAAAGTAATTATTAAAACAAGAAAAAATATCTAACGCTTTTAAATGTAAGTTTTTTTTCTTGGTAAGAGCCAAATAATTTGCAGTGTAACATCTGGCTGTAAACATCTGGGAGTGAGGAGTCCAGCCGCTGGGGTTTTATTCTGGTCTCTGGCTGCTCAACAGTCCTGGACGCCAACAATTCCTTCTCCAAGAACATTGCTGATGTCTTTCCCTCGTGGCTTTGTGTTATCACACACCCGCCCAGCAGACTGACTGAACGTGTGGAGGTATGGAGGTCTGCACAGCTGCTGATGATCAGTCCATGCAGGTGATCAACGCCCTCAACGCCGTTTAAAACGTTTCTGCACGATTGCACATCAAACTGGATCGGTGGCTTGTCAGAAGATGAAGAAGTTCTGGAGCTGACACTTAAAAAACACACTTAAAAAAAAACACACGTAAAAACACACTTAAAAAAAAAACACACACTTAAAAAAAAAACACACTTAAAAAACACCAAGAGGAGCTCTAATCCCACCTCAGTGACTCATTATCCTCCAGCTCCTCTCAGTCAGTCAGAAACCAGACACTTCCTGCTCCTCGCCCTTTAAACAAACACTGACGAGTTTCTCTGAGAAGCTCCATCTAATGACGGATCATCTCAGAACCCGACTCAGGTGAGCTCAGACGCCAGACGGGATCGAGTTTCATTCTTACCTGCGTAGAGCTCCTGAGTTCACGCAGCGATGCCTGAAGACGTCCCAGACTGCTGTACTGTCCCCGGCATACAGAGGTTTCTTCAGATTCTTGAACTGTTTTGGTGATATTATATGTTGTAGATCAGGGGGGTCAAACTCTGTTTCAGCTGGGGGCCAAACTCTGTTTCAGCTGGGGGCCCCTCATCACCGTTTCACAATGTTTTTACTGTAAAGAGAATTTTTGTCCTAAAACTCTAAAATTTCACAGAAATTGATCATTTTTAATTCGAAAATTCAGATCTTTGTCCTAAAATCATAAATTCTTCAGTAAAATTTCAAATTAATTTTTTAAAAACTTTTTTGTAGAAAAGAAAACTTTTGTATTAAAGTTTTTAGAACTTTTTATTCCAAAATCAAGACTTTTGTCCTTAAGAAAAACTATCATAAAAATCACTAATTTCACCAATTAGCAACTTTTGAACTTAAAATAAACTGTTTTTTTTTACTGGAAATTATCAACTTTTCCAAAGAAATTTCTTAACCAGTGACATACACAGGTAGACTCCAGGTGGTCTCAAGCTCCTCCCCCTTCTGCTGAACAGATGTTGAGCAGATGTTTCACTGTCAAAAGTAGTTTGACCTCAAAAAGTTACAGTTTTTTAAATTTGTAAATGGTTTTGTGTCAAAACATTATGATTTTGTGAAATTTCAGATTTTATGACAAAAATGTATTTTTTTTAACATTGTGAAAGTTGTGATTTAACAACAGAAATGTTTGGTTTTAGGACAGAAAGTCTGAAGTCAAAAAGTTGTGTTTTCCAAAAGTCAATATTTGACAACAAAAACCTTGTAATATTTTTCCAAAGTTGTGATTTTCCAACAAAATATTTGATTATAGGACACAATGTTAAACAAAACTCACAAAAAAAATTACAATTTTGAGATTTTATGACAAAAATGAGTTTTTTTTTTTACAACAAAAAGTTAAAATATTGCAAAATGTGCAATTTTGTGAAAGAAATTCTTGATTTTTAGAAGAGAAGGTTGAAATTATATAAACTTCACAATAATATGACATCAAGTAATCTGATGACTAAATGTAAAGTCGATACTCTGTTACAAAAAGTTGGATATTAAGTTGCAAAACATTTTTTTTATTATATGATTTCAGAAAAAATCATATTATTTTAATTACGTGACTGTAATTAAAATAAGTAGTACTGTAGGTATATTATATTATAATAATATTATATTAAATTAAACTCCCACACTGTTTGTTCAGGGACTGGACAGCCCGTAACAACGGTCCAGTACCCCAGACTCTTGTAGTACCCCCTACAGGACCCCAGACTCCTGGAGGACCCCCCCACAGGACCCCTCTGAGGGACACGGTCAAATGTCTTCTCCAAATCCACAAAACACATGTGGACTCGTTGGGCAAACTCCCATGATCCCTCCAGGACCCTAGTGAGGGTCTAGAGCTGGTCCAGAGTTCCATGACCAGGACTGAACCCACATTGGGTCAATACCTGCTTGCTGATTTCAGAGTCCCAAAAGCTAACCAAGCCTAATAGGACTCCTTCTTAAGTCTCTCACCTGAGGTGTCCACCACCAGGTTTGAGGATTGCAACGGAGGTCCATTCAGACTCAATGTGTCCCGCCTCCCTCAGGATGCGGTTGAAGCTTCCTGAATCGCCACCTTAACGTGGTGGTGGTGGTGGGGGGGGTTGTGTTCCCCAATGATCCCAGGAGCTCTGTTGTCGGGGGCATTTACTCCTGGTAGGGTCACCCAAGGCCAACTGGTCCGGGGGGGCGGGTCCAGACTAAGACAGCAAATAAATCAAGAGTTCGATGTCCCTCCCCCGGGCAAGGATCACCGGGGCCCCACCCTGGAGCCATTATATTATGTTGTATTATATTATTTTATATCGTATTATATTGTATATTATTATAATATATGATACTATCTTGTATCATATCATATCAATATATTTGATGAATATATACTGAAGTGAGTGCGCTGTTTTCTTTTGACTTAAACATGAAAATTATGACTCACATTAAGATTTTTTTTGTTGTAAAAATCATATTTTACAAAACTGCTACCTTTTGACAAAAATCAGATATTCTCCAGAATCTTTCAGGAATCTCAAGTTTTTTGTTGTAAAATGACAAGTTTTGTTATATTGTGATTTTTTTTGTCATAATAATCTAAAATTTTGCAAAACCATGAATTTTTAATTGTAAGACTGAAAAACGTTTTTCTTGTAAAATTGTAAATTCAAAAAACAGCTTTTGTTGTAAAGTTGTAAATTTATCTGGAATGAGACTTCGTGTCAAAACTTTGACTTTTGTCGTACAATTACGACTTTTTGTCATAAAAATGACACATTCCATTGCAACTTTTACACTTAAAATTATTTTTGTTGTAAACCGTCAACTTTAGCAAAATCACAGTTTTTTTTTAACACAAAACTGTCACAAAATAGCTAAGATTGTAAAATGAGACTTTGTTGCAACATCACACCTTTTTAATAAAAATCAGAAGGTTTTTTTTGTGCGTTTTAGTGGTAAAATCCTGACTTTCTGAGGTAAAATCAAAGGCTTTGATGAACCTAACGGACCGACCCACTGGAACCCGTCAAGGTCACAACTCTGTGATTGTGTTCGGAGCTCGTCAGCAGACAAACGTCAGCGGTGGCGCCGGATTCGATCCGCCGTCTCTGACATGTGCTACAGATGAGGCGATATTCAAAGTCTCTGTAGATGTTCTCAGATTACCATCTTCATTCTGAGTTCCTCTCTGGGTTCCTCTGGTTCTGCCCGGTCAGGCGCTGCTGAATCCGTCCTGGATCTTCCTCCTGCTGATCTCCAGCCTTTTTCAGAAGAGGTGCTGCCATCAGAGTTCAAATGTGACGCCTCACAATGAAACAGCATTTTGGAGCTGATTTTTTTTTCTTATCTAACCAGGATGTCAGATGTGGAAAAAGTGAACTGTGGACGTGTGCAGGAATGTGAACACACTAAAGCTTTGTAGTCACCTCCTCCATCATGGTGACACAGAGGTGCTTTGGTCTGAGCGGCTGAGCTTCAGTAATCCATACTGGCCAACCAGTTTGGAGCTGAAGGAGTTGCTGGGAGCAGGAAGTTTTCACATGACGGACGTGACTGAATCATGACACTGCCCGTCTGCAGGAGGAAACTGCTGCCTCAACAACTTTTTACTGCCTGGTTCAAAAACCAGTTTTGACAGTTAGATTTTGGATGTGTGACACGTGACGGTTGTTAGAGGGAGTATTTTTATGAACCTCATCATGTAAGATAATATAAAGTTACAGATTTGTGTATACAGTGATCCCTTATTTTTTGCGGTTAATGCCCCCCCCCCCCCCCCCCCCCCCCCCGCAAAAATCAAAATCTGCTAACTGGAGCCAGAGCCTCCCAAGCCTCAATAATGTATTTAAAATATGTTTAAAAACCCCAAAAAGGTAGCGAGGCACTGCAGCAAAACAAGACAAAGGCTCAACTGGACTAAGAGACTGCGGTGACCTGTTCTGGGTAGGTCTGGAGGGGTATGGTGTCGAAACAGGGGCTAACCAGAGGACACCAGCTGGACTGCTTCTGGTTCATCAGGTCCTGTGTCTCACAGCAGGTCAGTCCTCCGGTCCGGTTTCAGGACCCTTCCAAGCGGGCTAACTGGATCACGAGTCAACGACATCTGAAATAAAGCTCCCACAGAAGGCGGGACAGTTGTAAAAAAAAGGTACCGACCACAGTCACTGTAGTCAGTTGGCCCTACGCCCTCTTATCGTCTTTCTGTCACTCTGTAATTCCACCACCAACCACTAGAGGGCAGTGTGGGCTCTTCACTGCAGCACTGTAGCCAGACCTGCTGAGCTTCCTTTATGTGGCTCAGACAGAGAAACAGAGCAAATGAAGTAAAGCTCACCTGAGCTGATGCTGATAAATGTCAACGTCAGACGGCCAAGAAGACTTCCTTCCTGTTCTGCACATTCAGCCATTTCTGGATTGACCAGCGTTGGGTCACATCAGTCTCTTCCAGTCCGGCCTGTGGGTGATGTCCAGTGTTGTACCTGAACGCGTTGAAGGAAAGTTCACGAAAGTGAACTTTTCAGTCTGACTCTGGTCTGATTCCGGTCTGACTCTGGTCTGATTCCGGTCTGACTCCGGTCTGATTCCGGTCTGACTCTGCTCTGATTCCAGTCTGACTCCAATCTGATTCCGGTCTGACTCCGGTCTGAGTTCGGTCTGACTCCGGTCTGATTCTGGTCTGACTCCAGTCTGAGTCCGGTCTGATTCCGATCTGACTCTGGTCTGATTCCAGTCTGACTCTGGTCTGATTCCGGTCTGACTCCTGTCTGATTCCGGTCTGACTCTAGTCTGAGTCCGGTCTGATTCTGGTCTGATTCCAGTCTGTCTCCGGTCTGACTCTGGTAGGGCTTATTCCAGTCTGATTCTGGTCTGACTCCGGTCTGATTCCGGTCTGACTCCGGTCTGATTCAGGTCTGACTGTGGTCTGACTCCGGTCTGATTCCAGTCTGACTCCGGTCTGACTCTGGTCTGATTCCGGTCTGACTCTGGTCTGATTCCGGTCTGACTCCGGTCTGATTCCGGTCTGACTCTGGTCTGATTCCGGTCTGACTCCGGTCTGATTCCGGTCTGACTCTGCTCTGATTCCAGTCTGACTCCAATCTGATTCCGGTCTGACTCCAGTCTGATTCCGGTCTGACTCTGGTCTGACTCCGGTCTGACTCCGGTCTGAGTTCGGTCTGACTCCGGTCTGATTCTGGTCTGACTCCGGTCTGAGTCCGGTCTGACTCCGGTCTGATTCTGGTCTGATTCCGGTCTAACTCTGGTCTGATTCCAGTCTGATTCCAGTCTGTCTCCGGTCTGACTCTGGTAGGGCTTATTCCAGTCTGATTCTGGTCTGACTCCGGTCTGATTCTGCTCTGATTCCAGTCTGACTCCAATCTGATTCCGGTCTGACTCCAGTCTGATTCCGGTCTGACTCTGGTCTGACTCTGGTCTGACTCCGGTCTGAGTTCGGTCTGACTCCGGTCTGATTCTGGTCTGACTCCGGTCTGAGTCCGGTCTGACTCCGGTCTGATTCTGGTCTGATTCCGGTCTAACTCTGGTCTGATTCCAGTCTGATTCCAGTCTGTCTCCGGTCTGACTCTGGTAGGGCTTATTCCAGTCTGATTCTGGTCTGACTCCGGTCTGATTCTGGTCTGACTCCGGTCTGACTCCGGTCTGAGTCTGGTCTGATTCCGATCTAACTCTGGTCTGAGTCCAGTCTGACTCTGGTCTGAGTCCGGTCTGACTCCTGTCTGACTCCGGTCTGAGTCGGGTCTGACTCCAGTCTGATTCCAGTCTGACTCCAGTCTGACTCCGGTCTGATTCCGATCTGACTCTGGTCTGATTCCAGTCTGACTCTGGTCTGATTCCGGTCTGACTCCTGTCTGATTCCGATCTGACTCTAGTCTGAGTCCGGTCTGATTCTGGTCTGATTCTGGTCTAACTCCGGTCTGATTCCAGTCTGATTCCAGTCTGTCTCCGGTCTGACTCTGGTAGGGCTTATTCCAGTCTGATTCTGGTCTGACTCCGGTCTGATTCCGGTCTGATTCCGGTCTGACTCCGGTCTGATTCAGGTCTGACTGTGGTCTGACTCCGGTCTGATTCCAGTCTGACTCCAGTCTGACTCTGGTCTGAGTCTGGTCTGACTCCGGTCTGACTCTGGTCTGAGTCGGGTCTGACTCCGGTCTGAGTCGGGTCTGACTCCGGTCTGATTCCGGTCTGACTCCAGTCTGACTCCGGTCTGATTCCGGTCTGACTCCGGTCTGATTCTGGTCTGACTCCAGTCTGATTCCGGTCTGACTCCTGACTCCGGTCTGACTCCGTCTGTCCTGACTCCGGTCTGATTCTGGTCTGACTCCGGTCTGATTCCGGTCTGACTCCGGTCTGATTCCGGTCTGACTCCAGTCTGACTCCGGTCTGATTCCGGTCTGACTCCGGTCTGAGTCCGGTCTGATTCCGGTCTGACTCCAGTCTGACTCCAGTCTGATTCCAGTCTGTCTCTGGTCTAACTCCGGTAGGGCTGATTCTGGTCTGATTCTGGTCTGACTCCAGTCTGATTCTGGTCTGATTCCGGTCTAACTCCGGTCTGATTCTGGTCTGAGTCCGGTCTGACTCCCTGGGGGGTGTAAGGATAAAATGCAATTACACTTCAATTCCCTTTGGCGATAAAAAAAAAAGACCTCAGCTGTGTGGCGACACTTGAAAAAAGAGTGATGACAGAATGGAGGCAGTTTGCCAAATATGCTGTTCCAGTCTGGCCAACCACGGTGGCAGCACTGGAATGGAAATCACCTGGATGACCTCAGCACTAAAATGGTATAGGAACCGCCCTTCTCTTGGCACCGTTGCTGGGCATTGGAAAGGGTACTCTGAGCAACTCCTGAACTTGAAGGATTTGCTTCCCACAGAGAAGGTAGTGTTGGGGGCTTGAAGCCCATCAAAAGCTCTGGGCATTCTCAGGGTTCTATGAGGGTTCTGGTTCTGGGCCTGCAAATCTCCCTGGAGGACAACATGCCCTCATCGGGTTTTGGTCTGGTTACACTGGGACACCATGCTTCCATCCTTAACCATCATTTTCAAGGTTTTGTAACTGTGGATTCCAGTTTTGTCCTTGTATGTTCAACTAACGACTGTGTTAGTTCACACATGTAAAACTCACGGCCCGTGGGCTGAACCCAGACCACAAATGAACTTTATCTGGCACACGAGAACACGCAAAGGCAACCGTATACTTATAGCTAGGACATTTCTGAAGAAATTTTCATGGAGTAGCAATACGACTTCCCCTTTGATTCAGTAAAACCTCAAAAACTGGAGTCAGTGAGGTGAGGAGAGCAGCCAGGAGACTGTTGAGCACAAAGTTTAAGATAAAAATGACCAATTTAACCAGAAAAGACATGATTTTACACATTTTACAGGAAAATCTCTAAATTAATATTTATGACAAAGTCGTAATTTTACGTTAAAAAAACTGCTTTTGCAAAAGTTGATAATCTATGTTTAAAAAAGTCACAGTTTTCTGAAATTTTGTTATTTTCATGATTAAAAAGTCGTAATTGTACGACAGAAGTCTTGGTTTTAGAATTAAAAGTCTCATTCTTGCAAAATTCACAACTTTACAACAAAAACTGCTTCTTCAAATTTGCGATTTTACAAGAAAAATTCATGAATTTAGGACCAAAGTCTTAATTTTACGATTAAAAATGCTTGATTTTTGTGAAAGTTTAGAAGAGTTTACTTGTGTGACAGTTTAAAGACAAAATGTTCTAGTTTTGATAACATACCCTAAAGGAAGATAATGCTGATAATGGATGGATGGAGTGATGGGTGGATGGAGGAGTAATCTACAAGACGTTTGCTGCCTTATTCAAGAGTAAATTTGTAGTGAGCAACAGGACAGAGATGGAAAACACTCGAGACTTTCCTGCTTGGAGCTCAGTTTTCACAGACTTCCAGGTTCACAGAGTTTGTCGGGACTCTGCCCACATAACTACTGTACTTTTAAATGTGAAAGTTATCTTATGTTCACACGCATTACTTCACTGGAATGTAAGCAGCAGAACTGGCAGAGCAACATCGACTCTGTTATCAAGAAATTAAAGGTAGGGTAAGGGATTTCTGGATAACAGCCTCTTTGATGAAACTTGAAATAAAAACATCAACAAAACAACTATCATCTCCAAGAAAAACAAAACAAAACTTGTTTAACATTACAGGTTTACTGGAATTAGCTAACATATGCTAATATTAGTTTAACATTACACGTTTACTGGAATCAGCTAACATTAGCTAACATTAGCTTGTTTAACATTACAGGTTTACTAGAATCATCTAACTTAAGCTAACTTTAGCTTGTTCAACGTTACAGGTTTACTGGAATCAGCTAACATTAGCTAACTTTAGCTTGTTCAAGATTACAAGTTTACTGTAATCAGCCAACATCAGCTAGCTTATTTGAATCTGTTAATTGTTTTTTTCCTCTCCACTGTGGCCTCACGCTAGATGAGGCTGGAGGTTTCCAAAGTGAAAATTTAATGTAATCTGTTTTTGACTTGGAATGAACTGAATAATGAACTCGGATGAAACTGGATCAGAAACATATATAGAAATAAAGTGAGCTGAATTTAAAATATTTTGATGATGTCACTGCAAGGTTTGATTCCTGTAGTATTTAGTTGGTCTTGAATTACAGTAAGGATTTTTTTTTCTTTCTGTCTATGTTTTCAGGCCAGAGTTTCCAGAGTTACATACTAACCTGCAGTTCCACCCTCTGACCATCCCAGCGTTTACCTCCACCTGTCTATATAGACGTCTCTGGGATATCAACTAACATGCTGACCTGCAGTCTGATCCTCTGACCACCTCAGTGTTGCTGCCTGCATCTGTTTCTATAGTCATCTCTGTAGTTCATGTACTAACAATGAACCAGTCAGAATAGAGGAACATGGAATTCTTAAGTTCTCTAGTTAATGGATAATTATTACAGTGAACCCTCACACTTCGTGGTTAATAGGGGCTGTGATCCCCCGTGAATGGTGAAAAACTGCAAAGTGGAGTAACCCCTCAACTTATCGAGAAGTTACACTCTTTCAAAAAAAAAAAGAGTTTGATCCTACCTCGTTCCATTCCTCCGTAATCAGCAGTAGAATGCGTTACCTAGCAACCCCAGTGACACATATTAGACCCAGAGACATCTATAGATGTCAATGGCAGTAAATGAGTTAACTTTAAAACGGCACTAAATCACTGAAATCACTGAAATAAGCAAGCCGTGTCATCCCAGCGGAACTGACCAACAGAAACACCAAGTGTATCAGCGTTAAACTCAGCTTTGTCTCACAAGAGCAAGAGATGGGAGATGCAGGGACGCGTGTCAGCCAATCAGCGTACAGACAATCAGCGTACAGACAACCGACGGCACAGTAATGGCCGTCATAGCAGCCAATCACAGGCCTCGATTTTCATTGATGGAGCATCCAGTGTAGGCTCTTGTTGCTTCCTGAGACTCGTTCTTGATGTGTTGTGTTTCGCTTCAGCCTCGCGCGCTGCGTTTGAATTTTTTAAATTTTTTAGAATATTTTTTTTTTTGATTAATATTTTTGAAACCTCTGCGATGTACTGAGACCGCTAACTGTGAGGGTTCACTGTATTTATAGATTTTGTCCTAAATAGTATTGCCAGGATGTATGTGCTCTCCTCTCTCTGTCCTCCATCCTCTCTCCATCCTGTCTCCCTCCTCTTTTCTTTCTTTTCCCAGCTGGTCTTCAGCAGGAAGGTCCCTTTATGATCCAGGTCCTGCTCAAGGTTTCTTCCTCTTAAAGTGGACTTTTTCCTAACCACTGTTTGACGTAAAGGGTTTTTTTTTTTTTACTTGTCATTTTTTAAAATTAGGATTTAATATCATTTTAGTTAATGATCTGGGTCTCTGTAAAGCGCTGAGAGACAACTTGCATTGTAATAGATGCTATACAAATAAAACTGAATTAAATTGAAATCAATGCAACTTGAAGTTAAAAAAATAAAAAAATATTCTTTTAGCCATGAGGAATTTAAAACACTTTTTTTTTTCCCTCCAACAACATCCATGTTTATTTGTTTGAATTCAAGGCTTGTTCTGATGGATGAGTTATTTTTTTTCTTCCAAAGTTGGGACCGGTATTTCTTTCCCGTACATGGTTAGTCACAAACCCCCACCTGGTCTTGTTCAGGCAGATACCTGCAGTCACCTTGGCTTGGGTGTGTTTCTAAGAAATACCAGCTTTTTCTCTGGAAACGGCCCACGCACAGAGCGACTGATGTGGAGGCTGAGGTGTAAAAAAAACAAGTGTGCGACTTCCCACTGACAGCGCTGCTGCTCAATGACAGCCGACCGAAAATATTTTAGGTGTTGAAATGCAATTAAGTAAAGAATAGAAGTTGTGACAGCTTTATTATTAACGCCACAATAAGACCTCTGGTGATTAACATGATGAAGTTCCAACCCTTCAGTTTCCAGAAGTCGTTACAGCTTCATCGTGACTGACGTGACACACCTTCCAAGTTTTAGTTTTGTAATGGTTGACAGAAATATGTCCACAGACAGATATAAGGTCATATTGAAGAGTTAGTACCCGCTCATTTAATCCAGTGTTTTCAGTGTAAAACATAATAGAAATATTCTGGTCATAGTGGGTCTTAATATTAGCAAAGCTGATCCTCAGATTTAACTCATCATTTAACGTACTTCACTCTGCCATAATTTATTAAAAAAAAAAAAAAGACTGTATGAAAGGAACTGGACAAAACACCTGTGATGTCACCCACAGATCTCTGAGTGATCTTGAATCCTCTTTTTCAGTCTGTGTTGGGTACTCCGGTCAGTCCTGACTGACTTGTTGCTTTCAAAACCAAAATTGTTGCTTTTAAAAACCAAATGTTTTCTTATCTTCCAAAAGCCCAAAATGCAGCGGTAACAGAGGTTTCGACTGGTGCTGCCACCTTGTGGATATAATATTCACAGTACTCCGGTAGCGCCTTTACAAACTGTATTGAGACTGATGCTAAGTAGTCCAGAAACAAGCAAAAGGGGGTTACAAGCAGTCCGAGAAGACAGCTGGAACACTCCCACCTTAGCTCAGTTATCACAACTAACTACTGTAATGTCATTCATGCTAATCTGTGATGCTAGCTAATGTTACCTGCCAGTCATTCCGATCAAATTTCGAGTGAAACGAGGACTAGCGGTGCTCCTCTGATTGGCCCACCTCTTGTGGAACTCAACCAGTTCTGGTCATTCTTGGGTCAGCTGAGCCTCGCGGCCTCAGCAGCCGAATAGCGTGTACCCGGGTGGCAGAGCACGGTCGGTTAGCTGTTGGTCCGGTCAGTCAACTTGGCAGGGTCATGAATTAATCCCAAACGAAGATCGCTCATTTGCGCGTCCCCAAGGTTCTGAGCAGTCTACCCGTATTGTTGACCAGGATGTGGTCCTAGAGCAGATCCCCGTGACCCTGCCCAGGACAAAGAGGGCATAGATGAAGGATGGATGTGCTCCTGCAGGTGGCACACTGGAGCTAATCTAGCTAATGATTCCATAACATTTTACCGGAAAAATGTAAAGCCTTTCTGTTTCGTGAGACGGGTTTTTAAATCTGACTTGTGCTGGAACCGGCGCCTCACAGACATTCAAGGAATTTAACTGTGATGTTGATTATGTTATTGACACACTTGAACAGCTGTTGACAGAATGTTAAAACACCAGTTCCTGACGTGACACAGAAAAAGAAAACAGGACAAGGTGACTGCTGACAGCTCGTACCTGGAATCTTAACAGACATTCCTGAGCTGTCATCTCTCAAGTCTGCTTTGAAGTCCAAGTCTAAAAATAAGACTTAAAGAAAGAGAGGAATCATCCATTCATCTTTTACTGTTCAACCAGGAGCAGGTTTCTATGGGCAACAGTCTGAGCAGAGATCGCCAGACCATCTGAGATGTTCTCAGGTCAACTGGGAGAAACAAGGCAGGTTTCCAACGGCAGCTCGACTCCATTAGTCTAGAACGGCCCTGGAAGAAGAATTCTCTGGAACTTGTACAGGACTGAAACAGTTCTCTGGAACTGGTACTTCGATGTGATGAGTCACCAGCACCAACTGTTTTAGTTTGCCAGGTCAACCGATCCCTCTGGGGTCCTTCATACAACAGCTGACAGTACCAAGGGGCGACGCTGGCTCCGTTAGGGTTCCCATCAGGATGCTCAACTGCTTCAACTCACTCTTTTTGGTTTTAACCTAAAAAGAACAGCTACCTTATCATGATGGAGGGGTTTGAGAGCCCCCTCATGGTCCCAGGAGCTGTGTTGTCGATGGCCCCTGGTAGAACCCTCCAAGCCGAACTGGTTCTGGTCCAAGACAAAGTTTGATTCCAAAAACCCATCCAATGGAGCTATCAAGGATCCCAGATATCTCATGGAGTTTGGTCTCCAGGGTTTCATGCTGGAGTTGAGCCTCGGAAGAGGCCTGTAGACACTTAGCTGCAACTTTTTTGACATAAAATTACGACTTTATCTCCAAAAATCCCAATCTTCTGTTGTAAAATTTCAAGTTTTGAAAAACTGTAAAATTTTCCATAAAATTTTTGCAAAATTTTACAAAGTCAAGACTTTTGGACAAAAGAAATCACAAATTTTAGTTAATTTTTTTCAGAATTAAATGTTCTTTTTTTTTTTTAATTACATTTTTTTTATGAAATGGAGACTCGCATTACTGCAACTTTATGACACAAGACTGTTACTTTTGATGGTGAAATAACTGTTTAATGGTCATTCTGGTGAAAAGGACACTGGTCATGTCGGAGGGTAAAGGGGGAGGAGCTTATGGACCACCTGGAGTCCACCTGAGCACGTGCCTGGTCCACAAATAAGGTGGATGTACTCAACGAGCGAGATGAGCTCTGAAAAGGTTGGTGGCAGTAATGTTTGTCTCACCATTGAAAAAAGGTCCCCAGATAAAAACATCCAGATGTAGTTGTTCATGCTGGTAGTTTGGTGGATACCAGCAACTAGACTTCAAATGGGTTTGATCTGATTTCCAAGTAGGATTAGTGCCAGTTTAGAGGCACTAATAGATGGCCTTCTTGTAAGTCTTTACAAGAAGGTTTAACCATTCCTTGAATTATATTTGCTACAGAAGTTTTCCTCTCTCAGAGATAATGATCAAACTCGAAACATATCGAGAAAAACAACAGAGTTCTTCTTTTCCATTTCACTGAGTTGCACGATGCTGCTGCAGGAGATGCACCAACACGTGGGTGTGTTTCCGAGGATATTCCCCGAACCTCGGGGGTGTGCATGGCGTGGGTGCTGGGGAAGCCTCTGAGCGTGCTCCCTGCTCTGCAGCCTTCAACTCTACAAGCTGTAATCTGACAGCAGCGAGCAGTTTATTCATAACTGTTTCCATTACTCCCACCCACTTACAAAACAGAGTGATTTAGGGAAATCCGAAGCACTGCGTGGTGATTCTTTCTCAAAAAGGATGAATCACATGAAATGATAATCAATGCCTTATCTTTAAATGATCACAACATCCTGTTACAGAGTCTTGGAGATGCTCTTTGGTATTTCAGGAACCACATTAGCCTTGTTTAAGTCAGGTTTATCTGATACATTCCGGTTTGTTCATGTACAGACTGGTTCATGGTGTTCCACAGGGTTCTGTTCTTGGACCCATCATTTTCATCCTGTACATGCTTCCACTGGTTGCTATTATCAGACAGCAAACTTCATGACTATGAAGATGATACTCAGTTACACCCAGTGTTGTACCTGAACGCGTTCATTGAACAAAAGTTCACAAACTAGTTCATATTTTGCACAAACGTGAACTGAGCGCGTTCACTTTCTCCTTCACCAGCGTGGGGCGTGAACGAGTTCATTTGGGCAGTTGTGAACGATGCTCTTTCAAAGTTCACGCACGGTCAAAAACGTTCCAGGTTTCCAGTGAACCACATTTAAAATCCACCACAAACGAGCCTGATATGTATCTGAGGAAATCAATCAAACATGGCAACACGGGCTGTCGCTTCTGTCACGCTAACAATTGCGTCATCAAACGTTTAAAACGATCATGAAGGAAGATGAGAGCTACAGTTACCCAGAGCTGGAGGAGACCCGACTCTCGGGGGGAATTGAAATATTGAAATGGGGGAAAAAAACATTTCCACCTTAAAGGTGGGGTAGGTGTTCTTTGAAAAAACGGTTCCAGCAATCCAACTCAAGTGAGATTTTGAAAATATACACTACCTCCCTCCTCCCAAAGGCTCCGCCTCCTCCTCTTCAGCTCACCCCTCGAAACCACGCCTTCACACGATTCACGACTACATGAACCGCAGGGAGGGAGGGAGGGGTGGGTGGGAGTGCATTGATATTTGATGGATGTATTAGGCAGCCAATAAATGTAAAGATGATCAGTACATTGATTGGTCAGAGTTTTTCTCTGATTATACCCTCTAGACCGGACCAAAATGTTTCATTTTTTTTTTTTTGCAAACATCTTATTTCAGTGGGTGCAATGGGAATGTGAAAAGGTTTTCAGGGAATATTGTAAAAAGTGCTGCAAAAAAAGAACACCTACCCCAACGTTTAAGGACCAGTTTTTGTCTTATATTAAGACCATTTGGCAGCAAGTTTTTCCTCATATTTTTAATCTACTGTAGAGCAGTGATTCTCAAAGTGTGGGCCGCGGCCCCCTGCTGGGCCGTCGTGGGACTGCAGGTGGGCCATGAGAGGTCCTTAAAATTAAACAAATGTGTTTTAAATCCTCAATCTTTTTTAAATATGTTTTTATTTACTGTAAAATATTCATAACATGATTAAAAAATACATTAAGAAGTAATAAAACAAACCAGTTAAGTGTTATTCTACTGTCATCTTAACTTAATATGACATGTGTCACCTTATTTGTTGACCCCTTATATTAATATCAGAACATGGTTCCTTGTCCTGTATGTTGATCACAGTTGTGATTAAAGGTTTTGGTGGGCTGTGGAGATTTTTCACATTTCAAATTGGGCCTTGGTATTCTGAAGTTTGGGAATGGCTGCTGTAGAGAGAAGCTGAAATTACAGTTTTACATGGGCTGTTCCTTTAATACTAATGTGAACCCTGGTTTGGTTAAGGATTCAGAATTGGACCAATAGTTTTCGACAGTTGAAATGGATAAAATAATTGCTGTTTCGTGGTGGTGTAGTATATGGGCAGTGGTAATCATTTTTAAAAATAACTGCTCGCAGCAACATTAAAAAAGAATTTTAAAAAACTAAATAAAAAAAAACTATTTAGTTCATTTTTTGAAATGGTGAACTGAACTAGTTCATTTTAATTTTCTATGAACTATGAACTTAGCTAGTTTGTATAGAAAGTGAACTGGCCCAACACTGGTTACATCTGTCCATGGAGCCAGATGAGATCTGAGGTTGTAATTCTCCTGTCGTTCCTTTTCTTCATCAGCTTCCTGTGAACTCCACGATAAAATATCAAATCCTTCCCCTCTTTGTCTCTGAGACTGGAGCTTCTCTCTTGTGGTTCCCAGAGTTTCCCCAGAGCCTTCAGATATCAGGTTCCTTTCTGGTGGGCCCAGAACCAGTTGGGATCAGAACACAGACTCTGTCTCCATCTTTAAAATTACACCTCAAATTTTCCTTTTTGCTAAAACTCATAGTTGAACTATCGTTTCAGTTATGCTGCTCAAGGCCTGGGCTGCGGGGGAATCTCCCATGATGCACTGGGTTCTTGCCTCACTCCCCTCTCCTTGCATATCTAGACATCATCATTATGGTCTGTGTCATTTACCTCAGAAATTGGAATTTAAACTTGTGTACTTCCTGTTTAAAGTGCTGCGGCGACTGAATTGAATCATTTAATCAGGTCTTCCTCTGGTGTATATTATTTGACAGACAGAAGCCTTCATTAGTTTATAAATGCTCTATGAGCATAGTTTGGTGTGTAGCAGATCAGATGGTTTCTGTGGACCTTCACATGAACTTCTCTGACTCCTTCATGTATGTAGTGACTGGAGGTTACACAACGTGTGCACGAGCGTGTACATGAGAGGACTGTAGGCTGACAGCAGTGTGGTGGTTTGTAAAGACAGCAAAGACCAGGAAGTAGAACCCAGACGGGCTCAGTTCTGCACTAATGGAAAGCAGTTCCCCTCCTTCAGGTCGAACCACGCTGGTGTAACTGGTGCACCAACACGTGGGCGTGTTTTCGAGGATGTTCTCATAACACCGGGGGTGTGCACGCCCCCGCCTTGCTGGGGAAGCCTGAGTGCTCCCTGCTCGGCAGCCTCAAAACTCTGCTTCTGGTAAGAAAAACTTATTCAGAACCGTTTCCATGACGCCTCCTGAGCTGCAGTATCAGAGTCGTTCAGGGAAACCCAACACCAGGTGTGGTGATTCTTTCTCAAAAGAGACGATCTTCTTCCTGAACAGATCCATCAGTTGGTCACAGCATTGGTGGTGTCTGAGTGTTCCTCAGACACCACAAGCTGCCATGGTGTTCCTCAGGGTTCTGCACTGGGACTGATGGTTTTTACTCCACATATGCTTCCAGGAGGTACCATTACTGTGACGCAGGCGATAATATTTCAGGAAAGTCGCTCCGTTTGGAGCTCAAGTGACAACTTGAAGCGGTCAGTTGAGCTCATTGAATCATATTCTGATGAAACTGGTCTGTACAGTGATCCCTTTCCAATTTGCGCTTTAAGTTCCGCAGTTTTAGTTCTTCGCAGATTTTTCAGAAATGTATATTTTAAAAATTCAAGAAAAAATTGCGGAAACATCACAGGATGTTGTGCACGTTCTCTCACAGCGAAGAAATGCTGTGAGCCAGCCTGGCCCCTTTAAGAAGGTGGCCTTATGGGTAATGGTGTGGCCTTATGGGTAATGTAGTGTGTGTGTCGTGGGATGACAGAAGAAAATGGGGTTAGATGAAAAGTGTAGTGAGCATCAACAGCAGTCCAGCGTGTATAGATTTACATTCTCTGTTAACCGACAGGAGCCCAACAATACAACCTGTGTGATGTTACAAGTTCCTGCAGTGCCAGAATAAAGTTCCTGTTCCAAGCAGAGAAAACCGGACTGTTTCTTTTGTTGTTGTTAGCGTGTTAGCCGCTAATTACGAGCCAAAAATAACACAATACCAGCAGTTTGTTTACTACGGTTCAGAGACCAGAGGCTGTGAAGGTAACAGAAAGACCACAGTTGAGCCTTTGTCTTGTTTCACTGCAGTGCTTCGCTACTTTTTTGCGGTTTTTAAACATTTTAAATGTATTACTGAGGTTCGGGGGGCTCCGGGCTCCGGTTCGTGAATTCTGATTTTCGTGGGGGGGCGCCGGTCCCCATTAACTGTGAAAAATAAGGGATCACTGTATCTCACTGGACTGCAGTGTGAAGATCCTCAGGTTGTTTTTTTTTTTTTTTTACATGACCAAACTGAGCACAGACTGAAAATAACAAAAAATACCAGTTATTTCTATTTAAAGACAAAGAGGCCTTCAATTTATAATTTCTAACATTTAGAAATAGACCACAGGCATGTGGTCGGTGGGGACGCCTGCGAGGGTGCCTGCTGCTGCTATTAATAACTGTTTCCATCCCTCCCCCCCGCTACTAAACAGTGATGTGGGGAAATTCAAAACACAACATGGTGATTCCTTCATAAAGATGATGAATCATTTTGTGAGTTGAAGGTTGTGTGGCCGCGGTTCTGCTGCGCTTTAAGACTTTAAACGAGCTCTGATCGACGCTCATGACCTCAAAGATGCAGATAAGATGGTTTATTGTCACCAATGTGGCTTCATGATAAAAACATTCACTCCAAATCTTACAGGTCACAATATTCTGATTCACACTGGTATTTCACAACAGTTCCACCTCCGACACGACCCGGCAAGCACTCGGTTTCAGCCGACTTCCTCATCGACCTCCCAGGCGCCTGAGCTCGCTTCAGTCACATGAAGATGCAGTGAGCCGGTGGGGGAAGACGCCAGTGAATCCCCCCAGACTCCCTCCACCCCAACATTTTCCACAACATTAAAAAACTAAAAGCAAAAAACCCGCAGTCAGAAAGATCGCAGGTGGGAACGTGAATCATCTGCCCCGATGTTCTAAATCAGGCAGCGAGAAAAAGGAAGAGGAAGGAGCAGAAGACGTCAACAGCAGTGTGATGAGGAAGTCTGCCGCTGATTTTAAATGAGGTGAACATCTAATCAAACTTCCACATGGTTGCTTCTTCTACATGCATGTGAATGAACGGTATTTTTATTCTTGATGTCTCCTGGGTTCGGTGATCTCAGCGGTGCCTGCTCCTGTCCTTGTCCTTGGACCTCTGGGGGGACCGGCTCCGGCTCCGGCCGCGGCCCTCCTTGCCGTGTTTGACTCGTGACTTGCCGTGTTTGTGGTCCCGGTCTCGGGAGCGTGATCTGGAGCGGGAGCGCTGGCGGCCCGCTTTTTTGTCGCGCCTGCCCTCGTCGGAGTCCTGCAAACGTGAGGAAAAGCCGGGTTAAGAACTCTGAAGCAGTTCTCCAAGCAGAGAGTCTCTTCTGCAGACTCAGACGTCCCTTCACATCTGTTCACTGAGACCAGGATCCCTCAGCTGGCTCCCAACTAAGTTAAGGGGCTCCTCAAGGCTCCACACTGGGCCCTCCTGTCTTCATTCCACATCCTTGATTTGAGATCTGTTTTAAAAGCACAGTTTCTACAGTTTTACAGATGATGACTGTCTCAGATGAACCAGCATGAACAGGCTCAAACTTCAGACCTGTGGTCAAGCCCCTGTTTTAAATGAATCATAGAGGTCAACTTTGACTCGTCTACTGAGGTGTTCTCTTATTCTACCTCCAGACTTAGTCTTCCAAAACCTGGCACATCTGGCTCAGATTACTGGGTCCCTGATCCATTGATCAGAATCAGGGGTGGTTGTTCCAGGGAGACGCCCAGATCAGGCAGGATGCTGGTATGTGAGGACCAGGACTCAGGAAACCTGTGCTGCACATCTGGCTGCTCTTGAAACCTTAGACCTTAATGCTGGGAGTTTTTATGATGTAGTTGCTGTTTTTGAACATGTTATGTATTTTATTCTCTTCCTGGTTATATAAAGGTTAGTAAGTTAAAATAAAAAAAAAGTTTGATAACAGAATAAAAGCACTTCAATGGGGAAACAACCGGGAAAAACCAGACGAGGGTTTGATTCGTCTGAACTTGAAAGTAGACGTTATCAGATCAAAGATAACCTGATAACATCCGTTTCATGTTTGACTTCCTCCAGGTGGAGTTCAGGTGTCATATTTACCTAAATTATAAAACCACTCCAGTGCCAGGTGAAGTACCAGAAACTATCGTTTTATTATCTGATTAGGCGTACTGAGCTTTCAGATTTTCTGAGACACGGTGAGATCCAGGAGGAAGTCATCGTGGACCAGATCACCTCCAGGAACAAGGAAACAGTTCCTGTATGGGTGCAGCTGGTCTCCAGGTCTGGATCTCTGCAGTCAGACGCTGCCGCTGCATGTTTCCATCAACAGATGGAAACCTGGATGCTTTTTTTCACCTCTCCAACATGTTTTAGCTCATTTCCTAAAGTTCTCGTCGACAGCCGTGCAGCTGCCGACACCAGCGTTCATCGCCTCCCCAACAGATGGACCGATTTTACCGACAACAAGGAAACTTGTGCTTATCAAAGGTCAACCGTTTAGAGTTTGGATCAGCAGCAGAACAACTTATAACGTACAGTTAAAAGATCAGTCCTGTAGGACATCTGTGGACAGAGCTGAAGAGAAGACGAACGGACCAGAACTAAACCATCAAACTACTGAGAGAAGCTTCTGGAGGGAAACCCAGAACACCTGACCCGACTCAGACAGTTTAAAGGCTTTGGAAATGCCTGCAACGGTAATTTCTTCATCTCAAATCATTTCTCCAGACAAAAGCTAACAACAGTGGTGGAGATTCCACAGCAGAAGCTGCTCCTGTGTGGATGCGGCTGAAGGTCGTCTCTGATGAAGCTCTGAGCTCAGTGGAAACTTCCTGGAGCCTCGTGACCTCCAGGACTGCTGGTCGACTGTCAAACTGTCACTGAACAAGGTTATTATTGTTAAAATGAACTAAATAACAAAAACTAGAATTGAAAAAACATTTTCGTTAACTGAAATAAAATAAAAACGATTTTTTTAAAAAAACGATAACTAACTAAAACTGTATTATGTGTTTATAAAACGAACTAAAATTAATTATAATAATGTCAAGAACGTCCTTCGTTTTCGTATTTGTAATTTTTTTTCCCTCATAAACATTTGAAATCTATTAACTTCGCTCCGCTGTACAACATCAACCAAAAAAACAAAAAAACGAAAGTGATCAGCAGTGACGGCTGCGGCAAAAGTTGGAAGAAAGCGACACAGTCCTATTTGGGATTTCTTTGACTATGACTGTGTTAACGATAAAAATAAGTGCCTTGTTGTAGAAGCAGGTGATACAATGTGTGGAATACTTCTCAAGGAGAAAAAAACCCACAAATCTGAAAGTCCATTTGAAAAGCTCACACAAGAAGGCTAACCAAGACTAGCTGGATAAGCTAGGCTAAGCTAGCCCCCTGGAAAGAGAAGCTACAGCTGCAGGCCAGTCAGCGTTGGGACCGGGAGAAAACAGCAACTATAATGGACTGTTTCCACGGAGACCAGATAGCTGCTGGTCAGTAAATACACAGGAACACCACAAGAGGGAAGACGCATTGATAAATATGTTTATTGAGGCCAGAATGTAAACACGACTATGTGATTCGATAGCCTTCAAAAAAGTTCAGTGTTTCACTCCAACCAAAATGACAACCCTAATTTACAAAATAAAACTAAAACTAACACTGAAACTAATAAAAACTAAACTAAAACTAAGAATTTCAAAACAAAAACGAATAAAAACTAACAAAACTGCTCTAAAAACGAATTAAAACTAACTGAATTTGAAAAACTAAACTAAAAACTAAATAAAAACTAAAACTAATGGAAAATCTAAAACTATTGTAACCCTGTCACTGAACCAGAACATCTGGTGGTTGATTCACGGATCAGACACCCAAATCACCGTGTTAAGAGAACAGCAACAACAGGTGCAGAGACCCTGAACAGTCAGACACGTGTGTTCACAGCTTCAGAAAAGGCAGAGGGAAGTTCACCTGTGAAGGTTACAGAGCGCTTTATGTGCGGAGCCCCCCAGGGGCCTGACGGAGGCCCCCCTGGGGTCTCCTGTATGCCACTTTACTAAGTTACTCCAGACCAACGCAGGTCAGGAAACGTTTCTCCTTCTGGAAGCTTCTGGTGTCTGAACAAACGAGCAGCTGAAGGAACTGACTTCCTGAGTGAACTCACCTTGTGTTTCCTGGACTTCCTGCCATCTTCTTCATCCGAGTGATGGTGGTGCTTCTTCTTGTGTTTCTTCTCGGAGTGCCGGTGGCTCGAGGACTCCTCCTCCTCCTCGGTCAGCAGCTCGTATTTGGAGCTTTGGGGAAAGTGAAGGAAAACTCTGGGAGGTGGAGATCAGTTTGACTCATTACTTCACTAAAGACAAAGGAAAAGCGTCTTCATCTTTACTGAACCAGATGTGTGAATCCTGATAAACTGTCCAAACTGCTCCTGTAGCGACATCTTTACCAACACATTTCTGTGACCTTTCCCAGGTGTTTTGGTTCAACTCCTCCATCATCTGGTCCCTGACAGACATCAAATATCAGCTTAAATTAAACAGACCAGGCTTCATCATTCACCTCTTTAAATATGAGCTTTCTAATAAAGAGAAATATTTATCCAAATGAAGGAAAGGAAACGTTTATCTGCTCTGCTGCGTCTTATCTCCACCACCGCTGATGCTGATGTCACCACAGAGACTCCCTCTAATGAGCAGACTGAGATCTTCCTCAATAAAAACTGTTTTTCTCATGTTGACCCTAAACTAAGCACGTCTATCATCATCATCAGCGTCATCACTCGTCAACGACACCAGCGCATCCTTCCTGACGACCACACTGAAGCTCGGCTGAAGGAGCCGCCGTCACAAAGACCCCCGGAGCTGCCGTCATTTAACGCGGTCGTCGTTTTAACGCAGACGACATCAGAAACAGGTACAGACGTGGAGACGACTCAAACCCACAGCGGTTGACCGAGACGTTCAGGATACTCCTGTCTGGGCTTCACTTGATCCTTCAGAGCCAGTTTGGACCGGCTGTCCAGGTCCTTCTCGTAGGCTTTGAAGTCCTCCTTGGTGTACTTCCCACCTGAGACGTGTAGAGGGAGAGACTGAGGTCACGACTCCTGACAGAGGAGACGACAGCGGAGTGAAATGTCCCTGAAGGTACCTTTCCCTTTCCACTTGACCTTTGCCACCGACTGGCTGAAGTCCACGTGGATACGACGGTCATCAATCAGCACGTTGTCCATCTTGAAGTAAGCCTTCTCACAGTCTTCTTGCTGTGGAGACAGAACAGGTGAGGACGTTAGAAGACGTCCGTCTGAACGGGTGAAAATCAGTAATAATGCAGGTTTACAGCTGCAGCTCTGACGTCTGAGACGTTTAACAACAAACACATGGAGTGAGACAATTGAGGACGTTCATGTTCATGGAGGTGTTTGATGTTCACATCTGTGACACCAGCAGATGTTCAGTCTCCGCTGGACTCATCTGGATGGAGGTCTCTCCTGACCCTCCACATGACCGTCAGAGGGAGGGTCAGCATTTAAACATGTTAACACGCAGCGCCCTCTAATGGAGGGAAGCAGCTGATTCTGACACGACCCCCCCGATAATGAGACCAACTAAACACGTCCACCTGAGGAAAAAGATATAAACATGAAGTAAAGCTCAAGATAAACCTCAAACCGTAACTGCAAAACCAGCAAGACTGCTTAATTAGTCTGAATCTTAATTAGTCTGAACCTTCTCCAAATTAGATAAAACATAAAACATGAAATGTTCTTTTGGTAACCGCCAGGATCAACACCAGTGAGCATCATGACTGCAGTTTCTAGAGTTATTTATCCAGCAGATGGTTTTATTTGATGTTAAATTTGTCACGACCGTCATAAAAGATATTAAAACACGGCAGTTATCGTTGGGATGAGTTCATTCACGCTTCAGAACGACAGTAAAGCATCAGCGACAGACACACGAGCTCATCTGTGAATATTAAAGAAAATCACTGAAACCACAGGCGTCAATCAGGGCCCGGCACCGTATCAGTCAGTAGGATGGACACCGTTCATGTTTTCAAAAGAACGAGGAGCAACCAGGGGAGAGGAGAAATATCTTCTTCGGTTCCTTCTATGTCTGCTGGTGATACCGCAGAGAAAACGGTCCGGTCCAGAGAAACCAGACAACCAGGTGCTCAGTTCAAAACCACACTATTCTTTTCTTTTTCCCCCAGAGAAGGAAGACTGCTGACCTCACAGAGGTGGGAAGTGGAGCTCTGCCTCTAGCCCCGCCTCCTGGAGTCACTGGTGCAGATAATCATTTCACAGTGACGGTCAAAGACGTGTTTGTCGTGTTTGTGTGCAGTCGGCGATGCAGCATTATATCATGTATTTAAAGCACTTTCACTTCTCGGTCATAATCGGTGAAGGGCGCCTGAATGGAAAACTCTGATAACTACGTTATCAGCTCATGTTCCCTCCTGTGTAGGAGGAACACACACACAGCAAAGGATGGAGGAGCACTGAGACCCAGAATCAGAACCAGAACCAGAACCAGACGGTGACTCCAAAACCTGGAACTACCAGCTACTGATCATTCAACTTTGGCACGTCTGTTCTCACTTCGAGTGAAAACATTAGTCTAATACACATGTGTCAAACACAAGGCCCGCGGGCCAAATGTGGCCCGCCACGTAATTTTATGTGGCCCTCGAGCGCTTGTGCACTATTGGCTTAAATTTTAAACCGATATTTTAAGACTTAAAATAAGCTTACGCCGCTTTAAAAGCACATATTGACAATAAACTACACCTCCCATAATGCATTTCTTCATTACCCACAACGATAACAGTATATCAGCATGAGCAAGACTTCAAGACGATTTTCAGAACAGATGGATTTTAGAAAAACTTCTACAAACTAATCCCAACATGTCAAAGAAAAGAAAAATTGATACACAGGAAGGTAGTTTCATCAACAACGGAAAACGAATACAAGTTTGTATCTCAAGGTGAAAAAAACAGTATGTCTTTTGTGTTATGAGGCGGTGTCAGTCGTGAAAGAGTTTAATCTATGTCGGCATTTTGACAGAAAACATGGAAATAAATACAGAAACCGTTATTTAACAATATAACAAGGTGTAGTTTAATATATTTAGATTTTCATTGCATTTTGTTACACTCATGCTGTCAATCTGGCCCTTTGAGGGCCACCATGATGCTGATGTGGCCCTCAGTGAAAATGAGTCTTGCTAGTCGTTCCTTCAGCCTTTTCTATTTTTTCTATTTTTTATGTGTAACGTGGGAAAATACTGCAAATATCAATTTAAGTCAGCAACTACCAAAATTATGACCGAATTAACAAGTTGTTTTCTGGCATGAAGGGGTATTGTTGATTTTCCTTATTGAGAAATCGTTTTTTTTTCTGATTATGCCGACGTTACTTGAACATAACATTCACTGCCGGTCATTCAAGGCTCAGAGGCAGCGAGACACTGCCGTGTTGACAAAAAATATATATGTTATCGGGGCTATTCGTCGTGATATTGGACTTATTGGAATGACGTCTTAATTTCCTGTTATCGGCACAATAATTATCAGCACAATAATTATCGGGCCGATAACTATCGTGCACCCCTGGATGAAGCCATTGGGCCGTGATTGCTGCAGATCTGATAAAATCTTTAATGTTACATCAGTTTACAGCACATATGCTTTTCATAAGATGGAACGTTGACAATTTCAACCTTTAGGAAAACTTATACAGTCATGGAAAAAATTATTAGACCACCCTTGTTTTCTTCAGTTTCTTGTTCATTTTAATGCCTGGTACAACTAAAAGTACATTTATTTGGACAAACATAACGATAACCACAAAGATTGCTCATAAGAGTTTTATTTAAGAGCTGATGTCTTACCATTTTCCATGGTTTTCTTGATTATAACCTAAATCACTTAAGTTTTTACATCAATAGCGATGGCGCTGTACTGCCAAAAACACTGCTTTTATGCATTCAGTGTTTTCTTTTCTGTCTGTTTTAGTCATATGATGACGTTTAGTGGTACCAGGTATTAAAATGAACAAGAAAGTGAAGAAAAAATGGTGGTCTAATAATTTTTTCCATTACTGTATATATAGCAAGACTTGTTTTTTAAAAATTGTGGTAGAAAAGCTGAGACGAGAATGTTAAACTCTACTGGCCACTGCCCAACCCCAACCCTAACCCTAACCCAACCCAACCACCTTCTCATCCATCCATCACACAGGTAGAAGACGCTCACCTTTTCAAACTCGATGAAAGCGTAACAGAGGGAATCTCCACTCTTCCAGTCTCTGATGATCTCACAGCTGTACAGGACAGGAACAGGAGAGGTCGTTGCAGGTGTGACCCAAAGACAGCACTGCTTCAAGGTGAACTGTGACCACAGACAGAGTTTCCATGACTACGAAACGGTTTATAGAAGCTGGAGGGAAACGTCACCTCTTAATGGCCCCGAAGCGAGAGAAGATGACCTCCAGGTCCTCGTCTGTGGTCACCGGGTTCAGTTTGCACACAAACAGGACGTGCTCTGGAGGCTTGATGTCTGCGTCGGGGAGGTCGCCCACCTGGAGGGAGGAAGGACAGCGTCAGGTGTAGCAGTCCGGATGGGACCTGCGGCGTCTCCAGCAGAGCTGGGACTCACCATCTCCAGCAGGATGGCCTGAGTTTTAGCCTCTTTTTCCTTCAGCCGCTCCTCCAGCTCCTCAGCACCTTTCCCTTCTGCATCGTCGATCGCTTCGTCCGCTCCAATACGGCCGCTCTGCAACGGCAAACGCAACGGATCAACACTTTACCTACAGCCATCTGGTATTTAAGCACAACCACGAATCAGAAACAGAACATTTATCTAAACCAGGAGTGTCAGACTCATTTTCACTGAGGGCCACATCACTATCATGGTGGCACTGGAAGGGCATCCTCTCTCTGTCCTGTCTCTCCTCTCTTTTTCTTTCTTTATCCAGCTGGTCTTCATCAGGAAGGTCCTCCATATGATCCAGGTCCTGATCAAGGTTTCTTCCTCTTAAAGTTGAGTTTTTTTCTTGCCACTGTTTGGCTTAAAGGTTTTTTTTCTCCTTCTGTGGGAGTTTTTTTTACCTGCCATTATCCTTGATTAGGATTTAATATTATAATTTATAATTTTAGATATTTGCTCGAGGGTCATGATCTGGGTCTCTGTAAAGCGCCTAGAGACAATTGACATTGTAACAACCGCCACACAAATAAAATTGAATTGAATTGAATCCGTCCAGATCTACTGGGTGAGAAGCAGTGGATGCAGGTGGACCTTCCTCTTGTGTCCTGGACTGTGGACCTTCTGACTTCAGACCACCTCCAACACTGTGTTTCTGTCAGCACCACTGGGGCCCTTCAGCCTCTGCACCACTTTAACTCCTGTCCACAGACCTGCCGTCTCCAGATGTTCTCTGCAGCGGCTGGATGCATCAGCAGAGGTGATGAGACTGAGAGCAGGGCTGTCCTGGATAACTGAGCAGAACCATCTACAGCTCAACGTGACTAAGACCAAGGAACTGGTTACACCTATACCTGATACCCACGCAGCGACACAGATGGTGTCTGAGATATAACTGAACTGAACTGAATTGTCTTTGATCATCCTGGACTTGGGAAACAGCGACGTACTCACATCCAGCTGTTCCCTGGTGGGCTCAGGTGATCGGTCCGGCACCGGCAGGTCAGGAGGGTCGTCGAACGGATCCTCCAGGACCACCGTGTGGTTTATCCTGCAGAAAAATGACACCCAGCTCAGCTCCTGATGAGAAAATAATCAGTTCACACAGCTAAAGAGGCCACAGCTCTGTTCATTCAGCAGGTTCAACATTTCCAAGGACTGGAGGTCCGACGAAGGGAGGGACGCCAGATGTTACGAGCCTCCAAGTCACTGAAAACACAGACGTCGTTCCTCTGAGTCTGCAGAGAATGAACGTCTGAAAACACGCTGATACGTTCCTAACACTGACTGACTGAATGTGAACAACAACAGACGAGGACGTCCCGTCTGCAGTCGTCCACGGATGTCCAAGTTTGTTCAGAGCTCATTATTGCCCTCATGTTCCCGCTCTGAGCTCCGCATGTGGAGTTCGTCCCGACTCACCTGATGTCCTGAAACGGGACAAAATCCTTGTCAACAAAAGTCTCGTTGATCTTCTTCAGGACGTCCAGACCCTCCGAAACCTCCCCAAACACTGTATGTACCCCGTCCAGATAGTCCAGGTTTTCTCCAGCTGTGATGAGGAACTGGAGGAACAAATGACACACAATTAAATTACAACGCTCAAAGCTTCAGAGACGGTCATGTGATCCTCTAGAAAAAACCAGCTTCTCAGGACAAACCACTCAGAGTGTCCGTCAGGCATCTAAATGTCACCTGAGACCCATGTTGACCGTTTCCATTGTTCACCATGGACACCGTCCCCTTCTTCCTGTGCTTGATGCGCGGCGCTTTCTCTGCATCAAAAAAACGGGCCTGGTCTCCATAAAGTTTGCTAAAAATCAAAAAGAGAGAACGATTCTCATTGTGATCAACTTTTAAAAAATTGATTAGACCAAACCAAAACTGGAGGAGCCGTGATGAAGGACTGACCAGTAGACAGACTCTCCTCCACGGCCAGTCCCACTGGGATCTCCGGTCTGAACTACGAAGTCTCTCTGAAAATCAGATAGACGTGCAGTTAAAGGCAAAATAAACTTCAGATTAAAGCAGTGACATCCTTACAAACACTATTTTACACGATTTGCACCATCACCAACACAGAAAATCCACATCTACTTCATTCAGCTCCACCTGTTCAGGTGCTCTTTAACAAACATCTGATCAGACGATCACATGGCATCAGCTCAATCGTTCTGGACGTGGTCCAGATGGCTTTCTGAAGTTCAAACCAGCGTCAGAACGGAGAAGAAAGAGGACTGAAGTGACTCTGAACGCGTCCTGGTTGTTGGTCTGAGTCTTCCAGAAACTTCTGGTCTACTGGGATCTTCTCCACAACCACCTCCAGGGTTTCCAGAGGATGGTCCAGAAAGAGAAGATGTCCAACTGTTGGTGTCACAGGTCAGAGGAGGATGGACAGACTGGCTGATAGAAGGACAACAGGAACTCAACCAGAACACCATCTCTGGACCTTGAAGCAGATGTTCTACAGCAGCAGAAGACCACGTCTGCTGAGAACAGGAAACTGAGGCTACAGTTCACACAGACTCAGCAGAACTGGACGACAGAAGAACCTCTGAGGAACGTTTCCAACAGCTGGTTGAATCCTTGACACCAAGAATGAAGGTGGTTCTGAAGGAAAGAGGAGGTCCAACCTGGTTCTGGAGGTGGAGCTGATGCTTTTCTCTCTGCTGATTGTTACAATAAATGATCCATTGGGGGATAATAAACATAAGACTTTGATATCAGATGTTTGAAACTTCGGGAAAGTGTAAAGATTGAAATCTCAGTAACTGTAAATATAGACTCTGGCGCCCTCACCAGGGGAGTCAGATTTACTGTCATTTTTCTTTTTAAAGCAGCTATTATCCGTGTTTGAGCGCTGTGCGACATAAATGCGAAGGTAGCCGGTGTTTGTTTACCTGTACGTTGTGGATGAGGCAGTAGTTGTAGTACTTTATCTTGCATAGTTTCAGAAAGTTGAGACAAGCTGCAAAACAGCATCAAAGTAGCAGTTACTCCCCCAGCCATCAGCATGGACCATGTGTAATAAAAAAAACAGCGTTAAAGAGCGACTGTAGAGTTAATCTGGTGCAGACTGAAGCGCTAAATCAGCAGCTGGTCTAACTGGTGAACACAGAAACCGCCAGTTACTAGGGTGACCGCCCCAGCGACCACCGCCACACTCAGCCCCTCCGTCCGCGCACCCACACCTGGCTCAAACACCCACACACTCATACACTGGTCAGCTAGGACATGAAAGCCAGCGGCGTTTCCCTACTTTTCGGCCTCTCCTCCGTGAACAGGTCGATCACCAGATCACCCAGCGTCGTTTCAAGGAGCACCGCCATGCTGACGTCCGACACTTCTCGCGAGAAGTGAATGAAAGCCCCCGCGCGCCTGCGCAGTTCGCTTCTCGTCGCAGCGTTTGTTGTTATTGTTTTTGTCCGACGGGTGCTTAAAAAATAAAATTAAATGAAAATTAAAACCCCAGGAAACAAAAATGTCGCGGGTGACGGCTTCTCTCACATTCCTCTTTGTATTCTCGGTTTGCAGCGCAGAGTCTCCAGGCAGGCAGCTGAGTACGGTAGGTTACTAAAATACGAAGATGTATGTGAAAATGCGACGTAGCCTAGCATTAGCTCCGACACGGTTCAGCTTCAGCACCACTTTCTGTTTTTACGTCATTTATTGAGATAAACTGACGCGTTTGTCCGTTTTTACTTCATTTCCCCAAATTGACGCGTTTGTCCATCTTTACCTCCTTTGTTCATTTATGCTGACTTATTCATTTCTCGTCTTTTTTTTTTTTTACCTCAATCATTCGATCTATCATCTCTATTGATCTCTGCAGGAAAATCTCCTGATCAATGTGACTGCAGGGACTCTTGCTGACACGCAGGTCCAAGACTCTAACAGCTTACAGGTGAATTCAGATGATGAAACATGCAGTTTCATATCCTGAACTTTTCCTGTGTCATTGTTGTTGTTCATATAATTCTATATTTTCTGATTAAATTTCAGATAAATTTGAACATATCAGTGGGAGGGGAGCAGGTCCTGGTCAATGACGTCCCAGTGGAGCTCTCAGAGGTCACCAGGTTCAACTGTCAAGCTCTCCTCTGTGAGTGCATTTATTTTTATTTTTTTTATCCAAATGACCCTCAGAATAATTACTGACTGAGTTAAGTCAAATTTAAAATAAATATGTTTTTACAAAGTAAAGTGAAAATTGAGGTGAAATTATTAGACCTCAGCTGAACAATCCTTAAGCTTAAAGAACGACATGAGCAGGACTTTTCGTCATTTCAACACCTGATTGAAAGAAACTCCTCTAAAAAGCTTGTTAATAAGTGATGTCACCATCCTAAAAGGTAAAGAAATAAAGAGAGATTAAAACCAGACTGACGTTTGAACAGCTGAAACATGGAGGGGGGCCTTCAACCCCACAGTGACACACAGTTTTATTAAACTCATTTTAAGACCTGATGAGGATTTGTTTTATAAAGTCTTGACCTGTAACATATCAGAACTGAAAGAAAGTGTACTTTAAACTGATTTTCAGATTATTTGTTTGTTTTCTAGTGGACAGCATCAATGGAAGCAGCGAGTTTGAATCCGGGGACTTGGTGTCCACCGTCACCAGGGTGATGGTGAACCAGAACAGGCTGTACAGCGACTCTGAGGAGGTGGTGGCCCTTCAGGTGTTCAGTGAAGTCATAGAGATGGAGGGCAAGGAGGTAAACGCATTTAAAACAAACACACAGAAGAAAAAAACGGGTTTCTGGGGTGAAATGAATGTGTCAAATGAGCCACAGTGAAACTAACTTCCAGGACTGGACTTCTGAGGTCTCCAGATGTGATCTGCTCGCTAACGCAGAGCTCATTCAGGCCTTTTTTAAATCAAAATTAATATAAAATAAACACAATAAATGAAAGGAAAAAGCTGAGTTCTGATTCTGTAAAGATAATTTCTACAGAACCATCAGAGATTTCTGATGTACATTTATTCATTTATTTTCTCTCCGTCAGGTGAAACAATTTAAACTAACAAACATACATAGATTTTATTAAATTAATTAAAAGGTTGGCTTTATTTATTCTCTTTTTTTGCATTACACATAAGTGTTTATGTATTTAGCAGCATTTATCAAACAATAAAATGTAAATAAACATTAAAGTTTAAAACTTGTAGTTCACTGAAAGTATTTAGTGTTCGTTCAAAGCCTTTTTTCTCAAAACTGAATGTTTCTTGTTGAAGAAATTCCATAAATAAGACTTAGAAGCCTTGATGTTCCAGCGGGTCTCTGAGACCAGGGGCCTCCCGGTCTGCTGGTTCCAGCGGGTTCTGAGACCAGGGGCCTCCTGGTCTGCTGGTTCCAGCGGGTTTCTGAGACCAGGGGCCTCCTGGTCTGCTGGTTCCAGCTGGTTTCTGAGACCAGGGGCCTCCCGGTCTGCTGGTTCCAGTGGGTTTCTGAGACCAGGGGCCTCCTGGTCTCCTGGTTCCAGCTGGTTTCTGAGACCAGGGGCCTTCCGGTCTGCTGGTTCCAGCGGGTCTCTGAGACCAGGGGCCTTCCGGTCTCCTGGTTCCAAAGGGTTTCTGAGACCAGGGGCCTCCCGGTCTGCTGGTTCCAGCGGGTTTCTGAGACCAGGGGCCTCCCGGTCTGCTGGTTCCAGCGGGTTTCTGAGACCAGGGGCCTCCCGGTCTGCTGGTTCCAGCGGGTCTCTGAGACCAGGGGCCTCCCGGTCTGCTGGTTCCAGCGGGTCTCTGAGACCAGGGGCCTCCCGGTCTGCTGGTTCCAGCGGGTCTCTGAGACCAGGGGCCTCCCGGTCTGCTGGTTCCAGCGGGTTTCTGAGACCAGGGGCCTCCCGGTCTGCTGGTTCCAGTGGGTTTCTGAGACCAGGGGCCTCCCGGTCTGCTGGTTCCAGCGGGTTTCTGAGACCAGGGGCCTCCCGGTCTGCTGGTTCCAGCGGGTTTCTGAGACCAGGGGCCTCCCGGTCTGCTGGTTCCAGTGGGTTTCTGAGACCAGGGGCCTCCCGGTCTGCTGGTTCCAGCGGGTTTTCTGAGACCAGGGGCCTCCCGGTCTGCTGGTTCCAGCGGGTTTCTGAGACCAGGGGCCTCCCGGTCTGCTGGTTCCAGTGGGTTTCTGAGACCAGGGGCCTCCCGGTCTGCTGGTTCCAGCGGGTTTCTGAGACCAGGGGCCTCCGGTCTGCTGGTTCCAACCAGGGGTTTTCTGAGACCAGGGGCCTCCCGGTCTGCTGGTTCCAGCGGGTTTCTGAGACCAGGGGCCTCCCGGTCTGCTGGTTCCAGCGGGTTTCTGAGACCAGGGGCCTCCCGGTCTGCTGGTTCCAGCGGGTTTCTGAGACCAGGGGCCTCCCGGTCTGCTGGTTCCAGTGGGTTTCTGAGACCAGGGGCCTCCCGGTCTGCTGGTTCCAGCGGGTGGTTTCTGAGACCAGGGGCCTCCCGGTCTGCTGGTTCCAGCGGGTCTCTGAGACCAGGGGCCTTCCGGTCCGCTGGTTCCAGTGGGTTTCTGAGACCAGGGGCCTCCCGGTCCGCTGGTTCCAGTGGGTTTCTGAGACCAGGGGCCTCCCGGTCTGCTGGTTCCAGCTGGTTTCTGAAAAAAAAGGAAGTCTTGTCTTAATGTTCCTGTTCAAAAATCTCTAAAAAACTTAGAAAGTTTCTAGAAAGTCAGGAAAATGAGCTCAATAAGTGGTGAGATGTTGAGGAAAGGATTCCAGGAGTGTTCAGGTCTTCACTGCAGGAGTCCAAACAGATATGAGGACGTCTGCTGAGTTCATCTTCTTGTACTATGGGTCGGTGTTACGTGAATGTGTTACCTTTTATCATCATAACACATCTGATCAAATAGACTCTGCTGTTAGCGTGATGAACTCTTTAAAGTAGGTCATATCTGAGGAGGAATCTCAGAAATGGATCTAGTCTGAGGGAACGTGGAGAACCTGCCTTTGATCCTTCTTGGTGTCTGCTCAGGTCCAGCAGCCAGACATGTGTGAGGTGAAGATCCTGATGAGCCCGGACTTCCAGAAGCTGGCCCAGTTCACCAACATCTACCCCATCGGACACAGCGAGATCTTCAGGCTCCCCAGAGAGCAGGACGTGCTGATCACGGATCTGCCGAACACCAGAAAAGGTATGTCTCGCTTCGGTCCTCCACAGCGGTCCGGTCTGCTGCAGACTCACGTTTCTCTGAACCTCTGAGAGCAGATGAGGAGCAGCTGGTCTCCCAGACCACCAGCCAGTACCCCCACACGGAGAAGCACACCGACACCACTCAGGAGGAGACGGCGGCCCCGGGGAAGCTCCCGGAGACCCCCCTGAGGATGGACCCCGACCTGCTGCGCGAGATCCGGTACGATGACGAGTTCGACGACGGAGCCCCGAGCCAGACCGACCAGAACCAAATGGAGACCCCTCCCAAGGAATACATGTCGTCCTACTCGGTGAGTGTTCACGGTCAGGAGGTCCGTCGTGGTTCTGGACCGCTCTCACGGTGGTCTCAGAAACCATCAGGTTGAGTTGCTAACAGCATGCTAACAGCTGTCGCAGCTCTGCTTCCTGACCTTCAGGAGCTCTCAGATCTCCTACGCTGCTGCAGGAAGGAGTCCATTAACGCTCTAATCTTCTTCAGGCGGTGTGTCGGTGGGTGGAACAAGCGAGGGAGCGTCTGCGGCGCTTCTGCTCCGAGTCGCTGCCGCTCTTCTTCCTGGTCATGTGGGTGGTGGTGATCGGCGTCGTCGGTTCGGCGTTCATCGTCAAGATCTTAGACATGTTCTTCCCGTCCATGCGAACACAAGTGAGTTCGTCCAACGGGCCTTTCTGACTGAACGATCGGCACTAGGGATGCACGATAACTGTTTTATAAAACCGATACCGACAACTTTCAGCTCCTAAAGGCCGATACTGATAACCGATAACCAGATAACACACATATACCTGAGATCATTACATCAATACTATGAACAAAATCAAAAATAGTTTTGACTCTTTAAATGAACAGATATTTATTTTTCCAATTAAAAACTATTGACAAGCCTCTCAAACATTTTCATAAAGCTATCAAACAAACCTATTTGATATCTCACATCAGCTTAAATAAGGTGCATTACTGACTGATTGCTGCAAGCCGCATTCAAGGTGTAACGTAAATTCCGACGTTCCCTCGTTTGCTAGTCATTCTTTCAGCCTTTTCTATTTTTTTCTTTTTTATGTGTAACATGAGGGAAAATACTGCAAATATCAATTAAAGTCAGCAACTACCAAAATGATGTCCGAGTTAACGAGTTGTTTTCTGGCATGAGGGGGTATTCTTGATTTTCCTTACTGAGTAACCGTTTTTCTGATTATGCCGACGTCACTTGAACATAACATTCACTGCCGGTCATTCAAGGCTCAGAGGGGGCGAGGCACTGCCGTGTTGACAAATATATATATATATATGTTATCGGGGCTATGCGTCGTGATATCCGACTTATCGGGATGACGTCATAATTTCCTGTTATCGGCCCGATAGTTATCGTGCACCCCCCATTCGGCACATTTCCTCGTTTCACGTCTCGTTTTCCGTCTTCCAGGCACATTTTCCACCTGAACCCCGTCACTCTCATGCCGGAGGACGAGAAGCACAATCTGCTGGAGAACATAGAGGTGGAGGACGTGGAGGACGAGAAGAAGCCTTGAGCGAGGATGGACCCGAACCGTTCCTAGCAGTTTGATCTTATTTGGTCTTTAAACCTCTGTCTTAGAGCTTTGGTGAGGCGTGGCTCACTTCCACATCAGTTTACCCTTTAAAACACATCAGCCACCAAACAGGAGCAGGTTTAACAGCGGTCCAGGCAAACCCCCGAAAGATCAGTTCCACATGAACTTCAGGAGCCGCGAGGCCGAAGGGAGGAGAGTTAATGCTCAACGCTTTAATAACGGCACAAAAACGGTCATTGAAAAGCACTTTCTCAGTCGAACGACTATCAATTTTAGTTGCACTTTAAAATAAAAAGGTTTCCTGCTTCTTCAGCAGTCAGTCTGATTTGGCTCCACCCACTCAGCTGCTCCTCATTGACATCAGAGCTTGTGCTAATTAAATCACTCAGCAGCAGCTTGGACTGTGAATGATGCTCTCATCCTTGTATCTGCTCCGTCTAGAAACTGGGAACGCAGTAGTGTGCACGTGGGCTCTTATTGGCCTGGCGAAAAAAATAAACAAAAAAAAAAAAAAACGAAGAAAAGACAGTTATATGCAGTTACATCCTGGAGGTTTTTTCTGATTGCAACACTGCAGCCAGCAGAGATCTGGAGTCAAAAAAGTCCAAGATTTGACCAAACTTTAAAGGCAGGATAAGTGATTCCATCCAGTTTTAAATCTGTGCAGATGATGAGGATCACTGGAGGAAGCGGGGTGGTGTCCAGAAATTGCTTACCCTGCCTTTAAACGTGTTTCTGTCCACGCTGGAGGAGGAAGCTGGTCTGCAGCTCTGTGGGTTTAAACAGCGAATAAGAACAAACTGCATCCAGGAGCTTCTAAACGCTTCTGTACAGGTCACATTTTTTTTTTTTTTTTTTTTTCTCCCTTCAAAGTTGATGGAAATTAGTGAAAATGAACAAAAATCAGTTATTTATCCTGAAGCGGATGTCTGTTCTGCTTCAGACTCGTATCTGAATGTGCCGTCTGCAGGTCGCACTGAAACATTTAGTCACAGAACTGTTCACTTCGTCTGCATGTTTTTGTGTCACGGTTGAAACTCTGGATTTGAATGTCACGATCGACAACGTTCCCGCTCGTCGTCCTTCAGTGCCTCACTGACTGTTACAGAGGGGCTAACTATGAATTTAAGCTTCCTGTTACAAACTGTTGGAAACGTCAGCGAGGTTTCTCAGAATGTCACACTACAGAAATCTGGAAAAACACAACCAGATGTGACCACCAGAGCCGTTTGCTGAGGTGCAGAGTCCTGGTGGTGAGTTGGGCCTGCAGGTCCGGGATCAGTGGATGGATGAGAGGACGGGTCTGTGTTTGTGGTGAAGAGATCGACTCTGGCCTCGGCTACCGTCTCATTGGACGTCTGTGACCTCACAGACAACAAACATCACAAGTCAGAAATTCTCTTTTTTTAAACCAAGTTTGCAACTATATAAACTTCAAAGTGAAAAAAATTCCCTACAAATTTGCTAATTCAAAAGTCAAAGTTTCAGTTTTCTATTGCAAATTTGTTCATTTATAATGTCATTTTTTTCAAATCTAAATGAACAGTTTGTGTTTACTCTTGTAAATTTGCTTTTTTAATTTTTTCCTCATAAATTTGCAGTTTTATTTGGTCAAAATTTCCAAATGAATTTTCTTCACAAATTTGTGAATTTTGAACTCAGATTTTTATTTATTTTTTTCTAGCAAAGTTAAGTCAGAATTTTTCCTCCAATTACCACATTTATAAAATCAGAAATGAAGTTAATTTTCTTTTCCTAATTTGTTAATTTTCATTCGTGAATCTTTTGTCAGAAATTTTGATTTTTTTTTTCCTGATGAATTGTAATCAAAAATATTCAGTCACAATTAAAATTTTTCCTACAAATTTGCACAATTTATAAAACCAGAAAATGTCGATTTTCTTTTCCAAAGTGTGAATTTTAAAGTGCAAATTTAAATTTAAATTGTGAAAGTTTAAAAAGTCAAGTTTATAAGTTGTTTTTCTCTAATTTGTGAGTTTACAGGTTAATCTGGTAAATCTGAGTTGATGTCGGCTGAAATTCAGTTTTTTTCTTTTCAGCTCAATTTTCAAATATCAACTCTTAATTTCTTAGTTTTCATCTAACTAATACTTTTATGGGGCCAGATATTCTTAATGTATTTTTTTCATTCATTTGTGAATTTTAAATTCACAAACTTTTTTTTTTCTTTTAAAGTTTTGAGTCAGGATATTTAAATCCACAATTTCTTTTTTTTTTTCCCAAAAATTTGCACATTTATGAAGTCAGAAAATGTGACTGTATTTTCTTTTTCATATTTCTGGACGTTAAACTGTAAATTTGACTTTAAATTTTTTTTTTTTTCCTTGTTCAGCAAACACAGTTGAGATCATGAGTTAAGTTTGTCTCGAAGCTCGACTTGAACTTGTCACTAACGAACCCTGGTGTTAAAATGGAGCAGATTGATGCATCGCCACTTGTCACGTGGAAGCGTTTGAACGTCACTGTGGTTTCTTTCCTCCAGAAACGGCCCTGATGACCACAGGTTCACACTGAATGAAGACAAAGCTGCTCAGATGAGCTTCATCTGACCTTCATTTGTGGGAAACCAAACGGTTGGATGGGTCGTTTTAGCGTCTAATAATCCCGTAGACTTCTTTTCTGTTAATACTCGTCCTAGTTTCCAGAAGGCGCCCTAGAAGCATGAGCTCGTGCACCTCAGAGCAGCTGAGATCATGTGATGCATGATTTTTATTAAAAAGATGCATGTGTAAAGAAGCTAGAGAACGCTGAGGTCCGAACTGCATGACGACTCCAAACAGCACCAGAACCAGCCTCAACGGATCCAACAGCAGACGGCTGAAGATGACACCGACCTGTCCTTTGACGGGACGATGTTGCTCCTGAATTAAACACTGAAAGTCCGTTGGTTCTGCTCTGTTCAGAGGTCTTGGATCAGTGTGTCGTCTGTCTGCTTAAAGTGTGTGAACTGCAGCTGGACTGTGTTTGGGTTTAAAATCATTAAAAACTTTCCTGATGGTCGACCGTCCTGCTGATGTCTGGCAGTGGAAGTGTCATCTTTGAACGGTGTTCCTCAGGGTCCTGTTCTTGGACCGTTTCTCTTTTTTTTATTTTATTTATTTTTTTACAGTAAACTATTTACAGGATACATGGGGAGAGGGTGCCCCTGCCGCTGCCATAATAAAAAATATCATAAAACACCAGTTCATAAATTAAATGGGAAAACTTCAAAGCAACGTTACCAGTGAGATCAAATAAAGTCTGTTCTCGTGGGGGCAATGAATGATATCCATTTATTCCAGATCTGGTAAAGTTTGTCCCTTTGTAATCTTATTTGGTAGGTTAATTTTTCCAGCCTAAATATTCTCCAGAATAATTCCAATCCAGTCGTCTAGAGTAGGTGGAGTCGGGCTGAACGGTGTTCCTCAGGGTCCTGTTCTTGGACCGTTTCATCTCCAGATGCTTTTACAGAGTTTGGTGTTTAATGTGCTGATAATCAGTGCTAAGTTTAATTAATCATTATGTCACAAAATACAATTGGCAGAAATTCTGTTTTGTTATTTTTTAAGTAATTTATCATCTTGTAAATTTGCAAGTTTATGAAGTCAGAAATTCTGAATTTTTACTACTTGCGAATGTTAGTCACAGTTTGAGGTTTGTCTCCTAAATTTCTGAGCTCACATGGGTACTTTATTTTTTTTTTAATTTGCAAATCCTAAATCACAATTTCTCTTTGGTCTATAAACTGGCACATTTCAAAGAATAACTTCACAAGTCTGACTTGTAAATGGGACAGACTGTCCAGTCAAAATTCCTTCATCAGAACCATCTGGTTTATTTTCACTGTTACTCAGAAGAGAGCAGGTGAAACACCTGGTTCACTGATGGAACACAGTCCAGGTGACAAACGGTTCTGGATCCGTAGTTGTGGAAAGTTTGATATTAATTTAACGCACTGACCAGCTCTCATATTCCTCTAAATTAAATTAGTGATTATTATTTTTAAAATAGTTTGTGGTGAAATGAACTTCTGTGTTCGTTACTTCAAATTTAATGTAAACTATATTTTTATTCTATACTCTTAAGGAAATTAAATTTATCTAACATTTATATGCCTATTTGAAGGTAGAACAGTAAAGAATATTTTATTTGAACCTAAATATAATTTTTACACACCTTCACCACGTGCACGTTAGCTTGTGACATAGTTGTAGAACCTAAAACTGGGTCTGAAACCGCTGCCTCCTGGTCTGCTGTACTGCCAACCAACCACTAGATGGAGCCGTCAGAAAAACACAAAGGTCCAAGAACTGGCCTTGAGACTGCAGATGATGCAGAAGATGAGGGTCCACCTGCAGCTGCTGGAGGAAGACGAGGGTCCACCTGCATCTGCAGGAGGATGACGAGGGTCCAGCTGCAGCTGCTGGAGGAAGACGAGGGTCCAGCTGCAACTGCATGAGGAAGGTGAGGGTCCAGCTGCAGCTTCTGGAGATGACGAGGGTCCAGCTGCAGCTGCAGGAGGAAGACGAGGTCCAGCTGCGGCTGCTGGAGGAAGACGAGGTCCAGCTGCGGCTGCTGGAGGAAGACGAGGTCCAGCTGCGGCTGCCAGAAGACGAGGGTCCAGCGGCAGCTGAAGGAGGAAGACGAGGGTCCAGCTGCAGCTGAAGGAGGAAGACGAGGGTCCAGCTGCAGCTGCAGGAGGAAGACGAGGGTCCAGCTGCAGCTGCAGGAGGAAGATGAAGGTCCAGCTGCAGCTGCGGGAGGAAGACGAGGGTCCAGCTGCAGCTGAAGGAGGAAGACGAGGGTCCAGCTGCAGCTGCAGGAGGCTCCTCCAGGTTGGGAGAAGTGTCCCATGTAGCTAAAAAAAACATGTTGTTTTTCATTCACTTCCATGTAGGGCAATATTATAACTTTATTTATAGAAACATCCATGTACTGTTACATTCATAATAATTCATATTTCTCAAATAGAGAAAAACATTTCCAAATAAAATCAAGAGCTCTGAGGAAAAAGCAGAATGACATCTGATTGGCTGGAAGGGTCAATATAAAATGAAATGAAGGCACTTGGATGCGTCTCAGGAGAAGAAGCAGAATGATCTCCTCTTCAAGCTAAAGACGTAGAATTATTTCATAATTATAAAGGTTTATCTGCCAGTTATCAGTCAGAAACCGTCCAGGTCTTTACTCAACAAGGACAAATGTACAAAAACTTAACTTAATAAAAACTCGTTGGTCCAGAAACGACTCAAGCATCCCGGTTTACATCCACACCAACATCAGCACGATCCAAACTCCTCGATCCACTTCTCGTACTTCTCCAGGTCCGCCGCCGACACGGACTTGGACACCTTCCTCAGAGCCGACTCGAAGTCCTCCATGGTGGTCGGCATGTGCATCTCGTCCCTGGAGATGTTGCGGATCTCCTCCGGGGTCAAGCCCTCGATCCTCCGTCTCATGGCCATCAGAGAGGCGTCCCTGCACCGACACCAACCAGACCTTCAGGTGACTTCAGAAAAGACTTCAGACACCTTTAACTTCAAACATTGGACGGTATGAACCCAAGACATCCTGTTCATCAACGTCCAGTTCTGCATCTGAACCAGCAACAGTCTAACATCCGTTTCTCTGTTTCTGAGGAAGCCTGACCTGCAGACGTTGGTGATGTCGGCTCCTGAGTAGCCCTCCATCTGCTCCGCGATCTTGTCCAGGTCCACGTCTCCGGCCAGCTCCAGCTCCTTCAGGTTGATCCGGAGCAGCTCCACCCGACCCTTAGCTGCAAGGACGTCAGAGGTTCCTTCATTATCCAGACAAACACCTCCTTCATGGTGCAGCTACATTAACCAGAGGACTGCTGCCACCTCAGACCCACTGTAGGGCACGGTGGTGGAAGGGTCATGATCACGATGAGCTGCTCAGCTCTTTCAGACGTATGTTTTTTAAGGGGGCGGAGCTCGATGACACAGGAGAGGACAGTAAGGACGGAGTTAAAGGCTTTGTTTTTGATTCATCTCCTGGCTCTACAATCACAGGATTAAAACTATGGAAGCACGATAACCGTTTTTTAAAACCTGATACTCGATAACTTTTGTTGCCATTCTCGGCCAGGTCTCTCTTGAAAAAGAGATTTTTAATTTCAATGAGATCCTTACCTGGTTAAATAAAGGATATAAATAAACTTTCAGCTCCTAAAGGCCGATACCGATAACTGATAACACACACATATACCTGAAATCATTACATCAATACTATGAACAAAACCAAAAATAGTTTTGACTCTTTAAATGAACAGATATTTATTTATTTCAATGAAAAACTATTGTCAAGCCTCTCAAAACATTTTCGTAAAGCTATCAAACAAACCTATTTGATCTCACATTAACTTAAATAAGGTTCATTATTGACTGATATAAAAAATAAAGGCTCCTTGAACTGATGGAAATACATGCATCAGAATTACAAACTGAAAAAGATTAACATTTAAAGGATTTTGGCTTGTGGTTCCATTTAAATTAATACCTTTAATTAAAGTAAATGAGGTTCAGTAGTTTTTGTTTTTTATTTTTTAATCTCATGGAATTAAAGTCAATTAAAGTCAGCAACTACCAAAATTATGACCGAGTTAGTGAGTTTTTTTCTGGCATGAGGGGGTATTCTTGATTTTCCTTATTGAGTAATCGTTTTTCTGATTATGCCGACGTCACTTGAACATAACATTCACTGCTGGTCATTCAAGGCTCAGAGGGAGCGAGGCACTGCCGTGTTGACAAAAATATATAAATGTTATCAGGGCTATTCGTCATGATATCGGACCTATCGGGATGACGTCATAATTTCCTGTTATCGGCCAGATAGTTATCGTGCACCCCTAATTAAAACTGAAGATACTAAGGTTTGCTTGTGACCGTACAAACATGAGGTCCAATTGTTTTTAACCTGTTACCTCATCAGAAGGCTTTCTTCTTGCTCTGGTCAGGTTAGTCTACAGCAGCAGTGGCCAACCCTGACTGGCAGAGCTGCAAACCTTCATGTCTGAGATGTTTCTCCTGCTTCAACACACCTGATTCACATGAACGGGTCGTTAACAGACCTGGATGACCAGCTGATGGTGATCCATTCATCCAGGGAGACATCTAAGACCTGCAGGGTTGAGGATCAGGGTTGGCCACCCCTACAGCCATTTTAATCCATTATTATTTTCATCTTAAACTCTGAGAAGTGACGGTACTTGAAGGCAGCGGGATGTAAATCCTCTTCTCCAGCCTTCTCCTCAGAGCCTCGTCGATGTCCCAGGGGAAGTTGGTGGCAGCCAGAACCATCACCATCTTTGACGGGTCTTCATTCTCCGACGCTCCGCCGACACCTGAGCCAGAACACACGACATCCCTCGTTTAAGACTTCGGTGGAACTCGGTCGGCATCATCCTGAGCTGAATGAAACCACGTCTACCGTACCGTCCATCTGCACCAGCAGCTCCGCCTTCACCCTCCTGCTGGCCTCGTGCTCCTCTGACGTTCCTCTGCGGCTGCACATGGAGTCGATCTCGTCTATGAAGATGGTGGTGGGGGCGTAGAAACGAGCCTGGGGGGCAGATTCACGCAGGAGACGATGACGTTTAAACCTACCAGTGAAACCGTCCTGAATCAGTCACAGCTGCTGATTTATCCTGATCAAGAGACCAAGATGGACGCCTCACAGTCTGCTGGACATGCTTCGATGAAGAAGTGGAGCCAAAGCAAGCAGCTGTTTTAAAGAAATGAGCGACCGAGACCCTGCAGACAAACCAAGGTCGTTTTAAACGTCTCTGTACCGGTGTCGCTACCCGACATCTACCGGACCAACGGCGTCAAACACGCTGCCGTTAATAACCCAGCGGGGTCCAAGTGTCTTGCGATACGATACACGATATTCGGCTCACGATACGATATATATCGATATTCATCTTACAATACATTTACATCATTTACTGAAAGATTTTATAGGGACAAAGTGATTTTGGTGACATCTTGTGAGTGTTCCAATGACTTTGTTTGAATTAATTGAACTGAAAGCATCAATTACACATTATATGGTTGACAAGCAGCTTGCAAATGCTGGACAAAATGGATAAAAGATCTGTTGAGAAAAATAGTTTCATTTATTTAAACTGTGCAAATTGTTACTTGCAAGCTTTTAAAAGTGGGACACGGGGATTTTGAAAGAAGCTTAGAATATCGATACCCACGGCTGAAAAATCGATACTCGATAAAATATCGATATACAGTGATCCCTCGCCAATTTGCACCTTAAGTTCTGCGGTTTTAGTTATTCGCGGATTTTTTCAGAAATATATAATATTTAAAAAAAAAATCAAAAAAAAAATTGCGGAAACATCACAGGATGTTGTGCGCGTTCTCTCGCAGTGAAGAAATGTTGTGAGCCAGCCTGGCCCCTTTAAGGAGGTGGCCTTATATGTAATGGTGTGGCCTTATGGGTAATGTAGTGTGTGTGTTGTGGGACAGCAGGATGAAAACGAGGTTAGATGAAAGAGCAGTTTCTTTACTACGGTTCAGAGACCAGAGGCTGTGAAGGTAACAGAAAGACCACAGTTGAGCCTTTGTCTTGTTTTACTGCAGTGTCTCGCTACTTTTTTGTGTTTTTTTAAACATATTTTGAACACATTATTTAGGCTCGGGGGGGCTCCGGCTCTTTTAACCGCAAAAAATAAGGGATCACTGTATATCACAGTATTGATAAAATCGCTCAGCTCTAGTCCTGATGTTCTCCTGAGCGCTCAACGGATATCAACACCAACACAAGTCAACTTTTCTCTTTTTTTTTAATCACCAACGTCACTGTCGGGAGGGTTCAGGTTTTAACGCAGACAGCGCCCTCTGCTGGAGTCAAGTCAACGTCTACGTCCACAGCTGGACTCACCATCTCAAACAGCAGACGGACCAGTTTCTCAGACTCTCCCCTGTACTTGGAGGTCAGAGTGGACGAGGAGACGTTGAAGAAGGTCGTCCTGCATTCAGTCGCCACTGCTTTGGCCAGAAGCGTCTTCCCGGTGCCTGGAGGTCCCACCATCAGCACGCCCTGAGGAGCAAATCAAACTCCATGTAACAGGCAGACCTGTGATGTGAGGAGCAGCAGCACATCCCTGCAGTACCTTCCACGGCCTCCGGATGCCTTTGAAAAACGCAGGCATCCACATCGGTAGCACGACCGCTTCCTTGAGTAGCTTTTTTGCATCTTCTAAGTCTGCGATGTCGTCCCTGAGAGAGAAAACACAAGATCTTGTGAGAAGGTCTTTGCAGCTCAATGTTCTCTTGTGTCCTTGAGGGACTGAAGGAGTCTGACTGTTGTTTAAATCCAGTCACCAACAGCTCAACAACGCTCCATTTACCATTTAATGTTTGGATTCTGAGATATAATATCTCTCTCCAGCGCCTCCACCAGGTCTTTGTCATATCCCGTCCCGTCAAACTTCTTCACCTCCTTCTCCTGGAGAAGAAAAGTAAAGAGATGTTTCTCCCTGCTGGTATGAAAACTGGACTGACAGGATGAGAAACAAAAGCCGCAAAAAACGTTTTCACCTTGTCGTCCTTCGCTTTGCCAGCAGCCTCCTTCACTTCCTTTGCCTCCTTCTTCTCTTTGACCTTGGAGGACTTGCTCCTGTCCCCGTTGGGCCCTCGGGGCGAGTGTCTCTGCTGGGCCCTCACGGCTACGCTCAGGCGGTTGTTGGGAGGTTTGCTGTCTTTGTAGGGGTTGGCTGGACGCCTGACGGGCAGGGGGGAGTGTCTGTGGAGGAGGAGGGGCAACGCGCCGCCAGGGCGGCGGGCGGGAAGTCAGGTCACTGAGAAGAGTCCTGGCAGGCATCGAAAAACCACTTTGCTATTGTTTAAGACCGCGACGCTGTTTAACGGGAAATTCAACAAAGGTTTCTGATTTTAACACTTAAATCAATAACTTTACACGAAAAAACTTTGTGAAACTCAATACGACAAAAAGTTGTATTTTGTTAAAAAAGTCATCATTTTGCATAATTCATGAATTTAGGACAAAATGTCGTGATTGTAGGACAGAAGTTGCAGTTACTAAGAGCTTCAGCGTGCTGCCCTCTGGTGGTCGGTGGTGGAACTACAGAGCAATGCAAAATAACGCCAGAGTGAACGCTGGAGACGGCGAAGGGATGGTACGTAGCCCACGCCGAAGAATAATCAAGCTTCAGTCGTAATTCTACATTAAAAGTTGCAGATTCACTTCCAGAAGGTTTTTTTAGTATCTGGCGTTGAACTGTATCGACTCGTTTTACGGCTTCATCTCAGATCCAATCACACTGGAGCAGCATCTAAATATCACCAGAGCTAATCAGCATTTAAATGTCCGTTTGTCAAATGTCTGACAGTAATTCAGTAACTCAGCCGTCATCTTTAAAGGAGTAACAGGCTGATTTGATTCACCAAATCTAATCAGAGGAGAACGTGGATTCAGCCAGCTGGTCCTGCAGAGACTTTTAGCCTGACGGATCGGCTGAATTCATGATGGAAATTCATCTGCAGGAAAACATCACGTCTGAGACAGAACCTGAGCTGTCAACGGATCTGATCAATGAGTCAGCAGGTTTGTTCATCTGAGAAGTTCAAATGATCAGGCGCTCAGCAGCAGAAAAGCATCTCAGGTCACGACCCTGATGCTCTGATGAAAGAAGCATCAGGTCAGTGAATTTTGTGCAAAAGAGGGAAAAAATAATGTTAATGTTGGCGACCGGTGATCTAGTCCTCTGACCATCTCACCTCAGTGCTGCTGCCTGCATCTGTTTATATAGTCATTTCATTCAGTCATTTGTGTCTCTCCTCTCTCTGTCCTCCATCTTCTCTCTGTCCTCCATCCTCTCTCTGTCCTCCATCTATCTCTGTCCTCCATCCTCTCTGTCCTCCATAATCTGTCTCCATCTCTGTCCTCCATCATCTCTCTGTCCTCCATCATCATCTCTGTCCTCTCTCTTTCTTGTCCTCATCCATCTCTCTGTCCTCCATCCTCTCTATGTCTCTCTCATCTCTCTGTCCTCCATCCTCTCTCTGTCCTCCATCTGTCCTAATCATCTCTATCTCCTCTATCTGTGCCCTCCATCCTCTATCTGTCCTCTCTTATCTCTGTCTCCATCCTCATCTGTCTCCATCCTCTCTCTCTGTCCTCCATCCTCTCTCTGTCCTCTCTCCTCTCACTGTCCTCCATCCTCTCTCTGTCCTCCATCCTCTCTGTCCTCCATCTCTCTGTCCTCATCCTCTGTCCCCCATCTCTCTGTCCTCCATCATCTCTGTCCTCCATCATCTCTCTCCATCTCTCTGTCTCTCATCCTCTCTTCTCTCTGTCCTCCATCCTCTCTCTGTCCTCCATTCTCTCTCTGTCCTCCATCTTCTCTGTCCTCCATCCTCTCTCTGTCCTCTCTCCTCTCACTGTCCTCCATCCTCTCTCTGTCCTCTCTCCTCTCACTGTCCTCCATCCTCTCTCTGTCCTCCATCCTCTCTCTGTCCTGTCTTTCCTCTCTTTTTCTTTCTTTATCCAGCTGGTCTTCATCAGGAAGATCCCTCCATATGATCCAGGTCCTGGTCCAGGTTTCTTCCTCTTAAAGTGGAGTTTTTTCTTGCCACTGTTTGGCTTAAAGGTTTTTTCTCCCTCTGTGGGAGTTTTTAACCTGCCATTATCCTTGATTAGGATTTAATATTATAATTTCTCTTAATGTTATTTGCTCGGGGGTCATGATCTGGGTCTCTGTAAAGTGCCTAGAGACAACTGACATTGTAATACAGCTATACAAATAAAACTGAATAAAACTGAATTGAATTAAGAGGTGGAAATAGCTTCTCGAAATAGCTTCGGCTGGTCCAGGTTGGTCCAGGCTGGTCCAACAGCTTCAGAATAAACTGATTCATTGCCTTCAGGCTGCTCAGAGAAGGTGGGGACGGGAAAATAAAGCAGCTGGAATTGAAAACGAGAGAATAAAAAGAATAAAACAGCCCAGGAGGAGTGCAGCTTAGTGGACGCAGGAACAAAAGCAGCTGAGGCCCGGGACCCGGTCCACTAATCCTCATCATATGACTGCATCTGGACCAGCGCTCGGCCTCAGGCGGGTTATACAACCGCTGAACGGGGACCTGGAGGGACGGAGCTCAGAGAACATGAAAGAGGAAAACATGCAAACGCTGACCTCTGTTCCACAGGCACCGGCCTGACCTCCCAGTCGTCATGGTTACTGGGCTTAGCCGGCGCCGCGTCCAGCTGGAAGTTTTCCAGAGTCGATACTATCTCCTGAACTTGTCGATTCTCCTCGCTGATTTCCTGCCATAGCTGAGAGAGATGAAAGAAAACAATAAGACACAGACAGGAGAGGCGGGACTCCTCCTGATGAGAGGTGACGGGTCGGCGGCGGTTCACCTGCTGCCATCGCTGCTGGAAACCGCTGCCCCGCATCTGGTAGATGTACTTCTTGATCTGCTCCAGCAGGCCGTGGTAGAGGACGATGGCTGAGCTGTAGTTCCCCAGCAGGGCGTACTCACGCGCCAGCTTCACGTTCTCCGTGATCTCCCGTAGACTCATGCTGCGGCAGAAACACGAGTCAGTAACACCAAGAAACGTGTCAGCGACACCAAAAAACGAGCCAGCGACACCAACAAACGAGCCAGCGTCATCAAGAAACGGGTCAGCAACACCAAGAAACGAGTCAGCAACACCAACAAACGAGCCAGCGACACCAACAAACGAGCCAGCGACACCAAGAAAGGAGCCAGCGACACCAAGAAAGGAGCCAGCGACACCAACAAACGAGCCAGCGACACCAACAAACGAGTCAGCGACACCAACAAACGAGCCAGCGACACCAAGAAAGGAGCCAGCGACACCAAGAAAGGAGCCAGCGACACCAAGAAAGGAGCCAGCGACACCAACAAACGAGCCAGCGACACCAACAAACGAGCCAGCGACACCAACAAACGAGCCAGCGACACCAAGAAAGGAGCCAGCGACACCAAGAAACGAGCCAGCGACACCAACAAACGAGCCAGCGACACCAACAAACGAGCCAGCGACACCAACAAACGAGTCAGTGACACCAACAAACGAGTCAGTGACACCAACAAGACAGCCAACATCAAGCTTCAACATTAAGCTTGCCAACGTCAGGGTAGCCAACGTCAATCTTGTCATGGTCAAGCTCGCAAACGTCAGGCTAGCCAACGTCAAGCTCCTCAACGTCAGGCTCGTCAACGTCAAGCCTGCCAACGTCAGGCTCGCCAAAGTCAGGCTTGTCAATGTCAGGCTAATCAATGTCAAGCTCATCAGCGTCAATCTAGCCAATTTCAGGCTCGCCAACGTCAAGCTCGCCAGCGTCGACTCATCAACGTCAACCTCGCCAGCGTCAAGCTCGCCAACATCAACTCACCAACGTCGACTCACCAACGTCAAGCTCGCCGACCATAGGCTCGCCGACCATAGGCTCACCGACCATAGGCTCGCCGATGTCAAGCTCGTCAACGGCAGGCTCGCCAACATCAGGCTCACCAATGCCAAGCTTTAACGTCAAGCTCGCCAACGTCAAGCTTCAATGTCAAGCTCGCCAACGTCAGGCTCGCCAACGTCAAGCTAGCCAACGTCAGGCTCGCCAACGTCAAGCTCGCCTACGTCAAACTCGCCCACGTCAAGCTCGCCAACGTCAGGCTCGCCAACGTCAGGCTCGCTAACGTCAGGCTCGCCAACGTCAGGCTCGTCAGCGTTAAGCTTGCCAGCGTCAAACTTCAACGTCTAGCTTCAACGACCAGCTCGCCAACGTCAAGTTCGTTACGAGAGAACGTCTGCTCAGACGGCAGATGGGCGACGTCTGAAAACTGCCTGAGAAGATCTGAGTACACACGGTGTTTGACTCGTCTTCAGGTCTGAGGCAGAAGCTCTCAGAGGTGAAGACGAAGGTCGACAGATGCTGATGTCACCTAAAGGCTTCAGGACAGCAAACTGATCTGCTCACTCAGAAACCAACATCTGTCTCGTTCTTTCTAGGATTCTACATTTAAAAAGGAGGACGAGTTAAAGGATGAAACTGTGGACACCTCATCCTCCAGGCTGAGGAGAGGAACCATCCAGCTGATGACCAGAGTCCTGCACCTCTGAGGGTCTGGAGACCCACGGGGGTTTGTGGAACCAACAGCTGGCACATCTGGAGAGGAAGCATCAACCTGAACGCTCTGAGAGCAACATCTCTCTCTTTCGGGGAAAGCCGAGGCTGAGCCACATCCTGCGTCCATGAGGACAGCGTGGCTTCGTAACAGAAGAGCTGAGGAGCTGGACCGACCCGCCTGCAGCCCAGAACGTTCCCTGACCAACACGGTTGAAATAAAACCTCTACAAAGACCCACGACCGCTGAGCAGCTCCAGTCCTACATCAGACAGGAACAGGATGACATTCCTGTCCTAAAGCTCCATCAGCTGGTCCTCTCAGCTCCCAGACGTCTCTGGACTGATGTTAAATAAAATTAGATGAAAAAAACATGGTTCATAAGACTTTCAAATCAATATATTCTGCTTTTATTTTTGACTTTATTACAAAGTATCTCAACTTTTTATTGTTTTTTTGAGTTAAGGTTGCAGTAAAGGTTCTAAACTTGTCACAGATGTTGACAGACAGTAAAATAAAAATACAAAAACACGATGGAATATTCTAGATAGTTGCTATTGATATTTCGCAGCAACAACAGTTCCAGTCTGCTTCACTTCCACAGAAAAACACTGAGTTCATGAGGACTTTTTACCAGTTCAGCTGAATATATAAGTAGTCTGAGATATATTCGTGTATTTACTGAAGCCTGCTCAGATAATAAAGATGTTCATGTAACTACGTCCAACTTCTGTCTCTACTGAGTCTGCGCAGACTCGCCCTGCGGTTCTGTTTGTGTCCAAATACAAAAGTAAACCCGCATAAATGACACCTTCCAGTGACGGTGATCCAACCGTTTCAGTCCTGTAAGAGGACTTTCATAATCAGAAGAAAAATCATCTCTTAACGCGGGCTGACGTCACCACTTCACATTACATTACTATACATTAAAGTGTTAATTAGTGCGAGCGGCAAGCGGCGCTAAAGCTCAACGTTCATTCCAGAACTCAAGCAACAACCGCACGAATCGATCATTTGAATATAAATAAGTGAATATCTGACACGAGAGTGACGGTTAAACGGGGCGCATACTCAACTTTTTGGCTGAAAACACTCCAAGTCCTCGCAGCGGCGGTGAGTCGATTCAACTGAAGCCGTTTGAAAGAAACATCCAACGGAACCAGCTGAAAACGGCTCAGCTGAACACGGAAGTCATTCACGGAGCACCCGGCCGAGAAACGGAAGTGCTTCGAAATTAAACTAAAATACCGGAAGTATGAGAGATGTTTAAATAAGTAATAAAAACGTATTTATTTGCTTCGCTCTGAATACTTAAAATTTCCAATAAATCCAAGGGCAAAAGAAATGCATTTTAAAATCTTAAACGGTGTTATACATCCAATCAACTACTAGAACAACGATTTGGGTTTAAAACGAATTACTTCATTTTCTGTGATAATATTGAAAATTCAGAACATTTATTTTATCAATGTATGGTTTCTGAAGCATTCTGGACTGATGTACATGACTGGCTTCATGAAATTCATTTTGAATCTTTTTCTCAAAAAGACATTACCGGTATTTATGGTCTTGTCATGAACAACAAGGAATATGGTTTCCTAATTAATAACATTCTCATTCTCTGTAAATTATTTATACATAAATGTAAATATATGAAAATTAGACCCAATTTTAATGCCTTTCATAATGATTTCCTGTATTTCACCAAAGCCCTTAAGTTAATGAAGAACAAAAAAGCAGTGAAACTTTTTAGTTTAATTGAAAAATATAATTTACAAAATAAGCCCTAGCTAACTTTTGTTCATTATTATTTATTTTACAGTTTTTTTTTTTTTTTTAATATATTCAAACTTAAGTCTCTCTTTTCCTTTTCTGTATTTGCACAGGTTCCTAGAAAAATATACTATTGCATGTAAACCATGTTGTTTGTATATAATTTTGTTGTATTCTTGCAATAAAAAAAAAAAAAAATTAAAACTCTACATACAATGTATAAACCTTTTTTCTTTTCTAATTGTTTGACATGAGATCAGATTAACCTTTCCTATGTGGTCAATACCAAAATAATTAGAGGAAATTTTTTTTTTCAAATATTTTATTATTATTATCATCATTCAGGATATTATTACTGGTATATCCTGAATAGGGTTACCAACCGTCCCGATTTGCCCCGGGACATCCCGTTTTTTAGGTGAATTTTATTTGCCCCGTGAAGAACTGCTCTCGTCCCGCATTTCAATCATAGTCTTGACAGCATTTTTTAATGGAATGTTTATGAAGCATTTCGTCCAGTGATAGACTGCTGATTGGTGACACATTCTAAACAGGGAGTTTTGATAGGCTACTATGCCCCCAAACTCAATGTTTACAAAGTATATTGTCCAATGATAACAGACTGGTGTATGATGACACATTCTGATCAGGGAACTGTGATAGGCTACGCCGACCTGCATGTATGCGTTGCTATGGGAGACGGTTGTAATCAGTGAAGTTTACTGAGGGAAATGGATGAACCAGCTAAAAAAAGAGGCTTTGCAGCTATAACAAGGAATGAGAAACAAAAAGGTCGTGGGTTAAAGTCACTACAGACCCTAGAAGAGCATTTTGTACTTTATGCCGCCGCGAGATATCGATTGGCCATGGTGGCGAGCACGACTAATCCCGTTATGAAGACACCGAGTGTCATAAAAAGGCTGTGCTAGCAAAAGGAGCAAGCAACATCACTTCATTCTTCGCCGCATCTACTGCTGAAATTGACAAAAGTTCTGCAAGCGAGGTGGCCTAAATATACCACACCATGAAACACGGCCACAGCTATAACAGCGCTGACTGCACCGTGAAATTAAACGGGGCTTTATTTCAAGACTCGAGTGTCGCTAAGAAGATGCAGTTGGGAAGAACCAAAGCGGAGATGATCACCATGAATGTGTTGGGTCCAAGCACTGTGGGGAAAATAATCTCCGATCTTTCTTCAGGTGATGGTGAGCCCCTTTATTTTTCACTCGCTAGCGATGCCTCTAACAAGGGCAACAGAAAAATGTTTCCAGTGTGTGTGAGCTACTTTTCCACGTCTGATGGCGTAATGTCCAAGTTGTTGGATTTCTACGAAAACATTTGCGAATGGCATACATAAGGCTCTCCTTTCCTGTCTTGACACATATGGTCTTAATGTTGAAAACATCACCGCATATGCCGCCGACAATGCAAATGTTAACTTCAGAAAGCACCATTCTGTCTACAAATTGCTCACCAGCGTAAACGATGGCATTCTAAAAGCTAACTGCCCGGCCCATGTTGCACACAGGTTGTGTACAACATGCATAATTAATTTCACAAAATTATCCTGAAATTAGTAGGATTGTGGTCTGGATAAGAAAACATCATCATTTCTGGCATGGGTAGGGTGGCAAGACGTCAGTCTTTTCAATGCCTTAAAATGCAGGAAATTGCATCTAAGAAACACAAAATTTTCTGGGGGAGGACCCCCCAGACCCCCCATCCAAAATGTCCCTCTTTCCAACTTCAGGGAGTTGGCAATCCTAATCCTGAAGCCTCTTAATAACTAATTTGGTGGTGTGTTCAGGGTCATCGTCCATCTGAAGACCCATTAGTATCCAAGCTTTAACTTCCTGGCTGAAGTTAAAGCTCATGATGTCATCTATTTAGTGAAGTCCACCAATCCCTCCCCCCACCTCATGATGCTGCCACCCCCGTGCTTCACAGCTGGATGGTGTTCTCAGGTCTTTCTCCTCCAGATGTAACGATGGTCATCATGTCCAGACAGTCCAGTTTTAGTTCCATCAGACCAGGACATGTCTCCAGAAATGAAGCTCTTTGTCTCTGTGAGCATCTACAAACTGTAATCTGTCTCTGTTCTGTCTCTTCTGGAGTAATGTCTTCTTCCTGTCTGAGTGGTCCTTCAGTCCATGTTGGTCCAGGACTGGTTTCTCTGTGGATGATGACCCTCTCTGACCAGCTTCAGCAGCATCTTCACCAGCTGTTCAGCTTCTGTTCTGGGGTTGATCCATTTAACACCAAAGCAGGTTCATCTCTGGGACTCAGAACCGTCTCCTTCCTGAGGACTATGATGGTGGACGTTCCCATGGTGGTTCTACTGGTGGAGAACTGTTGGAGCAGATGACCATGGCTCCTTCAGACATCTGGAAACTGGACCAGGATGAACCAGATATCAGTTCTGCTCCTGATATCTTGGCTGATTTCGTTTGATTTTCCCATGATGTCACACAAGGAAGGAGAGTGTTTGAGGTGTGTCCTAAAAAACATCCACAGGTCTGCCTTTAACCAATCAGAAGCTTCTAAAGCCATGACATCATCATCTGGGCTTTAACAGATTGTTTAAAGGGTCAATGATCTTAGTGGATGAAAATGAAAGTCATCAAGAAATTCTCTCTCTCATTATTCTGGTATTTAGCAAACAGAACTAGTTTGGGTGATCCTGCCTGACCTGAAACAGGAAAAGTTTATTCTGATTTCATGTCAGACTGAGAGAAAAAAGTATTTTTATCCAACTCAGTTTCTTGTTGACTGAGGAAGGGAACCACAGACACTTTTATACCTGTCTGAGAAATCAGCTTCAGTTAATTTGAGGCTCTTTGGTGCCTGAATCACGTGACCATTGTGTGATATCGCTGCTGAGCCACCAGCATCACGGAGAAAACCTCCCATCATGATGGAGTCCGCCTGTCACAGTGGAGCAATGCTGCCACCTGCTGGTCAGAGGAGCCACATCCTTCTTCTCCGAGTTTCAGAAGTGGGACAGAACCAACATCCATGCGTTTACATCTCTTTATTCAGGAGTTATTCATCCTGGAAGTGGGACTCTGTGGACGTCTGTCCAACTTTACCAGCCAGTCTCACCAGGGTCCAGTTACTGGCAGATCAAGGTGGACTTTGTCCTCTTATTGGAGCCACATGTAACTGATGGACCACCACCAGCTTTAACGTCTCTGGTCTCTGGTGAGACCAGACTGTGGAGTCGGAGTTGATGAAAACATGAAGAGCCGTCGTTCGTCTCTGTGTTCAGGTGGACCAGTGATCCTGCAGAGTCCAGTCCTCCCTGTGATGGAGGGACCTGCCGAACCTCTGTCCTCGCAGCAGGTCACATGACCCTCCAGCGTGTCTCCAGGTGTGATGAAGGTCTAGTGTCACATCAGAGGTCCTGGAGAGTCTCCATCCAGCTGGATCTCTGTCACAGGTGAGGAGCATGAGGAGCAACACCCTGTCCACCCAGTTGGAGCTGATGATGTCATCAGTGATGTCACCACAGAGCGTCACTTCTGAACTGAAGTGAAGCTGCTGAAAGTGACAGCAGACGCATTTCTCTGCTGTTTGGAGTTCTAAAGGTGTTTTTGGGTCAATTTGATTGAAAAACATGTTTTAATAATGTTTTGTGACTCTTTTGATGAAGCTCACAACAATTATCACATCACTTTTCACTGAAACGATTAATACACACAATTTCACCCAGTTATGTCTTTTATACAGAAAATAAAACACCTTGTTAATAACATGGTTGTCTCTGGTGGATGTTGCGTCGTATCTGTGGAGGAAACATCAGAAGGTCCATCCAGAGGTTCTTCAGACCATCGTCCTCCTGCAGAACCTTCTGGTATGGAGCTGATGACGTTCTCCTTCAGGATCTCATGGTTCCATCAGTCACAGCAGGTGGTCCAGGTCCTGAAGCAGCAGAGCAGCTCCAGAGCATCACACTACCACCACCATGTCTGAGCTGCTGGGAGTTTTACTCCAGATGTGACGGGACGCACACCTTCCAGAAAGTTCAGTCCTCAGAATGTTTTCCCAGAAGTCTCTGGGATCATCCAGATGTCTTCTGGGTCTTTATGTTGGTTCTGGTTCTGGAACTTTTTTACATGGATCCATTTCTGTCCAGTCTCTTTCTGCTTGTTGAGTCATGACCTCTGACCTTCACTGAGGCCAGTGAGGCCTGCAGAGCTTCAGGTGTGGTTCTGGGTTCCTCTGTGACCCCCTGGATGACTCGTTGATGCTCTTGGAGGGATGTTGGTGGACCAGCTGCTCCTGGGAAAGGTCCATGTTTTCTCCAACTGAAGATAACAGCTCTCACTGAGGATCTCTGGAGTCCCAAAGCCTCAGAAATGACTTTTTCAGACCGGTGGACATCAAGGACTTTGTTTCTCTTGAGACTCTTCTGATCCCTTCACTGACCCCACTTATTACCACAGTTTAAAAAAATCTATATTTTGATCACTGACATTACTTGTTGAAAGTAGTTAGCTGATAAACTACCTGGTCACACTGTTTTCTGACGACAGAGTCAAAATATATGATAACAGTCCCATATTTTTCCACCTTAAAGAGTTTTTCTTCACTTTCAAAGGCTAAATTTGTCTTAAACTGTCATATATCCAGTTCTCAGTCCATCTAGATGTTATTCAAGAGGTGCACGACTGATGAAGCAGTGAATAAAAGTTTTTAAAGAGAGGGCGCAGGGTGCTCAGGGGTGCAAACATTTGCAAATGACTAAGTGAGTCGTTGGGTATTTTTTTCCAGATTTAAGGTGAGGCAAGGTCAGTTTATCTGTATGACACATTTCGTGTACAAGACAATTCAAGGTGCTTTATATAAAACATTAGAAGTGTTACATAAAACATTAAATAGGGATATACGATAACTGTTTTTTAAAACCGATACCGATAACCGATAACTTTCAGTTCCTAAAGGCCGATACCGATAACACACACATATACCTAAGATATAAACTAAATATACTATACTAAAACACATTATCTTTAAAATATGCACATGATCTGTAAGGTTTTTATTCACAGCTCAGAGGTCAATATAATGCTAAGTATCTAAAACCATAACAGCAATGGCTTGTTGTCATAGCCATGAAAGTGCCGAGGCTAGCTAGCTGTCCATCAAGCGGTGTCAAATGATGCCCCGCAATCTGATCAGTCAGCTTTAAAGCTTGATATAAATTTATCTGAAGTAGTACAAAAAAATAGAAAATAAAAAGTTACCTCCAGTGAAGTTGTCATGGAGTGCTCTGTTTTGCAGCAGCTTGTGGTCAGTAGAGGAACTGCAATAAAATGTACTTCCTGGATGAGCTTCAGTCCAGAAGTCGGATGGTTGCTGCTTGGGGAAAAGGTAAAAGAACTGTTAAAAACGTAGGAAACGTAGGAAACTCACAGCATTCGGTCTCATTTTTTCTTTTTTTTTTCAAAATTCTGGATGAGTTTGCTAATTTTTAAAAGAGCTGTGGGCCAACTTTGGGGTGCTTAACTTAACATACCCATCTGGATCTGATTCTGGACCTGGGAGTTTTTTCATTCCATTTTGGTGGAAGTATGCCGTCTCGGGCAACTCTTGCTAACAAGCCAGTAGCTATAACAATAACAGTTGTAATCCATTATTTCCAAACTCAGCACCCAAACCCCAGAATAATCCATGAACCGTTAAATGGAACATTTTAGTTGTTAAACATTCCTTCCCTCAGTCATTTTAGCCATATTAGGATTTTTAAGGTACTGGAGCAATAGAAAACGTGCCAGTCTGAATTACCAAAGTTCCAGCTGAGCTGGTTGCAACAAAAGCGGAAAACTGGAGCATGAATGATTTATGATCGGCCTTTATAGTGCAAACATCTGTTGTGTCAATACTCAAATAACTGTGTTGAAGGAGAAAAATGAAGAATAGCATTTACATCAACCTTGATCTCAGGACTCAGTTTAGGATGACATTAGATAAGATTCAGGATAATTAACACTTAATTAATTACTCAATTATAGACAAAGACTTATCAGTTAGCTCTGTCCTCCGCTCTATCACTTCATATCAACGGCCTCGACTGTATCTGGATGTTCTTAAACCTCCTGGTCCTCTCCCATGTTCTGCCCCATCCCGAGTTATTACAAAAGATGAGACAAAACGGGACACCTTAAATTTGGTTTAAATGAATGAATGAATGAATGGATGGATGGAATAAAAAAGGTTAGAATGGTTACTCAGGATTGGTTAGGTCAGGTTGATAAAGGGTGATAGAAGGGAAGGCTACCTCAGGATCAGCGCAGAAGAGGGGCGATTGGCGACATGTTTTTAGAAAAGAAAAGTTTTTTTTTCACCTGTAGAAGGGATTTTATTAATCATAAACACAGCTCTCATTTCGCTGAGATCAACAACGGAGATGGCATCACTGATGATATCAGAAGCAGAATCATACCTGTCAAGTTTTGGATTTGAAAATAAGGTAAATTTTCTGGCGCCCGCCGTGAGCAGTCCCACCATCCCAACCCAGCTCCAGTATCTCTTACATTTTTGGTTTACAGAAAAGCTAAAATTACAGCTACACTACTTCCTGAACTTCAGCCAGCTCTTTTGTTTCCCGTGTGCCATTATTGGACAAACTGATCAATCCAGGTGTGTCTGACCATTGCTGTGAGGGTCAGACACACCTGGATAAATCAGTTTGTCAGTTAATGGCACACAGGAAACAAAGCAGCTGGCTGAACTTCAGGAAGTAGTGCAGCTGTGCATAGAGCCACATTGACATAATGTGAACATTCATTAAAGCCTAAATGAAAACACAAAAGGGGTATATATATGAAGAGTATTTATTTGAAGGGATTAACATATTTTTTGTTCATTTAACATTGCTTGTATTTACATTTACATTTCATTTTCATTCCACATTGTTTTCATTTCATATGCTCTTCTTATACAGTTTTTTTTTAACCTCATTTCACGTGACTTTTCTTTACTCTTTTAATGACTTGTTGTACTCATTTGTTGCAGACTTTGAATTCTTTATGACTGTTTTGAAAGGAGTGTATTTGTGGACTGGTCCAGAGTAGTTTATTTTACATGAGAGAAGAACACAAACAGTTCTGTTGTCTAACGACATCCTATTCTCTATAACAATCCTTTTTTTCTTCGCGCGCCGTCACTCATCGGCCGTCACACGCCAATCTCGCGACATCTGCCACCAACAGTTTATGTATTGGGCTCTGCTGTGACAGTTATCGCGAGACAAGTGACAGATCTCGATTGGAAATGTCTTTTTTTTTTTTTTTTTACTCCGAGCGATACGGTATGATTATTATTATTTTTTTATTAACGCAGGTTAAAATATAGATTTACGGGAAAAATACCAATACGGGAGGACGGCGGGAGAGAAAACGGAGTAAAAAACGGGACTTTCCCGGCCAAAACAGGTCTGAGCAGAATTCCCTCAAGGCTTTTTTTTTTAATTATTATTTTTTTTATTAACGCAGGTTAAAATACGGGAGATTTATGGAAAAAATACTAATACGGGAGGATGGCGGGAGAGACAAGTAAAATGCGGGGCTTACCTGGCCAAAACGGGATACTTGACAGGTCTGAGCAGAATTCCCTCAAGGCTGGGCCCCTCCCATCCCTTTATGACGTCATCAGATTCTGAAGGAGAGCAGTAGAATTCTCATCAGTGGGCTCAAAGGCAGGTGATCTTTCCTTCACTGTTTAGCTTCTTAAGAACAAGCAGCAGCTATGACCAAATCTCACAAAGGTGAGTTAAACACTGACCAACAACTCAAGAAAATTACTGTAAAGTTAATCCTAACAAAGGTGCTTGATTTGATTCTGACTAAAACTGATACGAAGATGCTCCAGAGCCATCAGTCAGAACTCATTGACCGTAAATTTCTCATTTTGTGGCCACAAGTCCTGGAACTCGATATTTCTATAGAAATATTAAAAGATGTGGAATCGAGTCTGTTCAATGACCTGCTCAGAAAGTTCGGCAACATTGAATTTTTAAAGGCCAGATTTCTTAAGACCAGCATACAAAATGATAAAGAATTAACCCAAGCTATCAGGGATTTCCTCAAGCAGCCAAAGCTGAAGACATATGCTAACAGAGCAGGCCATTATTTAAAAAGTAACTGGCATGTGATCCTGGGTGTTACTTGTGTTGCACTTCCAGTAACGTGGTGGTTAACTAAATGGAACTACTGTATCGAGGTTAATCTGACCACCATATATTAATGTTAAATCCCTCTGGAGCAGTTTGTAATGATAAACTCCATGTCTTGTCAGACATTTGCGACTTGTAGACATTTGTAGACATTTGCCTACCAAGTCGCTTTTGCAACCGTGGACAGAGGACACTTTTAACTTGGCTGCTAGAACAAAACATGAACTTGAAACCTGTTTTCCAGTAGCGTCCTACAGGTTAATTACAGCGTCTTTGCCTTGCGACACTCTTTTTTCCATTTTGGGTTTTCTCCAAGAGCTCTGTTTTTTTTCCCCCCTTTTTCATTCCATTTTACTGTGAATGAAAAAAAAAACCTTTAAATGCAACACACTAAAAAACACTGGGTTAAAAAATAATCCAACTTTAACCCAGCCCCTGGGTCACTTTTGGTCTCACCCAACCCTGGGTTGTTTTAACCCAGTGGACTGGGTTGAACCAACAACCTATCCTAGTTGGGTTATTGATTCAACCCAAACGGTGGGTTGATTGTACCTGTGACCATGGGGAGTACATGGCCACCATAGCCCTCACATAGAGACAATGATTCTCCACCAAGGAGTCAAAAGCCACCTGGGCAGTGTGGTTCTGCTGAGGGTGCACACTCACAGGCCACACAGTTCATGTAAATGTAACATGTGTTGACTCAAACAGGCTCCTTTTGGTTAGTTTTATTTGTCTCATTGTGTTTGTTTGTTTTACTTAGCTGTAGTTCATTGCTGGGCCTAATCTGACCTGGATAACGACCCCTGATTGCTGTTGATTAAGCACACCTGCACCAGAGAGGAGTGCAGGTGGATCAAACCATGTCAACTATTTCCTTCTGGGTATTAAAAAGAGGATGTTTAGAATAAATACTGCTAAAAGGATAATACTAAAAACCATTACATATGATGGATTGTTAAAAGAGGGGAGGACCCTGATTAATGTTAAAACATGATTATTTCAATGGGAAACCCTTTAATGGTTTAGGCCAGGTGGGTGGAGACCTGGGGAAGGGGTGGGTTTAAAAGAGGGTGAAACCCTCAGCTCACTCTTTTTGGCCGACGGTTGCTGTGAGGAGCTGTGCTGCCTGCTTTAAAGGCATGTTGGGACTGCCCCAAGTAAATTGCCACTTTTGTGCTTTGAGTGAATAAATCACCCTGAACTTTGCCCTGTTGCGTGTCTCTGCCATCCTTTACTCATGTACACATGTTATGGGTTTCTGGTCTAGTGCTTAGAGGTTACACTACCCTCACCTAAGCCTAGGTGTGACATTTGGTGGCAGTGGTGGGATGGCAGGCCGCAGAAGGGATGGTTTACGATCTCAAGTATCAAAGGTGGCAATTACAGGAGGAGTGGATGAAGAAGCTGGGTGGTCCACTGGGGGCTCTGAAGGCTCAGAGGAGGAGGAGGACCTCTTGGGTGTTGAGGAACTCGCAGTCAAACCTAAGGCTAAGAAGGCTACGATGAAGACGCGCCATCTACAGCCAGAGGAGGTCAAGGTCAGGCCTGTTGAAGCAGGCCCCGCCACGCTTCATGTCCAGGCCAAACCAGAGGAGGGGTCAGAGTTGGCCTCCCTTCTCAAGGACTTCCTGCTCAGCCAAAAGCATAGAGAGGATGTCCTTGTCAATGAACTCAGAGAGCTGAAGACTGCGATGTTGCCCTCTCCCAGCACTGCCCTCTCTGGCCCCAGCTCTAACACCTCCGTCGCTGGGGAAAGTCCACGTATGCAGCTGCCCACACCTGCTCCGCGAGTTCCACCACGTAATCGTTCCACCCCAAGTTCTATGCCCACTATGCAACCCCTTGACTCTTATGAACCTGTGGCTCATACTGATTTAGTCTACCGTAGGGGTCCGAAGATGCTTCCTTTTGAACAGGGGGAGGACATGGAAAACTTTTTAGTCCGCTTTGAGCGCATGGCTCGTACTTGGGGTTGGCCTTCTTCGGAGTGGGCATGCAGACTTGTACCACTGCTCACTGGGAAGGCTCTTGATGCCTATTCAGCAATGGATGAGCAGGATTCAAACAGTTACACTTACCTTAAAACTGCACTCCTAGCTAAATTTGATATTTCTCCTGAAACATATAGGCTCCAGTTCAGGTCCACACACGTACCCTCTGGTGAATCCCCCAGGGAGACATATGACCGGCTAAGAGGTCTCTATAGGAGGTGGATGACACCAGAGCAACGATCCAAAGAAGAAATCGCTGAGGTGATCATTCTTGAACAGCTCCTTCGCATGCTTCCAGTAGAAATGACGACGTGGATCAAAGAGCATGAGCCAAAGGATGGGCTTACAGCAGCTAGATTGGCTGGCCAGTACTTGAATGCCCGCAAGGGGACGAGACCACCACGGAAAGTGAACCCCAGAGAATCGGTCCAGTGGACCAAGGATGGAACTGATCGTCCACCCTTCAGAGGAACTGACCACAGGTTGAGTGGCCAGGGGGTATCCAGGCAGGCCAAAGGACATCCTGAGCGAAGTTATCCCCCTAATGACCTTATTTGTTTCCATTGTCGGCAGCCAGGTCATCGGGCCTCCGTCTGTCCCCTGAAAGGTCCCAAGCTGTCCAGTCTTTGCCATCTGCCACATCCCCAAGCCCATGTGGCAGACACGTCAGTTATGCCGGGGCTTGGTGTGGACTCAGGGCCGGTCTTCGCCGAGGCCACTGCCAACGGCCATGATGTCCAGGCTTTGCTTGACACTGGCAGCTTTACTTCGCTTATCAAACGTGACTTTGTGCCTCTTGGCAGCCTTGACTATAGTAATGTCACAACTATTCAGTGTGTGCATGGTGATGACAAACCATATCCGGTGGCTGATATGACTGTCACTGTTGATGGTCAGGCTTATATCCTCCGACTGGGAGTTCTTGACAATCTGCCTCATGATATGATTTTGGGACGAGACCTGCCCGTCTTGTATGATCTCATTCGTACCCTTCGCAAGCAACAGGTTGCAACACAACCATCTGTATTCTCCAGTCATGGGTCTTATCCAGTCATCACTCGCTCTCAAGCTGTCAAACAAGGGTTGGAACCCCTTCCTGACCTTGACTCCACTCTCTGCCAAGGTGGTCACAAGGGGCCACGCAAGAGCAGAAGCCAACGTCGCCAGGAGAAGGTCAGAGGAGCGCCACTTCGTGATGATGTCCCGGTCTTGGAAACCGCTAAAGAATGGCAGGTACCAGTGAATATCGGGGCACTTCAAAGAGCTGATCCTTCCCTCATTCCTTTGTTTTCCAAGATAACTGATGCGAAGGCTACTTCTCACTCAGACCCTAGTGAGAGATATGTACTGGAGAATGACGTGCTGTATGTAGTGAGTGAACCAGAGAATCGCTTGGTGGTACCTGTCAGCTGCAGGCCACTTGTATTACAGCTTTCCCATTCCATCCCATGGGCAGGTCATTTGGGCCAAGATAAAACATTTGCCCGAGTCAAGGCAAGATTCTTCTGGCCCTTAATGTATAGAGATGTCATTGAGCATTGTCAAACCTGTCCCGAGTGTCAAAAGACTTCTCCCAAGCGACCCGAGAAAGTCCCTCTTCTGCCTCTGCCAGTCATCGACACTCCCTTCCAGCGGGTTGCTATGGATATTGTTGGGCCACTCGAGAAAAGTAGTGCTGGGCATGAATATATCCTTGTCATCTGTGATTATGCCACTCGGTTTCCGGAAGCTTTTCCACTCAGAAGTATCAAGACACCTCAGATAATCAAAGCCCTTGTCCAGCTGTTTTCACGAGTGGGTATCCCTGATGAGATCCTAACTGATCAGGGTACCAATTTCAATTCACAGCTCATGAAGCAGCTACATAAACAGCTTGGTATCACTGGTATCCGTACAACCCCATATCATCCACAGACTGACGGATTGGTGGAACGCTTTAATCAAACATTGAAGTCAATGCTCCGAAAGTTTGTGGACAACACAGGCAGAGATTGGGACAAGTGGCTTCCTTTTGTTCTTTTTGCCTACAGAGAGGTACCTCAGGCCTCAACTGGGTTCTCTCCCTTTGAACTCCTGTATGGGTTCACAGTTCAAGGACCGTTGGACCTTTTAAAGAAATCATGGGAGTCCAAACAGCCCTCTTCACAAAGTGTTCTTTCCTATGTGTTACAGATGCGAGATCGTTTGGAGCAGTACAGGGCTAAGGCAAGAGACCATCTAGTAAAATGTCAACTGAAGCAAAAGACCTGGTATGATCAGAGGGCCCGAAACAGAGTGTTGCAACCAGGTCAACGAGTGCTGCTACTGCTCCCTACAACAAGCAACAAGCTCCTTGCTCAGTGGCAAGGCCCATACTCCATTATTCGCCAAGTTGGTCCTGTGACCTATGAAGTCTCTCATCCGGACAAAGGAAAGGCCTCCCAGGTGTACCATGTCAATCTTCTCAAAGAGTGGAAGGAGAAAAGCATGCTGGAGGGAGTAAAGTCAGGAAAAATGTCCACCTCAGACACCGGCAGCTTGGTAGGGAATGTGATGATGGCCCAGGAAGTAAATTCAGAGGATGAGATGGAGGACACAGACCTTTCTATGCTAACCACCATTCAGCAGGCTGATCTCAGTCACTTGCCCAAGAAGCAGGCCCTTGAACTTTCCCAAGTGTTTCAAGAGTACCCAGTGCTGTTCAGTGGGAAACCAGGGAAAACTCACTTAATTGAACATGTCATCCGCTTGAAGGATCCTAACCCTATCCGTCAGCGACCATACAGGGTGCCAGAGAGGTTGCTAGGCCCTCTTAACAAGGAAATTCAAACCATGCTGGATCTAGGAGTGATTGAACCATCAAACAGTGAGTGGTGCAGTCCTATTGTACTTGTTCCTAAAAAGGACACAACACTCAGAATCTGTAATGATCAGAGGAAGTTGAATTCAGTGTCAAAATTTGATGCCTATCCTATGCCAAGGATTGACGATCTACTTGAACGGCTGGGCAGAGCTGTGTATGTGACCACGATTGATCTCTGTAAAGGATACTGGCAAGTGCCGCTGGAGAAGGCATCCAGAGAATATACTGCTTTCCGCACCCCCACTGGCCTCTATCAATATACAGTCATGCCCTTTGGACTTCATGGTGCACCTGCAACTTTCCAGCGTCTAATGGATAGAGTTTTGCAAGGATGTGAGCAGTTCAGTGCTGCCTATCTTGACGATGTAGTTGTCTTTAGCACCTCATGGGAGGACCATCTGTCCCACTTGAGACAAGTCCTTAGCAGAATTCATTCTGCAGGTCTCACCTTCAACACACAGAAATGTGTCTGGGCGAAGAGGGAAGTTCGCTATCTTGGATATCACCTTGGAAACGGAGAAATTCGGCCACAAGTCGGCAAGGTTGAGGCCATCCGAGATAGTCCAAGACCCCGAACCAAGAAACAAGTGAGATCTTTCTTAGGCCTTGTTGGGTGGTACAGAAGGTTTATACCACACTTTTCCACCATCGCTGCTCCACTTGTATCTCTGACCTTAAAAGCTGCTTCCAATCCAGTGAAATGGACAACAGAATGTGAGGTAGCATTCCTGCAGCTCAAAAATGCTCTCTGTTCCTCTCCTGTCCTAAAAAGCCCTGATTTCACCCAACGCTTTCTTGTCCAAGTTGATGCTTCTGGTGTGGGCCTTGGCAGCATATTGGCACAAGGAAAGGAGGGCGAGGAACAGCCCGTCTTGTACTTGAGCCGCAAGCTACACCCAAGAGAAACCAGGTATTCGACCATCGAAAAGGAATGCCTGGCCATTAAGTGGACACTGGACAGCCTCCGTTATTATCTTCTAGGGAGGACTTTTGATCTTGAGACTGACCATAGGGCACTGAGCTGGATCAACTCTATGAGAGACAAAAATGCAAGAGTTACAAGGTGGTATCTGGCCCTACAGCCCTATAGCTTCAACATTCGACACAAGGCTGGAAAAGCAAATGTGTTGGCTGATTACTTGTCCCGTCTGCCAGAGCCGGTCGCTGCTGGAGAGGGGGAAGATAAATGTGACCATGGGGAGTACATGGCCACCATAGCCCTCACATAGAGACAATGGTTCTCCACCAAGGAGTCAAAAGCCACCTGGGCAGTGTGGTTCTGCTGAGGGTGCACACTCACAGGCCACACAGTTCATGTAAATGTAACATGTGTTGACTCAAACAGGCTCCTTTTGGTTAGTTTTATTTGTCTCATTTTGTTTGTTTGTTTTACTTAGCTGTAGTTCATTGCTGGGCCTAATCTGACCTGGATAACGACCCCTGAATGCTGTTGATTAAGCATTTACTTGTTGGTAAATGTATTTGGGTTAATTGTTGGGTTAATTGGTCATACACTGTTAGTTTGTATTTTGTGTTTAATGGTGTTCTTTTTGTCTTCACCACAGGCATGTTGGGACTGCCCCAAGTAAATTGCCACTTTTGTGCTTTGAGTGAATAAATCACCCTGAACTTTGCCCTGTTGCGTGTCTCTGCCATCCTTTACTCATGTACACATGTTATGGGTTTCTGGTCTAGTGCTTAGAGGTTACACTACCCTCACCTAAGCCTAGGTGTGACACCAGTGTCATCTTGTAACGAAAGTTATAGGCTTTTGCTAATCTTCGGCTGAGCGTGGTCATGGCAACGGGTACATCTTTGGAGTTTTATGGCTATGGTGCTGGTTGGTACCAGGTTTCAGATAACTGAGACGCACATCTGCTGAGGGGGGGGGGGGGGAATTAGGTGAGAGTTCACAGCTTTGCAGAGGTGGCTTTACTTTAAGAAAATAAAGCTCCGAAGAGGGATCCTACAAAGGTGACGTCAGTCATCTGATCTTCTGCTCTTCCAGGTGCTTCCATCGTTCCTGGAAGTGAATCTTCAAAGTTTCAGACTAAAGAGCTGCTGAAGTTTAGCTCCATGTGATCAGCTTCATTTCTCCTTGTGTAGATGAGTGTGTCCTGGTGAACAGATGTAGAGCGGTTGTGAACGCTGCTCTGTTTTCCTGCAGTCTAATATCACTTTCAAAGCTCATTTCAAACACTGGAGTTAATGACATGGTTCATCTGAACTGTCACAAGCCCTCACAGGTTTGACTTGATTCTTTTCTCTTTAACACACTTCCTCTCCTCCTCTCATTTCAGCTCTTCCTGCTTCTTTCAACACTTTCAATCATTTGGCTGCACAACATGACTTTTCACATTCACATAACTTTATTAGTCCCAACAAGGACAATTGATCTGCAGCTTCCCACATCCACAAACAGCCAAACATGTCAAGACCACTTCAATACATGAACAGAGGTTGATCAAAGACAGAAGATCAATGAGATACAAGAAATAACAACAGACATCATTTAAAAGTAGCAGCATTCAAAACATTCAAAATGGCTGCTGACAGAATTTAATATCCTGATAGAAGAAGAAGAAAAGATTTGGAGGATTGATGAGTTCACCTCAGAGGTTCATGATGACTGGAGATCTGAACCTGGTCAGAACCGGGTCAGAACCTGGTCAGAACATGGTCAGAACCAGGTCAGAACCAGGTCTGAACCTGATCAGAACCTGATCTGAACCTGATCAGAACCAGATCAGAACCTGGTCAGGACCTGATCTGAACCTGGTCACAACCTGGAGATCAGAACCTGGAGATCAGAACCTGGAAATCAGAACCTGGTCAGAACCTGGAAATCAGAACCTGATCTGAACCTGATCTGAACCTGATCATAACCTGGTCAGAACCTGGTCTGAACCTGGTCTGAACCTGGTCAGAACCTGGAGATCAGAACCTGGTCTGAACCTGGTCTGAACCTGGAGATCAGAACCAGGTCAGAACCTGGAGATCAGAACCTGGTCAGAACCAGGTCAGGACCTGATCAGAACCTGATCTGAACCTGGAGATCAGAACCTGGTCTGAACCTGGAGATCAGAACCTGATCAGAACCTGGTCTGAACCTGATCAGAACCTGGAAGTCTGAACCTGTTCTGAACCTGGCCAGAACCTGATCAGAACCTGGATATCAGAACCTGGTCAGAACCAGGTCAGAACCTGATCAGAACCTGGTCTGAACCTGGAGATCAGAACCTGGTCTGAACCTGGTCTGAACCTGGAGATCAGAACCTGGTCAGAAACTGATCCGAACCTGGTATGAACCTGGTCAGAACCTGATCTGAACCTGATCTGAAGCTGGAGATCAGAACCTGGTCAGAATCTGGAGTGCAGAACCTGGTCAGAACCTGGAAATCAGAACCTGATCTGAACCTGGTCAGAACCTGGTTTGAACCTGGACTGAACCTGGTCAGAACCTGGAAATCAGAACCTGGTCAGGACCTGGAGATCAGAACCTGGTCAGAACCTGAAAATCAGAACATGGTCAGAACCTGGTCTGAACCTGGTCAGAAGCTGGAAATCAGAACCTGGTCAGAACCTGGAAATCAGAACATGATCTGAACCTGGTCAGAACCTGGAAATCAGAACCTGGAAATCAGAACCTGGTCTGAACCTGATCTGAACCTCATCTGAACCTGGTCTGAACCTGATCAGAACCTGGTCAGAACCTGTTCTGAACCTGGTCAGAACCTGGAAATCGGAACCTGCTCAGAACCTGGTCAGAAACTGGTCAGAACCTGCAAATCAGAACATGATCTGAACCTGGTCTTAACCTGGAGATCAGAACCTGGTCAGAACCTGGAGATCAGAACCTGGATATCAGAACCTGGTCTGAACCTGGAGATCAGAACCAGGTCAGAACCTGGAGATCAGAACCAGGTCAGAACCTGGAGATCAGAACCAGGTCAGAACCTGATCTGAACCTGGAGATCAGAACCTGATCTGAACCTGGTCTGAACCTGATCAGAACCTGGTCTGAACCTGGAGATCAGAACCTGATCAGAACATGGTCTGAACCTGATCAGAACCTGGAGATCTGAACCTGTTCTGAACCTGGTCAGAACCTGATCAGAACCTGGAGATCAGAACCTGGTCAGAACCAGGTCAGAACCTGATCAGAACCTGGTCTGAACCTGGAGATCAGAACCTGGTCAGAACCTGGTCAGAACCTGGTCTGAACCTGGTCTGAACCTGGAGATCAGAACCTGGTCAGAACCTGATCTGAACCTGGTCTGAAGCTGGTCAGAACCTGATCTGAACCTGATCTGAAGCTGGAGATCAGAACCTGGTCAGAACCTGGAAATCAGAACCTGCTCTGAACCTGGTCAGAGCCTGGTCAGAACCTGGTCAGAACCTGGTTTGAACCTGGTCTGAACCTGGTCAGAATCTGGAAATCAGAACCTGGTCAGAACCTGGAAATCATAACATGATCTGATTCTGGTCAGAACCTGATCAGAACCTGGTCTGAACCTTGTCAGAACCCGATCTGAAGCTGGTCAGAACCTGGTCTGAACCTGATCTGAAGCTGGAGATCAGAACCTGGTCAGGACCTTATCTGAACCTGGTAAAAACCTGGAGATCAGAACCTGGTCAGAACCTGTAAATCAGAACATGGTCAGAACCTGGTCTGAACCTGGTCTGAACCTGGTCAGAACCTGGAAATCAGAACCTGGTCAGAACCTGGAAATCAGAACATGATCTGAACCTGGTCTGAACCTGATCTGAACCTCATCTGAACCTGGTCTGAACCTGATCAGAACCTGGTCAGAACCTGGAAATCGGAACCTGCTCAGAACCTGGTCAGAAACTGGTCAGAACCTGGAAATCAGAACATGATCTGAACCTGGTCAGAACCTGGTCTTAACCTGGTCTGAACTTGGTCTGAACCTGGTTTGATAGGTCTGAACCAGATCTGAACCAGATCAGAACCTGGTCTGTACCAGATCTGAACCAGATCTGAACCTGGTCTGAACCTGGTCTGAACCAGATATGAACCTGGTCTGAACCTGATCAGGTTGGTTGGTGCTTCTATCTTCTTGACCAGCTGCTTCTCCAGAGGGAACCAGTCTCTCTGTCTGGTTCTGATCATCTTGGATCAAACCTTCTCAATGTCTGGCAGGTTTTAAAAAGAAAAAGATAAAAGAACAAAGTTGGATCAAATCCTCTTGTTGACATTAAAATGTTCAGTTTCCTCATTAAATCAAGTCTCTGTTGAGCTCTTTTCACAGTGAACTTGTTAAAAAACAACGTTATCTTCCAGTTGAACCCAGTTCCATGAGTTTGTCTGGATGGATCCACTGGTGGAGCTGCAGAGTTGAAGAGCTGAAGTCACTACGTGTTTATTGAAGCAGCAGCATGATGTCATTAATATTAATGAGAGCTCTTTTACACTTGTTCTGTTTGACTGTTTGAACCTGCATCCTGGTGGCTTCACATCACTGCTTTGATTCTTTATTCAGGTTGGAGGACTGCAGTTTGTCAGAGATCAGCTGTTCTTCTCTGGTCTCAGCTCTGAAGTCCAACCCCTCCCATCTGAAACATCTGGACCTGAGTAAGAACCAGAACCTGAAGGATTCAGGAGTGAAGCAGCTGTGTTCTGGACTGGAGAGTCCAAACTGTAGACTGGAGACTCTGAGGTCAGTTCACTGGAGATGTTGTAGTTTTTCTCCATTGATCCAGTTATAATCCTCCACTGATGTCTAAAAATGATTTCATTCATCAACATTTTCATGAAACATTGACTAACATTTAATCTGAGGAAATGTGTAGAAATGTTCTGTCTCTCTCTGAAGGTCTGAATAATTCTGAGCCTGCAAATCAAAAAGATCAGCTGTAAAACATTGATCTCAGCTTCATTGATGAACCTGTTTTTTTCAGCTGTTCTGAAGTTCAACAGCAGAGAAACCAGTTTAGATCAGAATTAAACCTGAATCAGCTCACATGTTCTTCTCTAAGTCTCTTTTCTGGGTTTCTGTGAGAGATCTTCCATCAGTAAAGTTGAAACATCTGGATCAGCTGTCCCCCTCCCTTCCTGTAAATCCAGGGAACTTTCTAGAGAGTGAAGCTGCTGGATGTGACCTTCTCCATGTCAGCTTGATGACAGATCAGCCTCCCTGATCACAGAGATGTTTGCTCCTGGTGGAAAAGAGAAATGATGATGTTCAGAACCAGAACTCAGATAGAACCAGTAACTAGTATCAGACTGGACAGAAAGTCATCTTTAAATTCTATTTTAAAAGCAGCAGATACCAGTGATGATCCACATGAACATGATGACAGTCAAACCACTTTAAGGAGAATCACCTCTGATTACATTTATCTCCATGTTTCTACTTTCAGGTTGGAGAAATGCAGGTTGTCAGAGATCAGCTGTTCTTCTCTGGTCTCAGCTCTGAAGTCCAACCCCTCCCATCTGAAACATCTGGACCTGAGCATCAACGACCTTCAGGATCCAGTAGTGGAGGTTCTGTGTGGTTTTCTGGAGAGTCCAGACTGCAGACTGGAGACTC
>JAGFBZ010000413.1:102500-182022 GCA_018398805.1 Hirundichthys speculiger | reverse complement strand
GGGTCTTGGTAGATCTGCAGTGGTCTGATACTCCATTTATACGGAGACTTGATTCCACACAGGTGGATTCTATTGATCATCATCAGTCATTCAGGACAACATTGGATCATTCAGAGATCAATACTGAACTTCTAGACTTAGTTTGCTGCTCTGAAAGTAAAGGAGACCAATAATATTACACGCCCCACTTTACACTTTATTTGTTAAAAAAGTTTAAAATATCCAATAAATTTCATTCCTCTTCATGATTGTGTCCCACTGGTTGTTGATTCTTGATAAAAAGTTGAAATTTTATATCTTTATGTTTGAAGCCTGAAATGTGTCAAAAGGTTTGAAAAGTTCAAGGAGCTGAAAACTTTCAGAAGGACCAGAACAATCCATCGGGTCTGGACTCGTCTCCTCTTTAACATGTGTAGTTGCAGAAGCAGTTATTAGATTATTAGATGTTATTCCTCTGGATGCATCAGCGAACCATTACATTTAGTATTTTTTTCATGTTTTAAGTGATTGCTTCAACAACTAGAACTCTGCAGCTGTCATGTGTGTTCGTATAACTGGCCTGCTGAGTGGAAACGGACAGATTTGTAAAGCGTTTTTATCAACAGCTACTTTTTATTCACACAGATCTACGAGCGGTTGAGCGACCGTAAATGATCAGTCGTGTTCCACAGTGAACGAGCACACGCGTATTTTCAAGTCAGAAATACTATCGGTCATCAGGGCCACAACATCTGCAGGGTTGTGTGTCGGAGTCTGTGGACAGCTGCTTTATACCCGCCGTCTCCTACATGACGGCCAAGAGCTTTTTTTGCTGCGATAGACTAACTTCTTGGAGCACAACACACAAAGTCAGGTACCAGGTAGCTTCTGGCACCAGCTCCCAAACAGCTCTCCGTCCCCGCCCCTTTCCACTGGCTCCGCCCCTTTCCTCTGTCCAGGCCCAGACACTTGAATTTTGCCTCAATTCTACTGATTGCGGAAGTAAAAACCCGCCGGCTGCGTTCAAGACCACTCAGAGATAACGTGTTTCTGTGCGTGTTTTTTTTTTTCCGAGATCATAGTCAAACGCCGGAATACTTTAAGCCCTGGTTTCATGACAAAGAAGAGGAGCACAGATGAAATATTAGCTTTGAGGATGCTGATGGAGAAGAACAGGGAAGGTCAGAGGTCATTGTGTCTTTGTAGACCTTCAGAAAGCAGATGACAGGGAGCTGAGAGGAGGTCTGGTCCAGATGAGGAGGTCTGGTCCAGATGAGGAGGTCTGGTCCAGATGAGGTCTGGTCCAGATGAGGAGGTCTAGTCCTGATGAGGAGGTCTGGTCCTGATGATGAGGAGGTCTGGTCCTGATGAGGAGGTCTGGTCCAGATGAGGTCTGGTCCAGATGAGGTCTGGTCCAGATGAGGAGGTCTGGTCCTGATGAGGAAGTCTGGTCCTGATGAGGAGGTATGGAGGAGCAGGACGTGGATGAGAGCTGGAAGATGATGGACAGGTGAGCTGTAGGTGTGACAGAGGAGTTCAAGGTGGAGGTGGAACTGCATCTGAACACCTTCTTGTTACTATAGTGATGGACCATAATTTTGTTTAAATTCTCCTCCACGTTGCAGAGACGTGCCGAACGACAGACGGATTATGAACTCAAATGTCATGCTCTTCACTGAAACATGGCTAAACAACAACTGCCCTGACAATGCTATCGAGCTAACAGGACGCCACACACATCGTGCCGACAGGACAGCAGATGACTCCGGCAAGACCAGAGGCGGCGGTTTGTGTATCTATATTAACAAAGCTTGGTGCACAGACTCTGCTATCACCGAGAGACACTGCTCACAGAATGTAGAGTTTTTGATGGTCAAATGCAGACCTTATTACCTCCCAAGGGAATTTACTTCTATCATCCTAGCTGCTGTGTACACCCCCCCGGATGCTAATGCCAAGCTGGCCATGAAAGAACTTTATGCAGCCATTAGCAAACACCAAACCAAACACCCCGAGGCTGCTTTTATTGTTGCGGGTGACTTCAACCACTCCAACTTGAAGACAGTCCTCCCCAGATTCCACCAACATGTCTCCTGCCACACCAGAGGAGACAAGACCCTGGACCATGTCTATACCAACATGGTTGGAGCTTACAAGGCGACCCCCCTCCCCCACATTGGACAATCAGACCATCTCTCCCTGTTCCTCACACCTCGGTACTCACCACTCATCCAACGTGTGAAACCTGCTGTGAGGACAGTAAAGGTGTGGCCAGAGGGTTCGAACACTGTGCTTCAGGACCAGTTCAGGAACACAGACTGGAACACTTTCCACCACACAGACTTGGATCAGTACGCCTCATCTGTACTGAAACACATCTCCACCACCATAGATGGCGTCACTACCAGCAAACGCATCACCATGTTCCCCAACCAGAAGCCCTGGATGAAACCGGGATGTTCGCCTCCTGCTGAAGGCCCGCAACCCCCCTTCAGGTCAGGGGATGCACAGGCCTACAGTGCAGCCAGGGCTGAACTGAAGAGGGGGATCAAGAAGGCCAAACACCACTACAAAAGGAAGGTGGAGGATCACTTCTCCAACTCCGACCCCCGACGTATGTGGAAAGGCCTTCAGATCCTCACAGACTACAGGACCACTAACACCTCCCCCGCCTCCTCCGACGTCTCCTTCCTCAACGAGCTTAACAACTTTTATGCCCGTTTTGAGAGAGGGAAACACTACGCTGCAACCAAGGCAGCTCCACCCCAGACCACCAGCCTCTGACTCTCCTCCCCACTGGTTCTTCGCGGGTAAGGCCCCCACAAGGCTGCGGGTCCTGATGGCATCCCTGGACGCGTCCTCAGAGCGTGCTCTGGGGAGCTGGCAGGAGTGCTGACGGACATCTTCAACCTGTCCCTGGCCCACGCTGTGGTCCCGACCTGCTCAAGTCCACCTCCATCGTCCCAATCCCCAAGAACTCCAACCCATCCAGACTGACTGACTACCGTCCGTAGCCCTCACCCCCATCATCACCAAGTGCTTGAGCGGCTGGTTCTAGCACACCTCAGATCCCGTCTCCCCCCCACACTGGACCCTCACCAATTTGCATACAGGCAGAACAGGAGCACAGAGGATGCAGTCTCCATAGCGCTGCACTCTGTCCTCTCACACCTGGACAGCAAGAACACTTATGCCAGAATGCTGTTCTTAGACTTTAGTTCAGCATTCAACACAGTCATCCCATCTCAACTCACCACCAAACTCATGGATCTAGGCGTCAGTCCACTCATGTGCAACTGGCTGCTTGACTTCCTGACCAATCGGCCGCAACATGTCCGGCTGGACAACCGCTTCTATAACCAGCATCACTATAAACACCGGAGTGCCACAAGGCTGTGTGATGAGTCCCTTCCTCTACTCCCTCTTCACCCATGACTGCAGACCGGTCCATGGTTCCAACGCCATCATCAAGTTTTGCAGACGACACCACGGTGATCGGCCTCATCAAAGACAACGACGAGGCCGCCTACAGGGAGGAGGTGGACCGCCTGGCTGAGTGGTGCGACTCAAACAACTTGCAGCTGAACACAGAGAAGACCAAGGAGCTGATCGTGGACTTCAGGAAGAACGCTGACCCAATCCACCCATCCACATCAAAGGTGCGGCGGTGGAGCGCGTGGACAGCTTCAAGTTCCTGGGAGTCCACATCTCCGAGGACCTGACCTGGGGCGACCAGCTGCTCCAGACTCATCAAGAAGGCCCACCAGCGCCTCTTCTTCATGAGGACCCTGAGGAAGAACCATCTGTCCTCAAAGATCATCACCAGCTTCTACCGCTGCACCATCGAGAGCATCCTCACCAACTGTATCACAGTTTGGTATGGAAACTGCTCTGCCTCTGACCGGAAGACGCTGCAGAGGGTGGTGAAAACCGCCCAGCGATCGCCGGGGCACCACTTCCTGCCATCAAGGACATCTACAGGAAGCGGTTCTGAAGAGGGCCGGTAGATCACCAGAGACTCCACCACACCCTGCACACAAACTCTTCTCGGCTCCTGCCTCTGGGAGGCGCTACAGAAGCCTACGCAGAACCACCAGGCACCAGAACAGCTTCTTTCCCACAGCTGTCACGCTCCTGACGCCTGACACCAACCATGGACTTCACAACCCACACACCACCACAATGGTTACATAAGGACTGCCCCCCCCAACCCCCAAGGACCTCCTCAATACCAGGACCTATAATCTGTATATCTTATAGCATCCATACTCATTTATAACTTTACAATTAGTCAATACTGTTAATATTGTTTATATTGTTTTTACAGACTTTTACAAGTCATACTACAGACTACTATAGGCTTTACAATCAGTGTCAAGACTGTATTATTTTTATATTGTTTTTACAAACTACTTATAGGCTTTACAATTAGTGTCAATACTGTTTATATTGTTTTATTGTTTGCACAGACTACTTATTATGCTATAAGTACTGTTAATACTGGTTTCATTGTATAGACCATTTTAGCTTTACAATTACTGTTAATGACTGTTAATTGTTTGTACATACTCATACGTTACAACAGTCAATACAGTCATTGACCACACTCATACTGTTTACACTATTTACAGGTCCAATACTTCCAGGTAGCGACTACACATTACGACCTCATGTTATACTGTTAGTGACTAGGTACATGACTGTATATAAACTTTCAATATACTGCAGGGCACTTACTGGATATACCATGCAACACTACATTCGTTACCATGTGTACTTGTTACACTGTAAGTGACAATAAAGTTCAATGTGATACAGGTCTATTCATGTGACTACAGGTACCAGTCATGTGACTACAGTCATGTGACTACAGGTACAGTCATGTGACTACTACAGGTACCAGTCATGTGACTACAGTGACCAGGTCATGTGACTACAGGTACATGTGTACAGGTCATGTGATGTGACAGGTACCAGTGTCAGGTTGACTACATGTGCCAGGTCCATGTGACTTACCAGGTGTACCAGTCATGTGACTACAGGTCATGTGACTACAGGTACCGTCATGTGACTACAGGTGTACCAGGTGTCATGTGACTACAGTACGACAGTGTGACTACAGGTGCCAGTCATGTGACACCAGTGTGCCAGTCATGTGACTACAGGTACTACAGTCATGTGACTACCAGTCATGTGACAGGTACCATGTGACTACAGGTGACACAGTTACATGTGACTACAGTACCAGTCATGTGACTACAGGGTACCATGTGTACATGTGACTACAGGTGACTACAGTCATGTGACTAGGTGCCAGTGTACTACAGTGTACCACTGTGACTACAGACATGTGACTACAGGTGACTACAGGTCATGTGACTACAGGTACCAGTACCAGGACATGTGACTACAGGTACTACAGGACATGACTACCACATGTTGACATGTGCTACAGTCATGTGACTACAGGTACCAGTACATGTGACTGACTACAGGTGACCAGGTGACTACAGGTGACCAGACATGTGACTACAGGTACTACAGGTACTACAGTCATGTGACAGGTACCAGTCATGTGACTACAGTACCAGACTACTACATGTGACTACTACAGGTACCAGTCATGTGACAGGTACAGGTACCAGTCATGTGACTACAGGTACCACTCATGTGACTACAGGTACAGGTACAGGTGTGACTACAGGTACTACAGGTCATGTGACTACAGTGTGACTACAGGTGACAGGTACCAGTCATGTGACTACAGGTACCAGTCATGTGACAGGTACAGTGTACTACAGTACATGTGACTACAGGTGACTACAGGACATGTGACTACAGGTACCAGTCATGTGACTACAGGTACCAGTCATGTGACTACAGGTACCAGGTACCATGTGACATGTGTACAGGTGACTACAGGTACCAGGTACAGGTACCAGTCATGTGACTACAGGTACCAGTCATGTGACTACAGGTACTACAGACTACAGGTTGTGACTACAGGTCATGTGACTACAGGTACCATGTGACTACAGGTACTACAGTCATGTGACTACAGGTACCAGTCATGTGACTACAGGTACCAGTCATGTGACTACAGTGTGACTACAGGTCATGTGACTACAGTGTACAGGTACATGTGGTACAGTCATGTGACTACAGGTACCAGTCATGTGTACAGGTACAGGTACAGACAGTCATGACTGTACCACATGTACAGGACTACAGGTACCAGTCATGTGACTACAGGTACCAGTCATGTGACTACAGGTACAGTCATGTGGACTACAGGTACCAGTCATGTGACAGGTACCACAGGTACCAGGTACATACCAGTGTGACTACAGACTACAGGTACCAGTCATGTGACTACAGGTACCAGTCAGGTGTGTGGACATGTACAGGTGACTACAGTCATGTGACAGGTACAGGTACTACAGTCATGTGACTACTACAGGTACCAGTCATGTGACTACAGGTACAGGTACAGTACATGTGACTACAGGTACCAGTACAGGTACCAGTCATGTGACTACAGGTACCAGTCATGTGACTGACAGGTACCAGACATGTGACTACAGGTACCAGTCATGTGACTACAGTGTACAGGTACCAGTCATGTGACTACAGGTACCAGTCATGTGACTACAGGTACCAGTCATGTGACTACAGGTGACTACAGGTACCAGTCATGTGACTACAGGTACCAGGTACCAGTACAGTGTGACTACAGGTGTACCAGTCATGTGACCACAGGTACATGTGACACTACAGGTACCATGTGTGACAGGTACAGGTACCAGTCATGTGACTACAGGTACCAGTCATGTGACTACAGGTACCAGTCATGTGACTACAGGTACCAGGTCATGTGACTACAGGTACCAGTCATGTGACTACAGGTGACTACAGTCATGTGACTACAGTCATGTGACTACAGGTACCAGTCATGTGACTACAGGTACCAGTCATGTGACATGGACTACCAGGTACAGGTGACACAGGTACATGTGACTACAGGTACCAGTCATGTGACTACAGTCATGTGACTACTACAGTCATGTGACAGGTACCAGTGACTACTACAGGTACCAGTCATGTGACTACAGGTACCAGTCATGTGACTACAGGTACCAGTCATGTGACTACAGGTACCAGTACATGTGACTACAGGTACAGACATGTGACTACAGGTACCAGTCATGTGACTACAGGTACCAGTCATGTGACTACAGGTACCAGTCATGTGACTACAGGTACCAGACATGTGACTACAGGTGACTACAGGTACCAGTCATGTGACTACAGGTACCACTCATGTGACTACAGATACCAGACATGTGACTACAGACATGTGACTACTACAGGTGACTACAGTACATGTGACTACAGGTACTACAGGTCATGTGACTACAGGTGACTACAGGTACCAGTCATGTGACTACAGGTACCAGTACAGTGTGACTACAGGTACTACAGGTACATGTGACTACATGTGACTACAGGTACTACATGTACAGTACCAGGTGACTACAGGTACCAGTCATGTGACTACAGGTGACTACAGGTACCAGTCATGTGACTACAGGTACCAGACATGTGACTACAGGTACCAGTCATGTGACTACAGGTGACTACAGGTACAGTGTGACTACAGGTACCAGACATGTGACTACAGGTGACTACAGGTACCAGTCATGTGACTACAGGTACCACTCATGTGACTACAGATACCAGACATGTGACTACAGTGACTACAGGTACATGTGACAGGTACCAGTGTACTACAGGTACCAGTCATGTGACTACAGGTCACTGGTACCAGTCATGTGACTACAGGTACTACAGGTACCATGTGACTACAGGTACTACAGGTACATGTGACTACAGGTGACTACAGGTACCAGTCATGTGACTACAGGTACCAGACATGTGACTACAGGTACCAGTGTGACTACTACAGGTGACTACAGGTACCAGTCATGTGACTACAGGTACCAGTCATGTGACTACAGTACCAGGTACCAGTGTGACTACTACAGGTACCAGACATGTGACTACAGGTACTACAGTCATGTGACTACAGGTACCAGTCATGTGACTACAGGGTACCATGTGACTACAGTGACCACCATGTGACTACAGGTACCAGTCATGTGACTACAGGACAGGTACAGTCATGTGACTACAGGTACCAGTCATGTGACTACTACAGGTACCAGGACATGTGACTACAGGTACCAGTCATGTGACTACAGGTACCAGTCATGTGACTACAGGTACCAGTCATGTGACTACAGGTACCAGTCGTGTGACTACAGGTACCAGTCATGTGACTACAGGTACCAGACATGTGACTACAGGTACCAGACATGTGACTACAGGTACCAGACATGTGACTACAGGTACCAGGTACCAGTCATGTGACTACAGGTACCAGACATGTGACTACAGGTACCAGTCATGTGACCACAGGTACCAGACATGTGACTACAGGTACCAGACATGTGACTACAGGTACCAGGTACCAGTCATGTGACTACAGGTACCAGACGGTGGGGAGAGTAATGACAGAATGAAAGAGAAAGAGCCAGATTATGTCGGTCACCACCTCTGAATGTTGCTTTCAGTTACTTATTGATTAATTGCCCAGCTCTAATTGATCCTATCAGAGCTAGACAGGAAATTCATGGCTCTTCTGTGTGTTTAACAGATTATTAGGAAAAGAAAATCAACTGGTAAAAGCAGTTTTGAATCCTCTTACTGCTCTGCAGACGGTCAGCCAGCTTCTCCTGCTTCATCTCTCTCAGGAGGTGAAGGGTTAACTGCAGCAAGGCCTCTCCGATGGTCCACGTCTGCTCCTCGTCCTCCCTCTGGCTCCTTAAATCTTCCCCATCTGAAGTCAGACAGCTCTGAAACCCCCTCAGCTCATCGTCCACAGAGCTGAAACATTTCTCCCTCAGCAGCTGCAACAACACACACAAACATCATTGTCTTCACGCCGTTTAAAGAACAGAAATATTTCTGCTGAGCGGCTGGATTCGCTCATGTTCTCACCACAAAGACGGCGTCCAGCTCTGTGAGCTGCTGCTGAGCAGAGGGACCACCAGGAACCTCTGAGGTCTCCTCAGCTCTGTGGAGAAGTGACAAGATGGGTTCATGTTCAGTGATGTCACTGGTAGAAGATACTGATTTAACACTCAAAAATGAGAAACACGCAAAACCATATTTCATTTAGCTACTCTGTTAGAGAAGAATGTTGTCTCTGAAACAGAAGTGGCAAAGACATGGACCAGTCAGTCTTCATGGACTGATGGAGAGTCCGGCCTCTCCTGCTCCTCCGCTCTTCTACAACACATTCGCTTATTCATCACTTCTGTCATTTCAGACGAGTTTTGGTTTTAAATCCAGGAACAGTTGTGGTTAAAAGGAGAGGCTTCCCGCCTGCTCTCTCCTCCTCCATCCACAGATTTATCTGTCTTTCTTTCTCCTTTTCCTTGATTTCACCAGACATCTGTAAAAACACAATATCCATGTGTCAGGTTGACATGTAGCGTTCAAAAACCCAGTCATCACATTTTCTACAGTTTCAAGCCCTCCTTTGTCTACCAGAATAATTAAAAACAAGAGCAAAGAATACAAATCAGCCTTAAATCCTTTTATACTGAGAAGACAACATTCAAACCGACTGGTTTTCTCTGGAAAACTCCAGGAAAAATCAGAACTGAGGAGCCTTACATGAGCCTTAATCTGTGGTACCTCAGAAGTGTTTATTTGCTGTGTGTCCAATTCAGACTGTGGTTTCAAAAGAATTGTTAAAAATGTAGTTTGTGACCAAAATCCAAAATCCATCTCTTAGACGTCACAGGGAAAGCAGACTGTTTAAAGATACAGCCCAATTCATACCTGTACCAACAGATTTAATTGTTCCTGTGGGTCTGACAGCTCTCTCCATGATCGTCGTCTCAGTCCACGTGTGGACAAAAACTAAAGGGGACAACATGAACACATGAATCATTTACAGCCAAAATATTTGAATCTTAACGTCCACTATGAAAGCTAAGGTTGGGTTCTTCTTTTATCTGGTCAGGTTCCAGTGTTCACCATGACAGGACTGGGAGTTTTAAACATGAACCATCATATCTGATTTCATTACTATGTTATTTCAGAATAAGTCTTTTACAAAATAATAAGATTTTCTGAATTAACTCTTATTTCAGTGTGATTGTTCCTCATTTTTTATCAGGAGCTGGACTTTCTTTGTAGATGATGTAGAGTGAGTCTGACTTACTTCTGAGCATTAATGCGTATCTCTGCTGATTATACTGGAGGATGGAAATAAACATTCATGGAAAACTCAGTTTCTGCTGCACTTCATCCACATCATTTTATCCCATTTAACATCAAATGGATGAAAAGTGAAAAACACAAACCAGCTGAAGAGTGTTGCTGCTAAATCTCAAACTAATGACAGTGGATCAGTGTGTTCAGATATATTTGCGCCACAAACCTTTGAAGAACAAAGTGTGAAACTGGAGAGATGAGTCCAGGACCTGAACGCCGGCGGGAAACAGTTTTTGTCTTCAGGACGAGAAGAAAAGTCACCTGCTTTATTTACAGACAAAAAAATAAATAAATAAATGTCATCTGTTGGTCCAAATGTGTTTCATGATCAGAAATAATTTAATTTTCAGACATTTTTATGTATGTTTTTAGCCATCAGCTAAATGGTTTCATGCACATGCAGCATTTTTTAAATTAAATGTTAGATTTTCTGTCATTAATGAGAGTAAAGTTCAGGGTGTCATTGGTTCACATGTGAGGCTGAATATGAAGAAACGATCTATTTCTTCAGTGTTTTAGAGATATTTTACTCTGAAATAGAAAAAGTTTTTTTTTTTTATGTTGCTTTATATTATGGAGTAATTCCTGAGAAGAGGTGGTCTTCCAGTCCATGTTGGTCCAGGACTGGTTTCTCTGTGGATGATGACCCTCTTTTTTATTTATTTTTTTTAATCAAAAAACAATATTTGATACAATAAGTTAATCCAGTTTCTTTATGGAAATAAATTTGGGTTGACGACTGATTCACTATATTTATATTTCCCTCTGCATTTTTCATCTGTCTGCTGTATTAACAGATTAGAGCAAACTCAAAGTGAAATTATATCAATTATATTCAACAATTTAGGACGTTTTTGTGAATTCAAGCACGAATCCATTCGCGATTCGCAGAAAAGACGCAGCCAGTGAATAACATGTCCAGCCTGTTTGCAGCTGGGACACCTGACAGTGTTTGGGACAGGGGAGGGGCTCACCTGAACTCCCGCCGCTCGCGAAGCGTAACCAGACCTGTCTTCACGTAAACGTCTCAAAAGGTCTTCAGAAAACCAGGAAAAGTCTTGGTAATTATTTTGAAATAAGAAGGGAAAAGTCGCTGTGAATATTTGATAAATAAAGCAACAAAACCTCGTCCCAAATTTGAAATCTCGCGAGAAAGGTACGTACCTTACGCAATATCCGGTCAGTTGCTGTTACGATATGCTCATAAAATACGTTAATAGCTTGAAACAAGGCATTTATACCTTCCGGAGAATAAAGTTTTAGAATCTAATTTCGCGTAATTAAATTGCATAATATGTGATCACGTGATTATTCTGTCACTGTTATCGTTTATCACCTTTACGCATGCGCGATGATTCATAAATCGTTCCGTTTATGACGTCATACAGGCTGCACTCTCATAAATACCACAGGGGAGCTATTTTCACTCATTTCACGAATCGGTTTGCAAAACTGAACGTTTCTTTGAGCAACTTTTCAATCCAAGTGGAAGAAAAAAGCAAATTATCAATGGAAGAATTCAAAGTAAAGACGTTAGACGGTGTCTTGGTCAAGGAAGATTATATTCGTCCATTTTTTGAGAAATACCTTAAAAGAATCTCAAAAGAACAATGGCAGTTGCTGGCTGCTGGGACCATTGATTTGGGCACACAGGTGATTATTTCTGACATGTTCACAGAGATAATACAGACAGTCTCAGCGGACATTTTAACAATCTTTATTCCGCTTTTTAAGAAGGACCTGACAGAAAATGCAGATCAGATTTCCTCACCTGAACAAATTGTCACAGCAATCCTTGGAGATGCCTTTTCCAAATCCTTCGCTCACATTTTTAGTGTAGCCGAAGAAAATTATGAAGGAGTGAAAGAACTGACAGAATTGGCTCAGGAAGAAATTGATGAAAAAGTAAATTCTCTCCTAAGTGCTGCCACAAAAAGTGCTGTTATGCCACCGGAGCCTTCTGTTTACGTCAGTGGCTTCACGTCTAATATAAAACGTCTTGGTCGAATGGTGTTTCTTGCTGTCAGATGTCTGAGAGAGTGTATACAGAAGCTGAACGCCACTTGCTGGAAAACGCACGTGGAAAGTGATGAGTTGAAGTTAGTCCAGTCATCTGACAGCATAAAATCTAAAATCTCTATCGCCTCAACAACTGAGAGTATTAAAGACATCCTGATGAAATGGTCACCAAGCATCAGTGAAGAGGCTGAAAATGTCCCCCCGTCTCTCAGCTCCTCGTCCATAGATGTTCAGGCTACAGCGGAAGACATTTTAAAAACCATAATTGAAAACATGCCAAGTTCTGGACCTGCCCTTCAAGAAGAAACCGACCTCTTAAACAAACCTCTTTGGGATTTGACATTAATAGCGGACAAAGTGAGAAACTTTTTTGTCAAACGCTCCACAAAGAAGGAGGTCACCGAAACAGAGGGGGATGAAAGACAAAAAAGAAAGCAGGTTCTCCAGATATGTCAGCAAACGCTTTAACAGAATGCTGGAAGAAATAAAAACATTTCATAAGACAAGTGGAAAATTCTTCCTGAGAATTGAATGTAAGCCAAGGCCATCAATCCCTTCTAATGAGGAACATGAGCTTACCATACCTGGTTCTGTCCCAGAAACACCCAAGCCTGAAGAACTGGACATCAAATCACAGAGAACTTTTGTTGAAGTTGTGAAACAGGATGAAATTACACTCGATAAAATCAAATTTGAGGTGGAAAATTTCATCTCTAAAATCACCCAGTCCGTAAAGACTGCAGAAGAGCTGAGAGAAAAACTCAGTAACATCAAAGACTGCAGTGAGCTGCAAACTTTTTCCAGGGAACTCGTCAATAAGATATATGCTCATTTGATAACTGGAGAATTTTATAAATTGCCCGTCGGTCCAGCTGGAAAGAGTTTCTCTGATTCTGTCCTTCCCAATATTCCAAAAGGGAAGAACGAAAGTCAGAAGGAACTTTGTCTGGAGGCACTCTACGCCCTGACAGAAGATGCAGTTGGAAGATTTGTGCAGCAAATCCTTCTGTGTCTGGTGAATGAGCTCGATGAGCTAATCATTCAAGGCAATGACATTTCAGGTGCCCTCACTGACATAACTAACCTTTTCAAAGAATTAATTAGCTCACACGAAGATAGGGATGCAGAGTCCGAGTCTACAAAAAACATTGAGATCCCTTCAACATCCCCTCGTCCTTCAGGTTCTGTGTCACGTCCTACTAAATCTGCTGAACCCTCTGTTGATCATGCAGATGACAGAAGCTGTGATGCCAAGTCTTCCCCTGAGATTCCCCCAAGCTCCTCACCCTTGGACAATCTGGACAAATCTCCTGAAGCACCAGAACCAGTGGAAAAGTCTTCATCCGCACCTTTGGACGATCAGGATGAATCTCCAGAAGTACCAGAGCCAGTGGAAAAGTCTTCATCCGTACCTTTGGACGATCAGGATGAATCTCCTGAAGCACCAGAACCAGTGGAAAAGTCTTCATCCGCACCTTTGGACGATCAGGATGAATCTCCAGAAGTACCAGAGCCAGTGGAAAAGTCTTCATCCGCACCTTTGGACGATCAGGATGAATCTCCTGAAGTACCAGAACCAGTGGAAAAGTCTTTATCCGCACCTTTGGACGATCAGGATGAATCTCCTGAAGTACCAGAACCAGTGGAAAAGTCTTCATCTGCACCTTTGGACGATCAGGATGAATCTCCTGAAGCACCAGAACCAGTGGAAAAGTCTTTATCCGCACCTTTGGACAATCAGGATGAATCTCCTGAAGCACCAGAGCCAGTGGAAAAGTCTTTATCCAGATTTATGATGAACAGCCTCATCTCTGCTCTACTCTTGCGCCTTTTAAAAAAATATAAACATGCAGGCGGGAAATATCTTCTCTCATCAGAGATAGATAACATAACTGAACGGCTGTCAGGCATAATGATGGCTGAAGTGGACACCGACAGCCATGATCTCGTGATCATGGAAGAAAACCTCCAAGATATTGCTGACGTCTTGGTTAAATCCCTCCTAAGAAAGTTTAGGACACGGGAGGGTCTTCTTCTGGCTGTTATCAACTCAGATCCAAGTTTTGATGACACTATTCTTCAGTGCCTTAAAGTTGAGCTGAACGTCAGAAGAGAAACCAAAAAGAAGGGTAGAATTGCCAGGTTCTTTTCAGCAGTAGGAGATTTCTTCCAGAAACCTGTCTTGGCAATGCTTAGGAAACCATAGTAATCATTTGTTATTCCTTAATAGCTTATTAGTACATGGCCAAAATAGTTGATTTTTTTTCTTTTAAAAAAACCGGCATTATTAATGCCCCCGCGGGTTTTCGCCAGGTGATCCGGTTCCCGCCCAAATTGTTAATTCAGATGACATGGCCCAATGACCTCCTTTTAGGAAACTTTATCGTTAATAGCTTATTAGTACATGGCCAAAATAGTTGATTTTTTTTTTCTTTTAAAAAAACCGGCATTATTAATGCCCCCGCGGGTTTTCTCCAGGTGATCCGGTTCCCGCCCCAAATTTTTCCCCTTCTTGAATCGCCACCTTATCGTGGTGGAGGGGTTTGCGTGCTCAAATGATCTTGGGAACCATTTTGTCAGGGGCTCCTTGGAGGGTCTCTCAAGGCAAAGTGGTCCTGGGGGATGGGCCAGACTAAGAGCGATTCAAATGAACTTACATGGATGAGACAATTCCATAAACATGGTGTCCCTCAGCCAGGTTCGGGTTACCGGGGTCCCACCTTGATGTCTAGGGGCTCTGTCGCAAATGTCTACTAACCAGGCGTTCATCCATGTAGCCTGGTTGGGCTTCGATAAAATGAGTAATGCAGGCTCATGCTCATGTGGACCCACCAGCTCCAGGAGGGGTCAGATGAGTCTGGTGCAGTGCAGTATGGGAAATGGCCAAAGGCATCTTCCTCGGTGTTCCTACCCTCGGTTACTGAAACTGTCTAAAAAAGAAAAAAGCAAGAATAAAGCTGTCTAAACAACTATATACTGTGTCAGAAGATCTCTATTGACGAATGTTCTTTCTCATAATTCTGATTTTATATTTTTATCTGATGCTTTTAACAATCGTGCAACCAAATGTATGTTTGGACGCATGATTCAGTTTCTGTTTGAACCAGGAGCTGCAGTCTGCTGCAGATCTACCTTGTTCTGCATTTCTGTCAGCCATGTCCTGCTACAACACACATGAAAGTGATATTTCATTCATATTAGAAATCTGGAACAATCTGGAAAATCTTTCATTTACTCTACTTGAGAAGGTATTTGTTTCAAATAAACATTGTAAATATAGAAGTTATACTCCAATTATCAGACATGAAAATGGGTCAGGGGTTACAAAGGTGAGAGGTGTGCGCTGTAATATTTTTGAGAGCTATATATACATTTTATATCATCTTTTAGCTTATTTTTATAAGTATTTGCTTCAAGCCCAGTTGCAATTTTACTTTTTATCTGTCCAACTTGTGCTGCTGTAACAAGTGAATTTCCCCGCTGTGGGATCAATAAAGTTCTATTATATTCTACACAAGCTTGACTTGAACTTCTAGCTAACGGGAGCTGTTTTTCACCGGAGCTTTGGCTAGCTCTGACAGTGTTCAACGTTAGCTGTAGCGAACAGCAGTAACTTTGTTTTACTGCAAAATATGAAACGATTGAAACCATAACTCACCAAATTCAATCCATTAGTAAATGTATGTAGGAAATGTGAACGTACGCTTGTCTGCCTCGTCCCCGGCGTGGACATCACTAGCTCCTGCTGCTAGTCCCGCTTTTTTTTCGCACTTGTAATTAAAAATCCATCATTCTCGTCCAATGTGTTCCTCTTCACCAGGAGAGAAAAACGTCTCTACATGTCAAACATGCACCTCTTCCTGCTTTTACATTTGTCTTCATACTCCTCTAAAAATATATATTTTGAAGCGCTCAAAAGTCAGGCTCCTTGTAAACTGGCAGATCACAAGTGTTTTAGAGTTCATCATAAAGAAATACGGGTCTAAAGGTCCAGTGCTGCTGACTAAAAGAAGAGTCATGTTCAATATTGTTACTTTATTTCATTACATTTTGGAGGAAAGCCCTACTACAAAGTTCAACAATGAATAGAGTCAAACACAATATAGGGGAGAGTGAGGTAATATAGACCTTTTCGGGCCAGCCCCCCCGGAAGTACCCCGTCCACCACCGGTGTACTTTGCCACAGAGCGACACTTTCACCGGCTCGCAGATTAACCAGTGTTGTTCTCTTTCTACAAATATATATTTTTATAATGTCGAGTCGGTCGAGTGGGAATACATGTTCCGTCATAAACTCTGCCAACAATGGCGTGAAAATTCAACAATGGAAGAAGAAAGTATGTGAAATACACAAGCCTTTACTGCACGAAGACTGCCTTGTTTGCAGAACAAGAAGTTAGGAAGACGTGGGTGAAAAATATCAACAGAAAGGACTTTGTTCCAAATGAATACAGCCGGGTGAGTTTTCGTTAACATTCAATCTCGTACTACTCATAGAGAGTCCCGGACGATTCTGGCCGAAAGAACAGCAGTATGAGGCTACTGTAGCCCTCGGCAATAGCACAAGCCTATAAATGAATGAATGAATGAATTAATTAGGAGAATGATGAAATAAATTAAATATAACATTAACACATAGCCTAATTTACCGCTAGCGTTAACGTTACAGTAGCATAATCTTTATGGTCAAGGGGAGCGTTAAGAACGCGGTTCGAGATGCAGATCTGGGGAATCTGGGAGCTGCGGACATTTCGGACGTGTCGAATAAATACAATCTGTCTATTCTGGATTATTCTGTAGTCCGATTGGATCGAAGGTCCGAGGGGTTTCTTTCGCCTTTTCTTTACCGTCCTCCTTATGACTTATGAGGCTTGTTTGTTTCTATCGGTCATGTATTCTTCCTTGTGTGTGGGGGGGGGGCTCAGCGGTTTAGATGTCACTAAGAAAGCCACATGCAGGGTTTAGGCGCTTGCGTCGTCGTCTGTGATAAACTCGTTTATCAGTCTTAACCTCGGGCTAGTGGGGGACGTGCTATTCGGCTACGCTTCTTCCACGTGTGGGTGTTTATGATCCAGTATCCTGCCATCGTGTTAATATGCAAATTATCCACAATGTTAATTGGGAGTACTTCAGACGTTCTCAACTGGAGTTCAGGCCCTGTGCGTCATGGGCCTGCAAAACGCTTGGTCTTAGACCATTTCCTTGCTGGGCGCAGGGGGGTGGGGTGGGGGGGGGCGTCTGTCTGTTGTAGGTGAGGCCTGCTGAGATCATGGTAACGTCTCCCATGTGGTTTCCATCTCAAATTTGCACGACAGGGATTAGTTGAGGCCTGGCTGACCTCTGGCTCCTGGTCCATGCTATGTTTTGTTGGTATTTACTCCAATCATGTTTTGTTTTTTTGGATTTTCCTGTGAGACTCCATGCTTGTGTCACGTGGTGTTAAAACCAGTGATGCCTCTTTTGTATACTAAGAAACCTGATTCTTTTCTGATCCTGCTGACAAACTAGGGATGGGCATTTGGTCAAAATTTATTCGTCGATCGTCGGGAGAATTAATGATTAATAATCGATTAATCATTAACATTTTTATATTGAAAACTATCACAATCGGCGTGACGTCTGTTTTCCCCTTTGGCCTGGTTGCTATGGCCTGGTTGCTATGGCCCGCGCATGCCCAGATGTGTTCAGTGGCCCGGATGTTCGTGGTCGACAATAACGTGACATTTCCTGTTTGTTTTCTTTCAAAAAAACAACAATATTAAAACAAGAGATATCGAGGAGACTACTTAACAATGACAATTTATATCAAGGCGCCAGTATTACAGGCTTTTTGTTTCTTAAAAAGATGCGCTTGTTGTGTGCTCGATGTGCACTGCAGCTCTTTCTGGTCCGTGCTAACACCGAGTTGAGGCTAGGCTAGGCTAGGCTAGGCTAGGCTGATGATGAACCGCCTCCACCGTCCTTTACAAGGCTTGGATGCGCGTTGTTCAAGTGATACATCACTGTCGTTGTCGATTAATTGTATTTGTAATTAGCATTGCAGTGATTGCAGTACACTTGCTCATTTTCTAAACTAAAATGGTCCCACGCCACACTTCACCGCGACCGCTTCATGATTAGGAGATGACCTACAGAAGCTCGCATGTAACAACTGAGTCCAGCCAGGGTAGGGTGATGGTGAAATGTTGCCCCCTAGTGGCAAATTTCTATCGGTGGCACAGAGAAATGCATCGCATTGTTTGAGGACGTGCACTGATAACCTACATTCATCGACGAAAATGAATGTCTTCGACCAAATTCTTAATGATCAATCATCGATTAATCGATTAATTATGCCCATCCCTATGACAAACACACTACTGTTCATCAAGCATGATTTCAATGGGGAACGGCTGTTGTTACTCGTCAGTCAAGGTGCAGCATACAGCACAACTCCTAAAGCTCACAAAGGGCCACAGAGGAGTCATCTGCCAACCCAAAACCAAGGTGGAGGGGTTCGGTGAACCTGAAGTGGATAATGTGGAGTGGGATCCACATGCTCTGAATGAGTCGATAGAAAGAGATGATGCCAGCAGGACAGTCCACAAACACTGCCACTCTGTTAGAAGAGGCAGGAAACAGAAGCTGTGTCTGTGTGTTTTCGTCCCAGACAAAGTAACCCTGTTTACAGCACTGCAGACTCCAGGACTGAACATCTGTCCCAAACCAACACCCCTGCTCCTCGGGGCCAGTTGGCCGTCTCACTGTTTCACACCCAGAGCTCACAGTGTTTCCTTGTCTGTTTCTTTCATAAGTTATTCTTATGAGCACGTCTCCCTCCCACTCGACCTCGCAGTAGCAACGATCCGTCACAACATCTGTACACAGAATCTGACTGTACGTGGATGCATCAGGGGCCCTCTGCGTCCATCCCAGTGTTTCCACCCTTGTGTTGTTGTCAGACAGCCGAACAATCCCATGGACCGCCTCGGGGTCCAGTTTGAGTCTACAACCATCTGGTTGAGAAAACATACCAGAACAAAAAAGGTTTTGTTCATGTTAAATCTTTCATCTGTTTACAGATAGATCTGTCATTCATTTTTTTTATCCGTACACTTTCTGGGGCCAGATTTCAGTCTCTCCTCTCCACCGTAGTCCATCCTGTAGAAATAAAGGACAAGACAAACATCATACCTTCATTTACCTTAACGGGTGAGTAGAGCTGCTGTATAAAAGGGGGATCAGTCTTTGATTGGACAGCTGTAATCTGCCCAGAACAGAAACCGAAAACAGTTCTTGACCACTATGTATGGAAGTATTTCTGTGCCATCTGAGTTTGAATACGAATTTTTAAGATTGAAATTTTTCAGCATCCAAATCAGACTTTGAATTTTAAAAAACATCAGATTTCTAGCACTGAATTTTTTTTGCCTCTGAATTTTATTTTGTTAAAATAAATTCAGTGTTAAAAAAAATTGTCTTAAAAAATTCAGTTTTTTAAAATTCAACACACAAAGAAATTCAACACCCCAAAAAAATTCAGAGTAAAAAAATTTCAATTTCTAAAAAAAAAATCAGTGTAAAAAATTCAACCTCAAAAAATTCAGTGTAAAAAAATTCAAGTAAAAAGAACCAGACTCAACATCCGGGTCACCAGGGAGAAGCAATCAATCCCTGTTTCAATTCAGCCAACGTCCAGCCAAAAATAAAATAGATTTAGTACATTTAATAAATGTATTTTAAATGTTTAATACAAACAGCAAATAAAGTAAACAGACTCACCACGGCACCATCACCTGAGTTTGCTGCCATAGCCGACCGGTCATTATCAAACTCAGGTGGCACAGAAATACTTCCATACTATGCAGCATCACGTTGTCCATTGCTCCCAATCTGCCACTGAAATCCAAACTATAACCAAATGATCGTTTTTAGATTTATAGACTTGCACGTCTCTGGTGGTTTGTAGGGGGTCACCACGTTGTTGCTGCAGGCAACAGGATGAAGATGTGAGACAGTTAAAGGAGAAACAGTTGGACTGGCAGCTCCAGGAGTATCATTTTAACTCTACATAAACTATTTGGCTTTAAACGATATTGTCATTGTATCAGGGTTATAATAGTTTTGATTTTTAATTTTAGTTTTAATTTAGTTTTTCCAAATTCAGTTAGTTTTTTTTTTTTTTTTTTGGCACTAGTGGCCTTTTATTGAAAGTTGAGAGACAGGAAGGGAGGCAGAGAGAATGGGGAAGACACGCGGGAAAGAGTCGCCGAGCCGGGAATCGAACTCATGACCAGCCGCACGAGGACTGTAGCCTCTGTATATGGCCGCCTGCCCTAACCACTGTGCCACCGGGGCGGCCCAAATGAAGTTAGTTTTCATTCGTTTTTTGAGCAGTTTTGCTACCTTTTATTCATTTTTGTTTTGAAATACTTAGTTGTAGTTTAGTTTTCATTAGTTTCAGTGTTAGTTTTAGTTTTGTTTTGTAAATTAGGGTTGTAATTTTGGTTGGAGTGAAGCACTGAACTTTTTGAAGGCTATCGAATCACATAGTCGTGTTTACATTCTGGTCTCAATAAACATATTTATCAATGCATCTTCCCTCTTGTGGTGTTCCTGCGTATTTACTGACCAGCAGCTATCTGGTCTCCATGGAAACAGTCCATTATAGTTGCTGTTATCTCCCGTTCCTTCCCAACGCTGACTGGCCTGCAGCTGTAGCTTCTCTTTCCAGGGGGCTAACTTAGGCTAGCTTATCCAGCTAGTCTTGGTTAGCCTTCTTTCCAGGGGGCTAGCTTAGGCTAGCTTATCCAGCTAGTCTTGGTTAGCCTTCTTGTGTGAGCTTTTCAAATGGACTTTCAGATTCGTGGGTTTTTTTCTCCTTCAGAAGTATTCCACACATTGTATCACCTGCTTCTACAACAAGGCACTTATTTTTATCGTTAACACAGTCATAGTCAAAGAAATCCCAAACAGGACTGAGACACTTTCTCCCAACTTTTGCTGCAGCCATCACTGCTGATCACTTTAGTTTTTTTTTGGTGGTTGTTGTATGGCGGAGCGAAGTTAATAGATTTCAAATGTTTATGAGAAAAAAAAATACAAATACGAGAAACGAAGGACGTTCTTGATATTATTATAGTTAATTTTAGTTCGTTTTATAAACACATAATACAGTTTCAGTTAGTTATCATTTTTTTAAAAACTGGTTTTTATTTTATTTCAGTTGATGAAAATGTTTTTTCAATTCTATTTCAATTCAATTTTTCGTTATTTCGTTCGTTTTCGTTAACGATAATAACCTTGCATCGTATCCATAAACAACATCGTTTATATCGTTGTAGCACCCAGCCTTACCACCTACTGACGACTACCAGGGTTCAAAGTTAAAATATTTTAGGCTGCCCCGTTAAAAATATAAGTCACTCTATTTTTTTTTTAAATCAGGGTGTCCAAGAGACGACTCAGCCCCCTTGACTAAAGGCCTGGAATCAAGGCACCCAAGCTGGTGAAGCTGTGGGAAGCTGACAACAGCTACGAAGCTGGTCCTTAAGGACAATAACAGGATGGGTCAACTGGTTCTTAACTGGTTCTTTAATTGGGAATAGCAGTAGTCTTGTTCCTCTGCATTAGTTAACAGAATTTCTGTATCAGGCCTGGAGCGCAGGATACACAATTAAAATAACCATGATTTTAAAGAAAGGAGCTCAGAGCTGTCAAGGGGGAATCTGAGATTCACTGAAATCATGGAACCTACTGCAACTGTTCAGGATAATAGATACGGTCTTAAACTGACTCTTAAAACTGCTGATGTCATCCTTCTAAATAGCTTCTCTGTGACTACATAAAGAACACTGTAGTTTAAGAAAAAGTTTTCAGACAACCTGAATTTTCCTAAGAAGTATACAACAAGTCTCAATGCTGTCACTGAAGCTACGGCTGAAACCCAGTTGCAAGGAGGAAGAAGTGATGCGGTATGTTCCTCACCGTGGCGCTCATCAGCCTGAAATGGGCTCTTCACAAGTTGTGTTTCAACTGTGGAGCCACATTAAGAGGCACATTCTCTAAGAGCGAGCTGCTGAAAGGTCCTTACCTCACACGGAAAGAAAACTGTCTTGGATTCATTCTGCAATCGCTGATTATCAAGTGCGTCAACTAGACTGAACTCCTGCAGAACAGCTCAGTGGCTTGTTCTGTACGGGACAAGTTAATAAATACCCGACATACCTGAGTTGGTCCAGTTTCCAGTCTGGATCTTCTTTGATACCAGACAGCAGCTTCTCTCCTGAGCTGCTGAGATGATTGTAGCTCAGGTCCTAGCTCTCTCAGATGGGAGGGGTTAGATGTCAGAGCTGAGGCCAGGTAGGCACACCCCACCTTTGTGACCTGGCATCCTGACAAACTACACACACACACACATTTAATAATAGCGTAAAAAGGAATACTCTCAAATTTGTATACCGTGTAAGTATCAAGTAAAACTAAACGTTATGAACAGAATCGGTGACAAAGATCAGCCCTGACGGAGTCCAACTCACTAAAAACGAATCTGATTTACCGTATTTTCACGACCATACGGCGCACCAGATTAAAAGGTGCAGTCTCAGTTGGGGGCGCTATTTCTGTATTTAGCATATACACAAGGCGCACCAGATTAAAGGGCGCTTAAAGCACGTATGCTAACGTGTTTATAAAAAGGCAGCAGGAGCAAAACTCAGTTTGGTTGTACTTTAAGTATTTAACAATGTAATCACATTCTTTTTTCAGTCTTCATCCACAAATCTATCAAAGTCCTCATCTTCTGTATCTGAAGTGAACAGCTGGGCTCGTTCTCCATCGAACAGGTTCCCTCTCGTCACTCTCAGACTTAGTCTCGTGGTCGTTCAGCTTCTCATTAATGATTCCGGCTTTGGTGAAAGCTTGAATAACAGTGGAAGCAGACATGTTAGCCCAAGCATCCGCAATCCACTCACAAATTGTTGCGTAACTCACCCGGCGCTGCCTCTTGGTCGAAACGGTGCTCGCCATCTGTCATCCATCGCTCCCAAGCCGTCAGCACTTTCACTTTGAACGCCCTGTTCACACCGATGTCCAGCGGTTGGAGATCTTTCGTTAAACCTCCCGGAATAACGGCAAGCTCAGAGTTCATTTGCCGCACTGTTTTTCACAGCGGCAGTTAGATGGGCGCGCATGGAGTCACAGATTAACGGGACGGCGATCCGTGGAAAAAAACTGGTCTCTTTACGTACACCTCACTCAGCCACTCTTTCATTGCTGTGGCCCTCAGCCGAATGGTGACGGTAGAAACACTTCTCAGTCGGTCTTCCAACTCGGGCCACCTCACCTTTTGTCCGCGGAAATTCCGCTTCGTCTTCTTGACTTGGTGAAGCTCATTTTCCTGCTTCCTCCACCTGCGAACCATGGATTCGTTTACCTTAAATTCTCTTGTAGCTGCTCAATTTCCATGTTCCTCCGTCTGGCTGATCGCTTGCAGTTTAAACTGTGCTTCGTAAGCGTGTCTCTTCTCAGGTGCCATTTTCACAAGTCCAAAACAATGTTTACATTGTGCACGTACCGTGGAGCTCAGCGCACACATGTGGCGCACCGCTTTATAAGGCGCTCCACCCCTTTTGAAGAAAATTTAAGACTTTAAAGTGCGCCTTATGGTCGTGAAAATACGATACAACCAGTAGCAGGTGGTCTGACCACCCGCTACCCGCAACCCTAAACCCACGGTTGCAAGATACCGAGTTTGCAGAAAGGGCAAAAGACACGCCCATTGCCATACCTACAAAGTGAGTAAGAGAGTCGGCATGATGAGTAGCGGCTTTAGCGAGCGGAAGATTGCATTAGCGGTTAGCGGAGGTACATATACACGTAATTTGCAAATAGCGGTTAGTGTTAACGGGAAAGGGGAAGTGTACGATCGGGGCCTATATCTCTCGGCTGGCCTGGGGATGTCTTGGTATTCTTGGAAGAGCTGGAGGAGGTGCCCAGGGAGAGGGAGGCCTTTCAACTTAGGTCGGTGCCCTCAGGACCCAAATTTGGAAAAGTGGAAGTTAATGGATGGATGGACAGATGGCACAAAAAGACAATTATCTTGTCAATTCTAAAGCCTGACTGCATACAACAGATAATACAGAAAGATTCATTAGAAACTGTGAGCAGACCTCTAAATATGCATGGTTTAATCAGACATTAATAAATTTAAGATCCATAACAAACGGCTGATTCCTCACCTGAGAGTTTCCAGAGTACAGTTTTCACTCTTCAGTCCTGCAGACAGGAGCTCCACTCCTGAGTCCAGCAGGTCGTTGTTACTCAAGTCCAGTTGTTTCAGACTAGACGTCTGGGAGCTGAGGACTGAGCTCAGGGCTTTACAGCTTCTATCTGACAGGTTACAGCCACTGAGACTAAAAGTAAGGAACAAATATACTCAAAATGTTTACTCATCAGATTGTCTCTACAAATCAAAAAGCTGCAGTTTTGTGATGTTTTATTTTTTATTTTTTCCCCAATTATTTAAAGCGGATATGAGCCTTTAGATCATAAATGTATTTTACAATACAGTCCTGGGCCAAGATATACAGCTGTTCAGAGCAGCAGTAGTTAGAGAAATAAACACAATGAACTGTCAATAATAAACCCCAAATACATGCAGTTACACAAACAACAAGGTCCTCAAAAACTACTGACATTGAGAATTAAATTATTGGCTTGTCAAGTCAATCACAGCAGTCATCTGGAAAGGGAAAGGCAATGGACAATCAATTATAAACTTTGCAGCCAGATAATCCTGCACAGCAACCACTGATGAATAGCACCGTTTCCTCACAGCCAGATGGTTCCTGGTTCCAATCCCGGCTTGGTTTTTCTACGTGGAGTTTGCATGTTGGTGTCGGCAAGGTCATGATTCATGTTCCCCCTCACTGAATCACCACCTTAACGTGGTGGAGGGGTTTGTGTGCCTGAATGATCCCAAGAGCTATGTTGTCGGGATCATTTGGCCCTGGTAGGGTCACCCATGGCAAACTGGTCCTGCGGGACGGGCCAGTCTAAGTGCGATTCATTCGACTCCTATGACCGAAAATATATCAAGAGCTCGATGTCCCTCGCCCAGGCAAGGGTCACCGGGGCCCCACCCTGGAGCCAGGCCTGGGGGAGGGGCACATTCAGGAGTGCCTGGTGGCCGGGTCTTTACCTATGGGGCCCAGATGGGCTCAGCCCCAATGGGTTACATGGGTTCGCCTCCCCGTGGGCCCACCACCTGAAGGGAGGATCAAGTCGGGTGCGATGTGTTATGGGTGGCAGCCAAAAGCGTCGGCCTCGGCGTGCCAACCCACGGCTGACTAAACTGGCTACCGGGAAATGATGTGGGCTTGCTTATAGCCGCCCAGCTTGAAGCCTGTACATTGGAATTCTCCCCAGTAGATAAGACGTTTGCGCTTATGCGCTGAATGACAGCTCAGAGTACCCAGTCTTCTTGGGGTCCTTGGCGGGGGTGCTGGAAAGCGCCTCTAATGGGGTCTCCTTTATCCTGCTGGGAGACTTCAATGCTCACATTGACAATGACAGTGGTACCTGGAGGAGTGTGATTAGGAGGAACGGCCTCTCTGATCTGAACCAGAGTGGTGTTTTGTTGTTGGACTTCTGTGCTCGTCATAGTTTATCCCTAACAAACATCATGTTCAAACATAACAGTGTCCATAAATGCACGTGTTCTACTTTACTGTCGTATCGTCAGATCTGATCTTCGGCCGTATGTTTTGGACACTCCGGTAAAGAGAGAAGCTGAGCTGTCAACTGATCACTACCTGGTGGTGGGTTGGATCAGACGGCAGAGGAGAATGCCGCTCAGACCCAGTAGGCCCAAAAGTGTAGTGAGGGTTTGCTGGGAACGTCTAGCAGAGGAACCTGTCAGAAGATCTTCAACTTGCACCTCTGACAGAGCTTCAATCACATCCCGAGGGAGGCGGAGGACATTGAAGCTAAATGGGCCATGTTCCACGTGTCCATTGCTAAGGTGGCTGACCGGAGCTGTGGCCGTAAGGTCATTGGTGCATGCCAGTCCTCAAACTCGGTGGTGAACACCTCATGTAAGAGAGGCTGTCAGACTAAAGAAGGAGTCCTACTGGGCTTGGTTAGCTTGGGGGACTCCGAAATCAGCAGGCAGGTATCGACGGGCCAAACGGGTTGCAACCTTGGCGGTGTCTGAGGGGGAGTTTGGTGAGGCCATGGAAAATGACTTTCGATCAGCTCCAAGAAAATTCTGACAAACCGTCAGGCGGCTCAGGCAGGGACAGCAGTGCTTCACCAACACTGTGTATAGTGGGGGTGGGGTGCTGCTGACCTCAACTGGAGATGTTGTTCGGCGGTGGAAGGAATACTTCGAGGATCTTCTCGATCCCACCAACATGTCCTCCATAGAGGATGCTGAGTCCATGGACTTAGAGGTGGACTCGTCCATTACTGGAGGTAGTTAAGAAGCTGCAGAACCTGCTGGCAGGACTCCAGGGGTGGATGAGATCTGTCCTGATTTCCTGAAGGCTCTGGGTGTTGTAGGACTGTTTTGGTTGACATGTCACTGCAACGTTGCATGGAAATGGGGGCAGTACCTCTGGATTAGCAGATTGGGGTGGTGGTTCCCCTTTTTAAAAAGGGGGACCAGAGGGTGTGTTCCAATTACAGGGGAATCACACTCCTCAGCCTCCAAGGTCAGGTCTATGCAGGGGTGCTGAAGAAGAAAGTCCAATTGATGGGGGACAGGAAGACCATTGTGGGTTTCGTCCTGGTTGTGGAACACTGGACCAGAGGAGTGGAGGGGTTCCAGTTCGGTGGTGTCAGAATTTCGTCTCTGCTGTTTGCAGATAACGTGGTCCTGTTGGCGCAATCCTGTGGGGATCTTCAGCTCTCACTGGAGCGGTTTGCAGCCGAGGTGAAGGGGCGGGGATTAGAATCAGCACCTCCAGATCTGAGACCATGGTTCTCCAGGTTGGGAGCGAGGTTCTGCCTCAAGTTGAGGAGTTTAAGTATCCCGGGGTCTTGTTCACGAGTAATGGGAGAAAGGAACGGGAGATTGACAGATGGATTGGTGCAGCTTCTGTATTGGTGTGTTGTGGTGAAGAGAGAGCTGAGCCAAAAGGCAAGGCTTTCTGTTTACCGGTGGATCTTTGTTCCAACTCTCACCTATAGTCGTGAACTGTGGGTAGTGACCGAAAGAACGAGATCACTGATACAAGCGGCAGAGGAGCCCGTTGAGGTGGTTCCGGCATGTCCAACTGGGAGAAGACCATGGGGCGGGCCCAGGACACACTGGACAGATTATATCTTTCCGCTGGACTGGGAACACCTAAGGGTTCTCTCAGAAGAGCTGGTGGAAGTGGCGGGGGGAGGGAGGTCTGGGCCTCTCTGGTGAAGCTGCTGCCCCCGCGACCCGACTCTGGACCAAGAGAAGCTAACTGATTGATGGATGGATGGATGGATGGATGGAGTCTGCACGTTGACCTTGTACTTGTGTTGGGTTACTGTGTTCCCTGGTACTCTGGCTTGGATGATTTGGATGTAAAAATGGATGTTAAACTGACTGTACGAGTGAGGTTGTAAATGGTTCTAAGTATTTCTGTGGTCCTGTTATGGACTGCTAACATTTCTATCCTGGAAAGATTCCCACTTGCCAAGTCATAACTCTGTTATGCAGAAATGCATGTCATTCAGACTGAAAGAAAGAGAGGACGAGTTGTGTTTGCAAAGGAGGATGTATTCCAACAGAATAAAGCAGGCAACATTCTGTTTAAATGGCAACCCAGTGAGAGAAAAGAGAGGCTTTTAAGAGAAAAGGTCAGATGGAATCAGAGATAAGAAAGTGGAAGACCATTAACCCAGACAAGCCGGCACTTAGTCTGATACACTGAGCTTTAAAGCAGGTCAGCTCACCCGAAACAAATCAGTCAAACCATTGTCTAAGCATGAGGAATAAAGAACAATAGAAGAACAAAATCAAATAAAATTAAGATTTTTTTTTTTTCATCAAAACGCTTCTGTTACCTGTGACCCTGAACAGGATGAAGAAATTATGGAAAATGTTCAGTTCATGTATTTAATATGTTTCTTGTGTATGTGCATATGTGTAACAGCCAGCATAATTAATGGCCTTTTTCCCAACTCTGTATAGTACAGTAATGTCTACAACAGTCAGCAATAAAAGAGTCCAAACTGTGAGCAGAAAACCTCTAAAGACATGTGGTACCATCAGATATTCCTCACCTGAGAGTTTCCAGTGCACAGTTTGTATCTTGCAGTCCTGCAGAAAGGAGCATCACTCCTGAGTCCAGCCGGTCATTATAACTCAAATCCAGCTCTCTCAGACAGGAAGACTGGGAGATGAGGACTGGGACCAGAGCTTTGCAGTCTGTCCACAAGAGTTTACAGCCACTCAGACTGAAAATAAGAAAGAAACATTCTAAAAATGTCTTCACATTAGATTGTTGATGTTGTTTCTTTTATATCAGTTCACTTGTGTTTTATATTTTATTCTGGAGATATGCCTTTTTGTTTTTGAATCAGTATTGTCCTGGGAAAACACATAAAACAGTTTAGAGCAGTGATTCCCAAAGTGTGGGACGAGGCCCCCTGGTCGGCCGTCGCAGTACTGCAGGTGGGCCGTGAGAGGTAATTAAAATTAAACAAATATGTTTTAATTTCTCGATCTTTTTTAAATATGTTTTTAATTACTGTAAAAATATTAACAACAAGAAGTAACAAAACAAACCCAGTTAAGTGTTATACTACCATCATCTTAACTTATTATGACAAGTGTCACCTATTTGTTGACCCCTTACATTAAAGTCAGAACGTAGCTTCTAGTTCTGTATGTTGATCACAGTTGTGATTAAAGGTTTCGGTGGGCCGTGGCGATTTTTCACATTTCAAATTGGGCCTTGGTATTCTGAAGTTTGGGAATGGCTGGTTTAGAGCATTAAAATTAAACTACCTTGTTTAGGACAAGAAGCCGACAGAGGAGGAGGGGAGTGATTTTTGCGGATGATGTGGTCCTGTTGGCGTCATCTAGCTGCAATCTTCAGCTCTCACTGAAATGGTTTAAAACCAAGTGTGAAGCATCGAATCTGAGGCCATGGTTCTCAGTTTGAAAGGGCTGGAATGAGCCCTTCAGACTGGAAGAGAGGTGCTGACTCAAGTGGAGGAGGTCAAGTACCTTGAGGTCTGGTTCAAGAGTGGGGAGAGAATGGAGAGGGAGACTGCCAGGGCTTCTGCTATAATGCAGACTTTCTACTGGTCTGATGTGGTGAAGACAGAGCTGAGCCAAAGGTCAAGGTCCATCTATATTCCTACTCTCATCAACTGTCATGAAATATGGGTAGTTACCGAAAGAATGAGACGGCAGATAGGCAACAAGCAGTTGAAATTAGTTTTCTCCATAAAGTTGCTGGTCCCTCTCTTAGATAAGGAAAAAAAGTTGAGTCATTTGGAGGGGCACGGAGTAGAGTCAATGCCCCTCCACATCCAGAGGAGCCAGCCGATGGTAGTTCAGGCATCTGGTTAGGATACCTCCTGGTTAGGCCCTGAGGCAGAACAAGGACATGGTGGAAGTGATATCTTTTGATTTGCCAGGGAACATCATGGTATTTCCGTCGGGGAGGTGAAAGATGTGGCTGGGGAGAGGTACATGTAAGTCTGAGCCTGTACAGAGGATGCTACGTAGTTCTGGATCTTGGCAATGGACATATCTAGCGTGAATTAGGGATGTTCCTGGCGACTAATCTCCCTCTCGACTAAACGAAATTTTTAATTAAGACTAGTCGACTAGTCTAAAAATTACCCGCGTTATCCTCTCAGACCGGACAGGAGAACACGTCTCCAGGTAAACAATGTCAAATCGGCCTGAGTGTGGCTAGCACCGCTAGCATCGGCAGCCGTCGTCTCGTGCAGATTAACATCCAAATGCTTGAGTCGAATGTTGTTGCGCATTGCTCCAGTCGAGTGATTGTATGCCAGTTGTTTCTGACACAGTCTACATACTACCTTGTTTTCATTTTCTAGATTAAAGTACCGCCAAACCGCGCTGGTTTAGCGAGACTATCTTCCCACCGTGCCGTTTTAAAACTCCAGTCTACTCGAGCGTTGCCGCGGAGAGGGGAACTGCTGTCTGTCGGCTCTGTAGCCCCGACTAGTGGCGGGCGGCTGTATGACAGTTAAGCAGCCTTGTACATGAATAAAACACAAATTGGTTTAAACGACTAATATTTCTGGTGCCGACTAGTAAGTGGGCAGACGTTTAATCGTTTAGACGACTAATCGCGCGCATCCCTAGCGTGAATGAAATATAATTTCCTCAATTTTGATGATCCAGGGACAGAAAAGCACAAACACACAATTATCTTGTTGATTCTACAGCCTCAGTGAGTATGACAGAAAGAAAAACTATTACAAACTGTGAGCAGTAAACTTAAAAAAAAAAATGTCAGGTAGCATAAAAAAAAATCTGAGCATCCTTTACAAATTGCTATTTTCCTCACCTGAGAGTTTCCAGTGTACAATTTGCACTCGCCAGTCCTGCAGAAAGGAACTTCACTCCAGAGTCCAACAGGTCATTATTGCTCAGGTCCAACTCTCTCAGACAAGACTGGGAACTGAAAGCCGAGGCCAGGGCAACATAGCTCCTCTCTGACAGCTTACAGCCACTCAGACTAAAAAATAGAGAGAAACATACTCAAACTACATTCCTTCTTTCATCTCTATACTTGAAGCCCAACCATTAACTTGCAGCAAGGAGAAAGGAGTGGATAGTTGAGTTCTTCTCTTATCAAGTTGGTAAATGCAGGGCCTGCTCTGCTGAAGTTAAAATCTAGAGAGTGTAAGATGTCTAAGTATTTAGTTATCAGTTTAGTGGGTTTATTGGTATAATTATCTATTAGTATAATGCCTACCAAAGTGTTTATGGTTCATTTTGTTATAGAAAAACTGGTATAATCTGCACCTAAGATCGGTTTCAGGTCACTGGGGCAGCACTACAGATTCTGCTAGCTATAATAAGCATTAGTGACAGAATCATTTCCACGACATCCTCTGGGCCCAGCAACGTGCCCAGCGCTACCCCTATTTTTCATCATGACACGTAACCAATGAATGTGAACCTTAGCAAAAAAAAAGAAAATGCCAGCTGCCGACGCCACTTAAGATCTGGTTGCTGATCTTCTGAATATGACTTTTTCAAGGCATTCTTCAAAAAAAAGAAGAAATTACTAAGAAAGGAAGACAAAGACTCACATCGGATTTGCTAACAAAAACAAGGAATGGCCGTGTTTACTTTTTAACACCAGTAAAGGGACATGGAATGATTCTGGTTTTGGGAGTCCCAACAGCTTCACCAAGACAGCTCCACCAAACACCAAAGCCTCGAGTGCCATTTACCATCACATGTGCATTTGAAAACACTGGATGAATGTCCAGTAGATCCACAACTGGACAATCAGTGAAAACAGAAGATCAGCCTCCCACAATGAGCGGGTCAGAAGGAACTGAGATACTCAGTGTGTTTACATGGGAAGTTTAATTCCTCTTTAATTCAGAATTAAAGTTAAATCCGAATAAAAGTTACCATGTAAACACCTAATTCCATATGAAAATGTCAATTCTGAATTAAAGTTAATTCCGAAGTAAGTGGCTGGTTTATTCCCATTTTAATTCTGGTCATGTAAACACTCATTCCACTTTAAATTAATTCCAGTCTTTCTGCGCATGCTAGTTCTCTTACCCGTCTGTCGCGATGACGCTTATATTCCACGCTGGGCTTGTTTTCAAAACAAAGTTTTAAAACGGCAGCACGCAGTAAACGGTGTTCAAGAGCAGAGACGATTTATTTAATAAATAGCTTGGAGGAACTGGAAATAATTAAAAAACAGATGGTAGGAAACATAAAAATTGTGAGCTTTTCAAAGTTGTAGCGGCTAGGTTAAATGAAGGAGGTTTTGCAGATAGAGACGCCACCCAGGTCAAAAATAAGTGGAACGTTGTTGCTAATCGAGTTGTTGCTAAGTTTGTTTTCTTCTGGTAGATGTAAAGACGCCCCCCCCCCCCCCCCCCCCCCCCCCCACCCCCCCCATCCAATCAGAACCCTTCCCAACCCCCAGACCTAAAGCGGAGTTGGATAAAGCCGAACAAACGTGTTTTCCATGTAAACCTGAATTCGGAATTACTATTTCCATTTAAACTCGAAGGAAAATAGTTTAATTTTGAATTATTCCGAATTAAAAAACATCATGTAACCGCAATGAATGATGAGGTAAAACAAGTCTTGTCTTTCAGGGGACATGACCAGTCCAGAGAGTTGCTGAATAGAGACAATTATTTGGAAGTGTTGGTGCTTTTAGCTGAGCATGATGCTAACTTGAAGCATCATCTTGACACAGCCACAGTTCTTACAAGCTCACCAGGAAAAAGTCAAGATGACCTAATAAATGCAGTGGCCGGGGTGTTAGAGAATCAGATCAAAGAAGAGATTCAACAACATGTGACTGAAATAGGGGTAAAGTTGAGATTTTTAACATTTAAGGATGTTCAGCTCAGGATCTAACCCTATATGGATACACACAAGAAGCACGCAATGGTAGTTAGCATGCTAACAACAGTTGTGGGCGTACCACAGCAGAAAGAGCCTGCAGGGCGCTGATCACAGTGAAGCAGTCATCTTCATGGGAGCCTTGCAGTGTCCAGGCACTTTTGATCAATTGTTAGGCTCTGTCTTCGTCTCATGATGTCAAAATGTTTAAATAGAAATTGTCATAGAACCAGAACATTTTGAGGTCGACTCTTGGATCGGACATTTGTTGTGATTTTTGTTAACTGTTAACTGTTGGACATGACAAATTTTCTCTGGATAATCAACTTCAAACAGCCAATAAGATCGACTCCCAAAATCCTGTTGAACTTTAGAAATTTTATCTGCTAATTTTTTTTAAGGGAATATTATTTTTAAATGCTGTTTTCTGTGAATATTTGTGTGATTTGTTTGCTGATCTTAGTGGTTTAGGTTTTGTGTTTGTCTTGATTTTTTTTGTTGTTGTTGTTGTTTTTTTAAAATGCTGCATATCCTGACTTTATCTCCAATTTTTTAGTCCTCTTTTTACAGAGCTACTTTGTCGTATTTCATTTGAACTTATTTGATAACTCATGAGCCCTGTGACGGACTGGCTATCTGTCCAGGGTGTAACCGCTGCCTTTTACCCAAAGACCGCTGGGACAGGGTCTGGGAGATTCCCGTGACCCTGTATAGGACTTACCAGGTATGGATGATTGATGGATGGATGGATGATAATGAATGAGAACTTGTGATTTGAAAGATCTCTATATCAGTTATCATAGTCACCGAGAGGATGAAGCTGATCGATCAAATGATCATGTTTGATTTTAGATATCAGTGCTCAGTAATCTTTTCCACCTACATAGCTCTTCTGGAGGCTTTGACAACTGGCAGCATCCTGAGGAGAACTTCCTCTGTAGCAGCGTACTTCTTCAGCTGGAACTCATCCAGATCTTTTTCTGATGACAGTAATATGAAGACCAGAGCTGACCACTGAGCAGGGGAGAGGTTCTCTATGGAGAGTCCTCCTGAATTCAGGTACTGTTGGATCTCCTCTATGAGAGAATGATCCTTTCAGTTCATTCAGACAGTGGAACAAGTTCATGATACTCTCTGAATGAAGATCTTCACTGATCTTTTTCTTGATGTATTCCACAGTTTTTTTTATTGGTCTTAGACCTATCTTCCTTCTTTGATACCAGCTGGTGTAAAAGGGCTCTCGGTAGTTTGGTGTGAAAGACCTAGGAGAAAGCGCAGAAACATGTCCAGGTGTCCATTTGGACTCTCTAAGCTCCTGTTGACAGCACTCTGATGGACATGTTCTAGGTTTTTAGATGATCTACGCCTCAAGGTGGACTTCTTTGTCTCCTCCAGCAGGTTGATTCCAGAGTTGATGAAGGTCAGATGGACATGAAGAGCAGCCAGAAACTCCTGAACACTCAGATGGATGAAGCAGAACACCTTGTCCTGGTACAGGCCTCTCTCTTCTCTAAAGATCTGGGTCAACACTCCTGAGTACACTGAGGCTGCTTTGACATGGATTCCACACTCTATCAGATCTGATTCGTAGAAGATCAGGTTTCCTTTCTGCAGCTGCTCAAAAGCCAGTTTTGCCAGAGACTCAATCATCTCCTTGGTCTCAGGAGTCCATCGTGGATCTGTCCCAGCTCCAACATCATACTTGAGCTCCTTCACTCTGCACTGAACCACTAAGAAGAGGGTGTACATCTCAGTCAGAGTCTTGGGCAGCTCTCCTCCCTCTCTGGTTTCAAAAACCTTCTCCAGAACTGTAGCAGTGATCCAGCAGAAGACTGGGATGTGGCACATGATGTGGAGGCTCCGACATGTTCTGACGTGGGAGATGATCCTGTTGGCCGACTCCTCATCTGTGAATCTCTTCTGGAAGTACTCCTCCTTCTGAGGGTCAGCAAAGCCTCTGACCTCTGTCACCATGCCAACACACTCAGGAGGGATCTGATTGGCTGCTGCAGGTCGTGTGGTTATCCAGAGCTGAGCAGATGGAAGCAGGTTCCCCCTGATGAGGTTTGTCAGCAGAACATCCACTGAGGTGGACTCTGTAACATCAGTCAGGGTCTCGTTGTTGTGGAAGTCCAGAGGAAGTCGACACTCATCCAGACCATCAAAAATAAACACCACCTTGAAGTCTTCAAAACTTCTGATTCCTGCTTCTTTGGTTTCAGCAAAGAAGTGATGAACTAGCTCCACCAAACTGAACCTCTTCTCTCTCAGCACGTTCAGCTCTCTGAAGGTGAATGGAAATGTGAACTGGATGTCCTGGTTTGGTTTGGTCTTCAGCCCAGTCCAGAGAGAACTTCTGAGTTAAGACTGTTTTCCCAATGCCAGCCACTCCTGTCGTCAGCACCGTTCGCACCGGCTTCATCTCTGCAGTCTGAAGGTTTGAAGATGTTTTCACAGTTGATGGTTTTCTGCTCAGCTGGTTTCCTGGATGCTGCTTCGATCTGTCTGACCTCATGTTGGTTATTCACCGCTCCAGTCCCTCCCTCTGTGATGTAGAGCTCTGTGTAGATCTGGTTGAGGAACGATGGGTTTCCTGCTTTAGCGATCCCCTCAAACACACACTGGAACTTTGTCTTCAGGTTTGATTTCAGCTTCCGTTGGCACAGTCCTGAGTAGGTTCCTGGATGAACAAATGACAGATGAAGTCTATAGAAGCCAAATATGTTGTTCTGAATTGTAGTTCACTCTGTGTGTCTGTGGGTGTCGCTGTGTTGTTACCTGAGGGTCAGGTATAAAGGTAGCTGCCTACCTGTTACTGGTTAGGTGTTTTTTTGAATGGATAAATATTTCTTGACTGCATCATAAGAACATCGTTCCGGCTTTTCTTTTTGATCAATGCAAAATATGAGTTAGCGAAGCGCGTCGACCAGGCTACATGGGTCAAACATCTCAGTAGCTTAAAGCATTAGGCTTAGCTCCTTCAATAAAGTCAAATGTAGATTTAAAGGTAAATGCTAGGAACATAAGCAATAAATGGTTGCTGTTGTTGTTTGTTTCCTCATGTGTTACTTAGGGCTGGGCCAAAAAAATCGATTTTTATATTAATCGCAATTTTTTTCTTGGGATTTAAAAAAATCGATTCTCATACGCGAATCGATTTTTGGCTCCGTGGAAATACTCCGCTCGCTGTCTCTTTTGTCATCTACACTTCCAGAAATAGAAGCACGTGTGTCACCATAGTAACCAGAATGCCGGCAAATTCACGCGACAAAATGGCGGAGTGCAGCGAGCGGAGTACTTTCACAGAGTCTGAACTCTTTCCCCCACCGCCCCACTTCTAATCAAACGTATGGACTTTATTTGGTTTTTATAAAACGCACGGGGCAGGAGAGCTCGATATGAGGAAAGCCATATGTAAGCGTTGTCGCAGTCAAATCTCTTACTGTGGTAACACCACGAACATGACGGCGCACATCCTTCACCACCACCCAGAGAGGTCTGAGCTCTCTGACAGACTGGGTCCGCGTTTACTCGAGAGTTAAAGATACTGGCAGTGATAGCTAATGTCAGGGCTCGGGCAGTTAAATGATTATTCAATAACGTGGCGTGTTTGTCATGAAACAATCGTGTTGCCGTAGCGTGTTATTGCCGGTTTGTTTACCGGCAGCTGTGAAGCACAACGGATCACCAACATGACAACACTGCATGAGAACATGTTCACGACACGTCCTGACCGGTGTAGGCTATTAGCGTTAGCAGTTGCTACCAATAGCATCTGTATCCACGAAGAAAATAACGACGTGGATTTGTTGTTGTTTACATCACGTAGCCTATGTAGCAACTGAACCGGTAGAAGAAGACAACTTTAGGTAAGAAAATCAAGTTTTATTCAACGCTAGACAACTTTTAAAATTAGCAACTATAGGCTGTATTGTCTCGGTTCTATTCGGGTAACTCGGTTCAGTTCGTGGTCGGAAACTAAAGACTCGGGTCGGGTCGTTTACGGGCCCAAAAATTGCGGGTCCATTCAGGTTTGGACTCCCGAACTTATGATAATAGCTCGGGTCGGGTCGGTTTCGGGTCGAATTTTCACGGCTCCATTCGGGGTCGGGTCCATGAAAGTGGACCCGTGAAGACCTCTAAACCAGAGGTCTTCAACCCTGGTCCTCGGGGCACCTATCCAGCAGGTTTTAGAGGTTTCCCAGCTTCAACACACCTGATTTTAATTAATGGTCATTATCAGGTTGTCCTCAAAGTCTGAACAAGTCTGTTGATGACACAGCCACTTGTATCACGGTGTGAAGAAGAAGGGGAAACATCTAAAACCTGCTGGATAGGGTTCCTGGAGGACCAGGGTTGAAGACCTCTGCTCTAAACTACAGAAATTGCGCTTTTTTTTTTTTTTTTAAATATTAAAACTTATTTAATCTTTATATTTTTATTATTATTTCATACTTAAAATAATATAATAATAATAAGAAGAAGAATAAGAATAAGAATATATTATTATAATATTATATATAGTAATCAATAATTATTATTGATTAATTATAATTAATCAATAATATTTAATATTATTATTATATGATTTTTATATTTCAATAATTGAAATATAAAAATCGCAATACTTGGTAAAATCGAAATGCAATACTTGTTTAATCAGAATCGCAATATAAATCGAATCGGGACCCAAAAATCGTAGGAGAATCGAATCGGCACAAAAGTGTATCGGCCCAGCCCTAGTGTTACTCTAAAAATCTTGAACCAAAAGCAACAAAGGGGGAAATATACTGTATATGTGTGTAGCAGCATATGATCAGGAATGGAAAATAGGCTTGGGCGGTATTACGGTAATACCGTTTACTTCCGGTATTTAAAAGTAGCGGCGGTATCAGTTTCAATACCGTTATTAAAAAATGCAATGAATGATTTCTGTGGTTTAAAGTTTAGTTTAGTTTCTCTCCTGTATCGCTGTGCGTTCTGCTTTATTTTACCGTTTATTCGTGTTCGCTCGCAGCTGATCTCTGTTTGACTCGTCATGTTAAGGTACTGACGATGAAAACAACACTTCCTGAGTTTGCTGCTTCAAAATAAAAGCTTCTAATGAAACTAATAATGTTGGACTTTTATGTTGAGCAAGAAATACACAAATAAATAACAACTGTAGTTGAGCCAACTTTATATTGAAGCACTGAACTGTTGTTTCGAGGTAAACTCGCCTTATTTTCCCCAGGCGCGTCAACGCTGGGAATAGTACAGCACCACAAAGCCCCGCGGCAGCGCGCCTGGGGGTACATAATGGGGGGGGGGCTGTTTTCACGCGCGGCGTCCGCCGGCGGTGTTTGTTCGCCTTAATAGTCGCGGGAATACCGTATACCCCGGTAAAATGTGAGGGAAGTTTGACGGTATCAAAATTTGGATACCGCCCAAGCCTAATGGAAAATGAACATATGAAAGCAGTTTTAATCCTCTTACTGCTCTGCAGACGGTCAGCCAGCTTCTCCTGCTTCATCTTTCTCAGGTGGTGAAGGCTAAACTCCAGCAAGGCCTCTCTGATGGTCCACTTCTGCTCCTTCTCCTCCTCATCCTCCCTCCGGCTCTTCCAGCATTCTTGATCTGAACTCAGACAGCTCTGAAACACCTTCAGCTCAGCCTTCACAAGACTGAAGAGTTCCTCCTCCAGCAGCTGCAACATAACAACATGTAAACATCAGTTTCTACATTTTGTAGATCTTTGTAAATGTGCTACAATTAAAGCAAAGAAACAACCCTCCCTGACTCAGTTACTGTGTGTTGGTCTGTGGTCTTGGTAGTAAAGTTTTTATCTTAAATCTTTTCATACAGCAGCTGGATTTGTTCGTGTCTCACCGTAAAGACAGAGTCCAGGTCTGTGTGCAGCTCCTCTGTAGATTCACCACAAGAAACCTCTGGGCTCTCCTCATCCCTGTAGAGCAAATATGATGAAGTTCAGGAGAACATTTTTCAAAACCTTTGTCATTTTAATCAGTGCTTTAGATGTAGATGTTCCGTTTTTCTCAATCTGGTTTTTTTTTTGTAACTCTTCGAGTACAGTTTTGCGCTGGGATATGATCTATAACAGGGTTTCCGTTGTCCGGTAATTGGCGGACTTTGTCCGGAAAAAAATGCCGAAGTCCGGTATTTTATAATCTCTCCGGTCAAAATGTCCAGTGAAAATACTCCTCCCAAGCACAATTTCAGTTGTAATAAAATGGGTAATTTTCACATCATTTTATGAAAAAACATATACTTTTTTTTTTTTTACGAATGAGTAGTGTGTGTGTGTGTGTATGTGTGAATGAATGAATGTAGCCTATATGTGGAACGAAACTTTTTTTCTGCGCGGAACGAAACTTGTCGCATTTGTTTCATTAAGTCTGACAAACTGCGCACCACAACAGAGAGGTCTTTGACATGGCGAAACAGGCGAATCTCAAAAGCTATTTTCTAAAACAAAAAAGCTCTAATAGCGAGGGTGATGATGAGTCTAACTCTAAAAGGCTATCTGAAGAGATGGAGACTACCACAGATGATGCTGTGGCTCCCGCCGAAAATATTTATTTATTTTTTGAAGTTATGCTCGTGAGTCAATTGACGGGACTTATTTTATTTGAAATAGCCTGTTTTTCAATAAAAAATACTCTTAAATGACTTGCATTGATATCGTACTACTGTATATGATTTATTTTTAACCTCAATAAATTCATATAGCCTATGTGACCGGAATTTCAAACATTTGTCCGGTAAATTGAAAACATGCCGGTCACATTGTCCGGTGCCAATTTTTTCTAGCGGAAACACTGATCTATAATGGCGAAACACCAACAGTAACGCTCAATTAAGGGTTGTCCTTTGACTGCTGGTTTCATGGTGACTGTAACATCGCTGGAGTCTGTGGAATCTTAGCTTTCAGCTGACAGCAGCTTTTTGTTTGTGGAGTGTAACATCTGGTTACTCGTCTGTGTGGCATTCCACATTCCCATCTGTTTATAATGTGTTCACTAAAAATCCACCACAATGACTGGTCCTCACTACTCTGCTGGCCATCACCCATAGGTTCCTGAAGAATGGTTTCGAAGCTCATTTTTTAGACAGAAGAGCTGAAGGGGGTAGCTGGGGGGAAGGAAGTCTTGACCTCTCTACTTAAAGCGCTGCACCCGCAACCCAAAGACAGATAAGCAGAAGTTAATGGATGAATAGATTTGTGGATGTATGGGAGACGCCATCCTAGCAGAAGCTTACTCTGCCCAAACCCAGTTTGTAACCTGCATCCTTACTTTCCTTTGTCATGTATATTCAAATTCAAATTCAAATTCAAAATACTTTACTGATCCCCCAAAGGGGAAATTCAAGTTTCAGTACACCAGGAAAAATCTGGTGTACTAGAGGAGCTGCTGGCGTCCAGCGCTCCTTTTCATGCCAGGTCCCGTGGTCCGAGTGCTAACTCCAGATAACAGCCGTTAAAACAGTTAACAGCCGTTAGAACCAGTATATCTCCAAATAGATGACAAGTGAGATATCTCCAGGTCAGAGGAGGAAACACCGATGAACCAAACCGTCTCCTCTGGGAAGACTGAGCTCCATTCAGTCCGGCGAGCGACGGTGCCGACCGTCCCAGAGCCTGGTTCATCATGCGGACCGGACCGGGCCGTTGTCGTCTCCCCCGGCGGTGCTGGGCCCCACCAGGTCACCAGACGGCCCCTGCCAGGTCAGCTGACCCATCCGGCGTGTAGACAGCTGGACGGGGGCAGCATGCCGCCGCCTAGGGCTGGGACGACGCGTCGACGTCATCGATGACTGCACGTCGATGCGTCGTCACTCAGAATCAAAAAATGGCGGCGGCCGCGGCATCGAGTAGTAGCGAGTCGGGGGAGAAGAACAGGATGTCAAAAGTATGGGAGTACTTAACACCTAAAAGTAACGATTCGGTGGTCTGTGACCTGTGCAAAATAGAGATGGCATATTATAAAAGCACTACCGCGATGCACCAGCACCTTAAGAGGAGGCACCGGGGAGCTGCTGGTGTGGAGAAGACACCGTAAGTTTTCAACTTTTTTTTCCTTTCCTTGTTTGCGGTGATTAACCCCGTCATTCATCCAAACCGCACTACGTAACTTGTGCTCCAGCCTCGCACACACAGAACATGTGCCCACTTAAACACACACACACACTCGCCTCTTGCCGACACACTTTTTTTTAACTGACACAGATACACACTCCTCAAATACACGCTAAAGTTAGTTGTTTTTTTTTTTTTTAATACAACATTCATTGTTGTTTTCTAACTTTCAACTTTTAGGTTAATGTATTAATATTATTATTATTATACTTTATTGGTATGGGCAGATCATTTAGAAGTATATAGTTTTATTAACCTGTGCACTGTGTTTGTGATTTATGTTTTCAGGGACAGGGATAAGCAGAAAAGTTTGGAGGACTACTATCAGACGGAAAAAAAAAACACCCCCTGCACCCCCCAGGAGGCTGCTGCACTTACTGAGAGCATCCTAACTACTAAAAGTTAAACTACTGTTCACTTAACTGTAATAGGCCTAATACTTGAATTTATTTGTTATTTATTTCACAGATTTAAATGATTAGGCTAAGTTGCTGCTGTCACACATTGTGTTGTTTTGTAAATTGCAGCTGTCACCTGCTGCTGTTATTTTTTATTTATTTTATGTTGATAAGATTTTGGTTCAGATTGTGTTTTTTGCAGTTTTATTTATTGAAGGAAAGTTTTATTTTATTATTTTTTCATTATAGGATTCCATTGCACTACAACTGTGTGCACTTTATTGTTGTATTGTTCAATACAATTCATTTTTGAACTTGAAAGAAGAAATTTGTGTTTTATTCATGGAGATAAATTTGCATTAATTGCTATATAGGTCAAATTATGGGGAGATAATCGATAATCGAAATCGAATCAAATTGGATTTAAAAATGAATCGTTAGATTAATCGATGCATCGAAAAACTATTTTCTAGATTAATCGATTACAAAAATAATCGTTTAACCCAGCCCTAGCACTGGAATAAACGATGTGCATTTTTGCACATTTTCTGTGACATGCACTACAATAATATACAACTTCTTATTTAGGCTTAATTGTTTAATACTGTAAATGCATTTAAATCTGTTTTTGTATGAAAACACTTATTAGGCGGGTTTTTCCTGAAGTGGGCGGGTTTTGGAACACGATTGGGCGGAAATTTCTCAACCAAATCTGGCAACACTGCTGAACAACTACAGTTTGTTTGGAAGGACTGACAGGCGAAAAACTCTTGTGTCTTGTTAGAGATGAAAAGACATCAAATTCACAGTCAGTTGGAAAATTCTGGAACGTTTAAAAAGATCAATCAGTTAATGTGAATTATTAAAGGTTTTAAAAAAAAAAATGAATGACTAAAGAACAGAAAAACGTAGGGAGGAAAACTCAAGACAATGATGGTATGTCAACAGACTTGAACAATTATCTCTAACAAGTCACGTCTGATAAGATGAAGATCATGAGAAGTGATAAAAGCACAACATACAACAATCGGAAAACTTGTGATGTGATAAATGTTATCTCTACTAACTTTGTTCCAGAAGAATAATGTCTGTTAAATGCAAATGGAGCATCCATGGACCAGTCACTCTTCATGGACGCACAGCTGGATGATGAAGACTTGGACCTCTCATGTTTTCCTCGTCTTCAAAAACACATTCAGAGACTTTTATTAGAGATTCTGCAAAGATCTTAGTTAGGAACTTTGACAGAGAAAAACAAGAAAACAGTCAGGGACTGAGATCCACTTCTCACCTTTGACCTTTGGTCTGGTTGTCATGTTGTCCCCATTGAGTTGGTTCAGAGACTGAAAGTCCTTTTCTTTCCTCACAGCGATCCATTAAGAGCTGGAAATTTAACACAGACACAGATTTAAAAAAAAAAACAAAAACAAAAACTAGAGCTGAAACCTGTAAAACCTGTTCAACTTGTTACTCCTTTATCTTCTGCTACAAGACGATGATGGTTCTGTTTAAATCACAGGAGCTGGTTCAGTTTAGACAGGCCGACACAAAGAAAAGATGAATTTCATCACTAAATAAACAGTTATATTTGTCATGGTTTAAAAAAGAAGATAAAAACACTCACCCAGTCTAACCTTGTTCCTACATGGAGTTATCAAAAATCCTTCTGTCCTTTTCTTCTGATCTCCACAAGCACCAGAGGCATCTAGAAAAACGTTTTAAAAAGTTCATATCAGCTCAGAATTTAGTAGCACACAGTAATAGGGACACAAAAGCATAAAAAAATACAAATCAGTGAATTCATTAGGACTAATAGTTGAAATAATTCATCCTAAAAGGGTTTTCCAGAGGTAGAACAGAAACGTCACCCAGCTCGTGTTCATGGTTGACCGTTAGAACCGTTAGAACGTTCTACAGTTTGAATTCAAATAGTTCGGTTCTTCCAGGCGAAATAAAAAATGAAAGAGAAACGACTGTGAAAAAATATGTCCACTAAAAAACGATTCAAAATCTTTGTCCACTGATAAAGACGGTAAATAACGTAATACCGAAGTCTAAATATTCTGATATTTGAAAGTGTAAGGACAACCGCCATTAACTGTACAACAACAAACACATCTACGATCTTCAGCTCAGTTTCTGAGTTGATTTTAATAATTTTCTCACGTTCAGCCGGTTCTAGCCCTACAAAGTCATTTAAATATAAAACATATAACACTAAATTAGTAATTGACTCACCTTAAACCGGACAATTTTCGCAAAAAAAACGACCGTGTTCGTGGTTCTTAGAGATAAAAATCATTTTTTCTCCTTTGCTAGTTTCCTTCTCACCTGTTGAACAGGTGGAGGAACTGGAGAGTAAAAAAAAAAACAAAACACATCGTCTGCCAAAACAAATACGTTCTTCCTCTCCGGGTTCATACCACAAGTTCTTACTAACTTAAGTTTAACTTAAGTATCATCCAGCGTCAGGTCAAAGGGCTCATCATTATAAGCTTTAATAAAACAAAGGTTGTGATCTGTAGAACAGCTTATTGTATTTGTGAAAATAAAAATATATTTTGTTTATGCAGTAAGACCACCTTAGATCTGATCCAGTTAAAAAAAAAAAAAAAAAAAAGTCTGACCAAACCTGATTTTTGTAAGGACTGCTTCAAGCATAATTTACTCATCTGTAAAATGTTTATTCAGTTTGTGAGAATGCCTGAATTAAACATTAGTAAATATGACATAAACTTAATTGATTTGTAAGCCATTTATTGTATTTATGAAAATATAAAATGCTCTCGTGTTTTTTGGCAGTCTGAATTAAATGTTTAACAAGTTTCAGAGCAGATATTCCAACATTCAGCTGGTTCTACAGCAACAACGCCATTTAAATATCAGATATGAGGCTCTAAATTATAATTATCCCTTACCTTATGTGGGACAGGCTGAACAGGTCGATGTCCTTCCAGCTAAAAACCAATATTTGTATTAAAGGTCTTCCTGTTCACCAGGAGGAAGTCCCTCGTCCACCTGGGTTCTATCTTTGTATTTTTCTTATAATCCACAATAATAATAAACAATATCAACTTGATCTTAATCCACTACTGCTGATTCATAAAATGAAAAAATTAAGTCATTTTCAACTTTATTATTATTTTTTCTTTATTTTATAACACCCCGGAGGGATGCTCTGTTACAAAGTCCAACAATGAAAACATTATTCCTTTTCTAGAAAACAAAGAGTCAAACACAGAACAATAAGAAGTAAAATATTATACAGTAAACATAAGTGAGTACATGGTTGTAGTGAAGAAACTGCACGTCTCTGCAGCAGTTCATTCCTCCCATCATCCTGCCGTACAAAAATAAAGCTCCAACATCCAAGTTACCCTCGTCTTCATCATCTGGACAACTCTGAGGATCATGGGAGTTTGAAGCAGGTTTCAGCTCCTTCAGACAGGAAACAGCTGATTATTTCTGTTTTACCAGACACTTTCTGTGCAACACTGAGCATCTGTTCCCGTGTGGTGCTGACGTCTAAAGCCTGGCGCCCCCTGGTGGCCACTTTAGGACTCTGCAACGACAGCGAAAACAACAATAAACCTGACCGTCATTATTAAAGAGGATTGTTTTTACCGTGATTTAACAAACATCTGAATGTCAGCCGTGAAACAGCTTCAGTGTGTTCTGCATCACTTCACCTGTGTGAAGCGTGCTCGTCTTCATCCGGCTTTCCTCCAACGTTGAGAAGCAGCTGCTCTTCTCTCCTGCGGCGACGTCACACGTCATCACGACGATCGGACCTTTCCCCGCCTTCAGGTGGACCTGGATGCTGTCCTGCATGGACACAAACACATAACGGGTCACCTGCCTGAATGCATCTCTGCAGGATAAATAAAAACAAACAAAAGTGACGAAAAAATCATATATCACGATATGGACTATTTTATATCACGATAACGATATATATCGCGATATACCATAATAAAGTATGTTTTCAGTTGTTCTCTGAAAAGTTTGACAAAAATTTCATTGCTTACTTTTCAACTTTATTTTGAAAGGACATTTAGCTGAACTGTCACAAACATACATTTTAGTGCAGCAAAAACAGGTAGGTACAGAGGTACAGTAGCTTTCACATTTTTTTAAAGTGCACAACAGTTTCTGAGAGGAAAAACACATTTTTGCTCTGAAGTTCAGCTATAAAAAATAAATTATTTTTCAACTTTCTGACATCTGTAACCTTGTAGTGCAAAATTTGCAAACCAAAATAAAGTGTCTAAAGCAGTGGTCTTCAACCAGGGGTCCGCGACCCCTAGGGGGGCCGTGGAGGTACTGCAGGGGGTCCTCCAACTTAAAAAGAAATAAAGGCAATTTTAACCAAAATAATTTGAGTAAAAAAATATATATATGTGTATATATATACAGTCATGGAAAAATTAGACCACCTTGTTTTCTTCAGTTTCTTGTTCATTTTAATGCCTGGTACAACTAAAGGTACATTTGTTTGGACAAACATAACGATAACCACAAAGATTGCTCATAAGAGTTTTATTTAAGAGCTGATATCTTACCATTTTCCATGGTTTTCTTGATTATAACCTAAATCACTTAAGTTTTTACATCAATAGCTATGGTGTTGTACTGCCAAAAACACTGCTTTTATGCATTCAGTGTTTTCTTTTCTGTCTGTTTTAGTCACATGATGACGTTTAGTGGTACCAGGTATTAAAATGAACAAGAAAGTGAAGAAAAAATGGTGGTCTAATAATTTTTCCCATGACTGTGTATGTGTTAGGGCTGGGCGATAAATCGATTTAATCGATTAATTCGAAATTGTACTTAATGTCGATTTGTTTTAATGAAAATCGATTTTCTCATTAACATCCGCCACCAGCGCCTGCCTGCTGGGCTCCCGTAGGTCAGACAGCGCGGAGTGCGCGCCCCCCTCCCCACCCGCGCTAGGTACACAAACAAGCAAGCAGTGCTGATCTTACACCGAAGAAAAGAAACGTATCCTCGGTTATTTGGAATTGGTTCGGGTTCGTGGCGTCAGACACAGAACAAACAGCACCTCACTGCAAAGTCTGTTTAAAGGCTGTTGCTACCAAAGGTAGCAGTACTAGCAATTTACTGCAGCACCTTAAACAGAAGCATGCTGCCGAGTTGGAGAGGTGTTGCTCCCTACGAAAGAAACGACCGCGGCAGCCCAAGCACCGCCACCAGAAAACAACCTACCGTCTTGGAAACGTTGACAAACTGTATTTCGTATGAGAAGAAAGGAGCCCGGTGGAAAGCTGTCACGGATGCAGTCGTGATGTATATTGCAAGAGATATGGTGCCCATATACACCGTGAAAAAGCCGGGGTTTATTCACCTGCTCAAAGTTTTGGATCCCAGGTACGTGCTACCAGGCTGCAAATATTTTTCTGACGTTGCCTTGCCTCGTAAATTAGAATGGAAGCCTAAAATTAAATTTTTAATTTTATTTGATGCAAATGTTTAAGTTAAGTTAACATAATTCAGGGAATCAAAATAGTACCCAAATACTTTTTGTTTACCACACAAGCACCTCCTTATTATGCAAAACATGTTCAGGTAACTGAGAGTTTTGTTTGCACTTTATTTTGTCAACCTCAAAAAAGGGGTCTTATAATACTATGTTTTACTTATTTTTTGTGTCATTTCGAAACTAGATTACTGAAAAGTTACATTGTCACTGTTCACAATGGCAGGCAGGGCTTGCCATCTCTTTTTTTTTGGCTTGTTTATGTAACTGAAACTCCAGAAGGGAAAATTTAAACAAAATAAAACTGAAACTTGTTTTGAACAATTTCTTTGTCATCTACAAATTGATTTTAGGTAGGGGGTGAAAAAAATCGATTTAAATCGTGAATCGGGATTTTTTTTTTTCTGAAAAAATCGGAGATTTTTTTTTTTAGGCCATATCGCCCAGCCCTAGTATGTTGTGTATATATATATATATATATATATATATATATATATATATATACAGGCTGATCTAAATATATATAACTGCCTGAAGTTAAACGTTTCATTGTTGGAAAATAACAATCATAGAAAATATTGTCTCATACCAACTACTACTACCAAAAATAAACAAATAAATAAATAAATAAATAAATAAATAAATAAATAAATAAAAATAATACCACCCTGTCCTATCACAATGGGACGGGCTTTCACTGATAACTCAGAAAGGTCCAAGAGCCACTAGTCAGAACAACTACTGACTGCAGGACTAACGACCTTCTGTTGGTACCGCCCTCCGGAAACTAGTCAGATTGTACCAAGGAGGAAAATAATAAAAACCTCCTGACAATCAACTCTAACGTGTTCCCTGGTTGTTGTTACCTCTTTAGGAGCAGGGACTTCCAGCTTGGTTTCCTCCGGAGCTTTGACAGCGATCACCGTCTGCTCCTGGAAAGCTTTGAGCTGGCTGATGTCCTCGTGGGTCACGTACGCCAGCGTAGAGGAGGAGTTAAGGAAACGAGGGTTTTATTCTTCTGCCTCTCCCTTTCCGGGTCGCTGCAGCTGATCCGATCCCGTTTTTTCTGGCCTCATCTGTCAACCTTTCCACCGCCGTGTCGCAGTCCCACTTCCACCTGAAACCCCTCTGATGTTCCTACTGCACACCTCCGTCCCGCTACACTCTTAACGTGTCTTCCTTTTTCCAGACTTCCTCAATAATACGATTCTCTCCTCAGCGCTCCATCGTACACTTTCTTTAAATCTATCAAGGCTTAGTGCAATATCATAGATAATTCATAATAATAATATTGTGGGTTTTTTAAACATACATGGTTGGGTAATAATACAGACCGCAGCAAGGAGGTTAATTTCTAATTCATTGAATAAAAATACACAAGCTTATCTAATCTTCTCTTTTTTTTTTATCACCTAAGCATTTATTATTGATACTACGTTCAATATTGATTTCCATTGCGCTCTGAAGTTGATGTTTGCAGTTCTGCTGACCCACTACTTCTCAGTAAGTAACTAAGAGATGGATCTACAGAGCCTTGTGAAAGTATTCGGCCTCCTTGAACTTTTCAACCTTTTGCCACATTTCAGGCTTCAAACATAAAGATATATAAAATAAAACGAATACGTTCACAAGGAACTGTAGATGGTAGCACGCTGTAGAAACCAGTGAAACCAGCAGCTCTGGTGCTGCTGCCCTGTGGACCTGTCTGAAGTCAAAAGGATATGTGGAGTTCTGCGGGTCGTCGGTCATGCAGAAGAGCTGCTGGGCGCAGCTTTTGATGAGGGAATCCAGCGTGTCCTCCACTAACTTCAGGTTGTCCAGCGCCCCCTGATCCTTGGGCCCCCTCAGAAAGCTGGAGACAGGGCAGCTTCCTCTGGACACACAACAGAGAGGAGTTCATGGAGTTCATCGCCTAAAACCTGATGGAAAACCTATAAAATGAGACTGAAAGACCCAGAAGGAGCCCTTCTAATCTGACTTTCTTAAAACATCTGCTTGTACAGCTTCTCTTTCTTGAACTAGTTCTCCACATTTGAATCAGATCATCAACAAACCCTTGCAGGTCCAAGACTAAAGACTAAAACACACCGGCACTGAATGGTCCTCACAACCCGCTCCAAAAGACCCAAAGAGAATAGTGCACCAGTGGGTGGGGACGGGCCGACACGTCTTGTAATGCCACTTTGTCCCACTAGAGGTGAACTTCTAGATTTAAAGGTTCTAGATTGTGATCAGCTGACTTTGTGCTTATATTCACTTTAGAGGTCTATACGGGTCCTCTTTCATGGACCCGAACCCGAATGGACCTGTGAAAATTTGACCTGAAACCGACCCGACCCGAGTTACCCGAATAGAACCGAGACAATCCAGCCCATAGTTGCTCATGTTAAAGTTGTCTAGCGGTGAATAAAACTTGATTTTCTTACCTAAAGTTGTCTTCTTCTACCGGTTTAGTTGCTACATAGGCTACGTGATGTAAACAACAATAAACCCACGTCGTTATTCTCTTTGTGGATACAGATGCTATTGGTAGCAACTGCTAACGCTAATAGCCTACACCAGTCAGGACGTGTCGTAAATACGTATTGTAAATACGTCCTGACCGGTGCAGGCTATTAGCGTTAGCAGTTGCTACCAATAGCATCTGTATCCGGTTCAGTTGCTACATAGGCTACGTGATGTAAACAACAATAAATCCACGTCGTTATTTTCTTTGTGGATACAGATGCTATTGGTAGCAACTGCTAACGCTAATAGCCTACACCGGTCAGGACGTGTCGTAAATACTTATTGTAAATACGTCCTGACCGGTGCAGGCTATTAGCGTTAGCAGTTGCTACCAATAGCATCTGTATCCGGTTCAGTTGCTACATAGGCTACGTGATGTAAACAACAATAAATCCACGTCGTTATTTTCTTTGTGGATACAGATGCTATTGGTAGCAACTGCTAACGCTAATAGCCTACACCGGTCAGGACGTGTCGTAAATACGTATTGTAAATACGTCCTGACCGGTGTAGGCTATTAGCGTTAGCAGTTGCTACCAATAGCATCTGTATCCGGTTCAGTTGCTACATAGGCTACGTGATGTAAACAACAATAAATCCACGTCGTTATTTTCTTTGTGGATACAGATGCTATTGGTAGCAACTGCTAACGCTAATAGCCTACACCGGTCAGGACGTGTCGTAAATACATATTGTAAATACGTCCTGACCGGTGCAGGCTATTAGCGTTAGCAGTTGCTACAAATAGCATCTGTATCCGGTTCAGTTGCTACATAGGCTACGTGATGTAAACAACAATAAACCCACGTCGTTATTCTCTTTGTGGATACAGATGCTATTGGTAGCAACTGCTAACGCTAATAGCCTACACCGGTCAGGACGTGTCGTAAATACGTATTGTAAATACGTCCTGACCGGTGTAGGCTATTAGCGTTAGCAGTTGCTACCAATAGCATCTGTATCCGGTTCAGTTGCTACATAGGCTACGTGATGTAAACAACAATAAATTCACGTCGTTATTCTCTTTGTGGATACAGATGCTATTGGTAGCAACTGCTAATGCTAATAGCCTACAGGACGTATTGTAAATATGCTCTCTCATCCAGCGTTGTCATGTTGGCAATCCGTTGTGCTTTACAGCTGCCGGGCAAACCGCTAATAACACGCTACGGCAACACGACTGTTTCACGACAAACACTCCACGTTAATGAATAATTAATTTACCTGCCCCGAGTCCCGACATTGGCTGCCACCGCCAATCTTTACCTCTCAAAAAAATCGATTTAGCAATTTATCGCGATTTTCGGCCGCCCAATGTAATATCGATTTTTCAGCTCCTAATATCGCTATCGTCAGTATGTTGTAATGGTTACTTAAATGTGCAAAAACACTAATAATAAACAATAAATAGGTTGTTTTGAAGAAAACAGTTTTGACTCAATTTTTCCTCTGAATGATCAATATCATCTGATGAACATATACAGCAACTTAATTTTTCCATCTCTATTTTTAATTTTGATATTAACCGGGTAGAATATCACAAAATATTGTGATATTGCAATACCGTGATAATATTGCATCGTGCGTGCATGGGGAATACACGCACGATGCAATATTATCACGGTATCGCAATCTAAACTTGATGGACATTTAACGACCAACGGCTGGGACACCTCACACAACGAGTTTAGACTGAGGGTTCAAATGAATCCTCCCGCCTTCTGTTCACTCACATCCACTTGATTATGTTGGCCGACTGCTTCTCCACGAGGCTGATGCCCTCCAACACGTTGGTGATGTCGTAGATCCTCCGCCGTCTGGTGTTTAGACTCGTTATGGCCTGTCTGACGTCCAGCAGTCCGTCTGGTGTCTTCAGGACCAAATCCAGGAAGCGACACGTCAACACTCCCAGGGACACGTCTGAATACGAGTTAAAAAAAATACAGTAATACTGCAACAATCACAAAAACAACACCCGACTTTTAAAGGCTTTTAGTCTGTTTACATCTTTCCTGTTTAAAAGACGAGAACAAAACTGCATCTGGAATTAAAACTCTTCAATTATAGGTATCATTCTATAAATAAACCGTATATTTTTTTCAGAAAGTTACAAACGTGAATGATTAGAATGATTTAAACAGATTCACCAACAATTATACGCACTTCTGATGGATTTCAAAGCATTCGGGTTTCTATGTTCACCCGTATTGAAAAACCTTTTTATGATGCAGCTCATAAAAAAAGTTACCAATGAAAATACAGATCACCCACCGTCTTTGACGGAGGTCATGGCTCGAACCGTTTTCTCCCGTTGACGTTCACTGACACTGGAAATAAAAGAAAACCAGAAGACAAAATGTCTTATTTGTGCCTGCCTCCTGTAAGGTGGCTCTACAGAGCTCTTTAAAGAACCTAAAAATGGTTTACAAATTTAAAAAAATAAGCACTTTCCCCAACTTGAAAAAAAAAAAAACCACAATATGACGTAATACCACTTCTGGCCACATGGGGGCATAAAGATCTGCTGTTGACGCTGACCTCATGAGACCATCCAGCATGTAAGTGGTCTTGTAATACCACTTTGTCCCACTAGAGGTGCACTTTGTTGTGTCCTACAACAGGGGCAGACACATGAACTTCCTTATGATGTGTTGGCCCCACGAGGTTAGAAGGTTTGTTGGTACAGCTAGCGGTGCACGATAATTATTATAACAGGAAATTATGACATCATCCCGATAAGTCCGATATCACGACGAATAGCCCCGATAACATATATATTTTTGTGAACACGGCAGTGCCTCGTTCCCTCTGAGCCTTGAATGACCGGCAGTGAATGTTGTGTTCGAATGACGTCGGCATAATCAGAAAAACGATTACTCAATCAGGAAAATCAAGAAAACCCCCTCATGCCAGAAAACAACTTAACTCGGTCATAATTTTGGTAGTTGCTGACTTTTCGCAGTCTTTTCCCACATTACACATAAAAAATAGAGAAAATAGATAAGGCCGAAAGAACGACTAGCAAACGAGGGAAAGGAGGAATTTACGTTACACCTTGAATGCAGCATTGTGCTGATCACAACAAACACAGCGGCGATGGTATGAAACTTTGTTAAAGTTTCAGAAGAAGATAGTTTGGTTGTTATTTGTGACGAATGCTCCGAGTGAAGGAGGGAAAAATAGCACAAGCTTTAATACGTTAAACGTGATCAGCCACCTGAAACATAACCATCACTTCCATGGAGTTTTGAAATCGCGCTAACGTGAGCTAACGTAGGCTAGCTAACACCAAGTCTCCCCTCCCCTCTCCAGCTTCCATGAGATTAAAAAAAAAAACCCAAAAAAAAAACTACTAAACCTCATTTACTTTAATTAAAGTAATTCATTTGAATGGAACCACAAGCCAAATTCCTTTAAACGTAATTTTCTGTTACTATGGAGTGCACTTTTTTAATTTATTTACACAGACAAGTCTAACTTGTGTCAGTACACAATGACCTGTGCATTATTTTTTATTGTCATTGAGGAATGAATTTTTTCATTTAGTAATTCTGATGCATGTATTTCCATCAGTTCAAGGAGCCTTTATTTTTTATATCAGTCAGTAATGAACCTTATTTAAGTTAATGTGAGATATCAAATAGGTTTGTTTGATAGCTTTATGAAAATGTTTGAGAGGCTTGTCAATAGTTTTTCATTGGAAAAAAAAAAATCTGCTCATTTAAAGAGTCCAAACTGATTTTGTTCATAGTATTGATGTAATGATGTAATGTTAGGTATATGTGTGTGTTATCGGCTATTTCATGGTTATAGCAGGATTTATGCTCGAGTAGCAAACAGGCACGTAGCCCTCATACGTCTACGTAACTGTCAGACTGACGGGAATTACTACCCAGGGTTCCCGGCTACCACGGACATGTGCATTCAGATCAATATAGAAGCAGAAGTGTAATGACATAATAACACGCAGAAAGTTTTTATACCTGCTGGTCTTGTTTCCTGGAGCCAAACTGTCACCAGGATCCTGGAAATTAGATGAAGCAAATGAAGCCATTTACACATTTATAAGTGAAGTTAGAACAGACCGGGCCACAGACCCGTTGGTACCGTACGTAACACTGAGGACGGACGCCTTCTGACCTGCTCTGGTGGATCCAGCACAGGGATTTCTGGGACAGACAGGTTTGTGTTAAAGGGAATGTCATATGCAACTTCGTCCTCCACGTCCCCCCCACCAGCAGCGGCCCACTGGTCCTCCTCCTCGGACGATTCGGCCCCCCAGGGGCTGATCATGCCCATCGGCCCGTCCAGGCAGGGGGGCATGATGGGGATGGCGTCGCCGTTCACCGCATTGTTGGAGATGTCCTCTGGCAGGAAGTGGTCCTCGCAGATCAGGTGCTGCTCCGTGGAGTCCTGCTTGTCCGTCTCCCTCAGCGCTGCCAGCCACACCTGGACAAGGTCACCAGTGTTACTGCAGGTCCTCAGAGACCAGTCGGGTTCTCAGAGACCAGTCAGGCCCTTGGAGACCAGTCAGAGACCAGTCAGGCCCTCAGAGGCCAGTCAGAAACCAGTCAGAGACCAGTAAAGCCCTCAGAGACCAGGCAGAGACCAATCAGGTCCTCAGAGGCCAGTCAGAGACCAGTCAGGTCCTCGGAGACTAGTCAGAGACCAGTCAGGTCCTCAGAGAACAGTCAGAGACCAGTCAGGTCCTCGGAGAGCAGTCAAAGACCAGTCAGGTCCTTGGAGACCAGTCAGAGACCAGTCAGGTCCTCGGAGACCAATCAGAGACCAGTCAGGTCCTCGGAGACCAGTCAGAGACCAGTCAGGTCCTCAGAGACCAGTCAGAGACCAGTCAGGTCCTCAGAGACCAGTAAGGTTCTCAGAGACCATTCAGGTCCTCAGAGACCAGTCAGAGACCAGTCAGAGACCAGTCAGACCAGTCAGAGACCAGTCAGGTCCCCAGAGACCAGTCAGGTCCCCAGAGACCAGTCAGGTCCCCAGAGACCAGTCGGGTCCTCAGAGACCAGTCGGGTCCTCAGAGACCAGTAAGGTTCTCAGAGACCATTCAGGTCCTCAGAGACCAGTCAGAGACCAGTCAGATTCTCAGAGACCAGTAAGGTTCTCAGAGAGCAGTCAGGCCCTCAGAGAGCAGTCGGGTCCTCAGAGAGCAGTCGGGTCCTCAGAGACCAGTCAGAGACCAGTCAGAGACCAGTAAGGTTCTCAGAGACCATTCAGGTCCTCAGAGAGCAGTCGGGTCCTCAGAGACCAGTCGGGTCCTCAGAGACCAGTCAGATCCTCAGAGACCAGTCAGGTCCTCAGAGACCAGTAAGGTTCTCAGAGACCATTCAGGTCCTCAGAGACCAGTCAGAGACCAGTCAGGTCCTCAGAGACCAGTCAGGTCCCCAGAGACCAGTCGGGTCCTCAGAGACCAGTCGGGTCCTCAGAGACCAGTAAGGTTCTCAGAGACCATTCAGGTCCTCAGAGACCAGTCAGAGACCAGTCAGGTTCTCAGAGACCAGTAAGGTTCTCAGAGACCATTCAGGTCCTCAGAGACCAGTCAGGCCCTCAGAGACCAGTCAGGCCCTCAGAGACCAGTCAGAGACCAGTCAGAGACCAGTCAGAGACCAGTCAGAGACCAGTCAGAGACCAGTCAGAGACCAGTCAGGTCCTCAGAGACCAGTCAGAGACCAGTCAGAGACCAGTCAGAGACCAGTCAGGTCCTTCAACCTGGACCCAGTTTTGAAGTCTGGCCAGTATGTGATTGGGTTTGACAGCCCTGGTTCTGATGACCCGGTTAGTTGACATAAACATGTTCCAACAACAACCATATCTGAAGTTGAGACTGTTGATGAAGACTTGGACTTTTGTTTGTTCCACCACAGAACATCTGAGAGAATTTAATTAGTTTATAAACGCTTGAATATTAGAGAGAAAATTCAAGACTCTGGCTTTATAAACTTTAAAGTTTGCAAGAAAAATATCAGCATTCATGATTTTATAAACCTGCAAATTATCATCTAAAAATGTAGAAATCATGACCTCATGAGCTCACAAATTTATGAACAAAAATTCAAAAACTGTAACTTCTGAAACTCAAACTTGCAAGTAAATATTCAGAATTTATGACTTCATAAATGTTCTTTCTTCTTTTTTTGCAAAAGACAAAAACCTCAAAATTTCTGACTTGATTAGCATCTAGGAGAACTTAGAAGCTGTGATTTTATAAAAAATAAAATAAAATAGACTTCCTAAATTTGCCAAATCTGCAAGGGAAATCTCAGAATTAATTACCTAAAAAAATATTGAAATCTGTGAGCAAATTACAGAATTTATTTCTTTACAAACTTGCAAATTTGCAAGAGAAAACTCTGAATTTCAAACATTAAAAACAATAGAGGGTTTTCGCCTACGTCACGTTTTGGTCAGTGACCCGGATGAGCGGCCATCTTGGAGGTACTGGGATGTAAACGCACCGCTGGATCAATGCAAACGACCACAGAAAAGCTCTTCAAAAGGCATTACAAATACTCAAATTACTGTAATTAAGTAGTCTTTTGGGGTACTTGTACTTTTATGAGTAGATTTTCAAGTCTGTACTTTTACTTGTGCTCAAGTACTCGTTATGCCATGTAACCTACTTAGTTACTTTTACACCTGTTATTATATTATTATTATTATTATTATTTCTGTCTGTTGTTTATTAAAAAAAAAAAAAAAGAGAGAGCCCTTACTACATTGAATTTCCCTTTATGGGATAAATAAAGTATTTTTCATTTCATTTAAAAATCATGGTTGAGTACTGAGTACAGTTTTCATTAATATCCAAACCTTTTATCTGTATTTTTGTAGCCAGTACAGTGATCTGAAAGCAAACTAGCTGATGAAAAGCAGGACAAAACAAAACAAAAAAAAAGGATGTTAATTATTGATCTTTATTTGATTTTGCTGTAACTAAAATATATTGGTGGATATTTAATCAATAGCCGTAGCAGCAACTGCACCTCATCATTTTGTTTTTTTTTTTTATCTGCCTGAGACATTTGCTGAATCTGGAAATAAAAACTTAAAAATTAGAAAAAAAGACAAAAAAAACCCCAACCAATCAAAATGAGAGGAAAAAAAGACTTGTTTTGTATCTTACCAGTTATTAATGATTAATTGATAACATTTTAACTATTACAGAGCCATAGTCTGGAGAGGTGACAGTTAAAAATAACTCTGAATAGTTTTTTTTTTTTTAACAAATACTGTAGTTTAACTTAACTTAAAGGTGGGGTGGGTGTTGTTTTTTTGCAACACTTTTTACAATATTGCCTGAAAACCTTTTCACATTTCCATTGCACCCACTGAAATAAATGTTTGCAAAAAAAACTAAACATTTTGGTCCAGTCTAGAGGGTATAATCAGAGAAAAACTCTGACCAATCAAAAAAGTGATCATCACTATTTGATTGGCTGCCTAATACGTCCATCAAATATCACCCCTCCCTCCCTCCCTCCCTCCCTATGGTTCATGCAGTCGTGAATCATGTGAAGGCGTGGTTTTCGAGGGGTGAGCTGAAGAGGAGGAGGCGGAGCCTTTGGGAGGAGGGAGGGAGTGTATATTTTCAAAATCTCACTTGAGTTGGATTGCTGGAACCGTTTTTCAAACAACACCTACTCCACCTTTAAGTATTTTTAAAACAGTACTTTTAATTGTAATTGAGTAAAATTTTTGCAATGTAACAGTACTAAGTACTTGAGTACAGATTTTCAGTACTCTTTCCACCACTGATGATATCATTGCAGTACCCAAGGTGTAGCCAAGTGATTCTCAGCCTTTTTTCTCTGCTGGGTTCGATTCATACGCCGTTTGTAGCGGGATGTCCCTGTTTCTTCACGTGACCTCTGCTGACCCGTCATTCCAACAGACGGTACCCAATCTGGGTCATCCTTTTCATAAAGGTCAGACCTTTTACCTGGAATACAATGAGAAATATAGCACATTGTAGCTCTACATTTTAAGAACTGTGTTACTAGTGTAGCTAGGTGGTAGCTTAAGGGATGCACTATAACAGGAAATTATGACGTCATTCCAATAAGTCCGATATCACGACGAATAGCCCCGATAACATATATATTTTTGTCAACACAGCAGTGTCTCGCTCCCTCTGAGTCGTAAATGACCGGCAGTGAATGTTATGTTCAAGTAACGTCGGCATAATCAGAAAAACGAATTCTCAATCAGGAAAATCAAGAATACCCCCTCATGACAGAAAAAAACTTGTTAAGTCGGTCATAATTTTAGTAGTTGCTGACTTGAATCAATATTCGCAGTATTTCCCCTCATGTTACACATAAAAAAGAAAAATGGCTAAAAGAACGACTAGCAAACAAGGGAACGTCGGACTTTACGTTACACCTTGAATGCAGCATGCATTGTGCTGATCACAACAAACATGGCAGCGATGACATGGAACTTCGTTAAAGTTTCAGAAGAAGATAGTTTGGTGGTCATTTGTGACAAATCCTCCGAGTGAATTCTACGAGGAGGGAAGCACAAGCTTTAATACGTAAAACCTGATCAGACACCTACAACATAACAATCACTTACATGGAGTTTTGAAATCGCGCTAACGTGAGCTAATGCTAACGTGTGCTAGCCAGCAGCAGCCTCCCTTCCCCTCTTCCTCATCTCAAGCTTCCATGAGATAGAAAAAAAAAAAATTAAAAAAAATCACTGAACCTCATTTACGGTATTAATTTAAATGGAACCACATGCCAAAATCCTTTAAATTGATAATCTTTTTCAGTTTGTAATTTTGATGCATGTATTTCCATCAGTTGAAGGAGCCTTTATTTTTTATATCAGTCAGTAATGAACCTTATTTAAGTTAATGTGAGATAATCAAATAGGTTTGTTTGATAGCTTTATGAAAATGTTTAGAGAGGCTTGCCAATAGTTTTTCAATGGAAAAAAATAATATCTGTTAATTTAAAGAGTCCAGACTATTTTTGATTTTGTTCATAGTACTGATGTAATGATCTTAGGTATATTTGTGTTATCGGTATCGGCCTTTAGGAGCTGAAAGTTATCAGTTATCAGTACAGGTTTTAAAAAACAGTTATCGTGCATCCCTAGGTAGCCTTGATATTATCATTAGACTATAAATTAAGAGCTTTTCTTCTTGATAATTGTTCATGTGTGAAATTAAGAGCTAACAACATTTCACTTAACTTACCTGACACGAAATGGGCCGAACAAATTCGGATGTTGTCCAGATTTTTGCCACGCAGGTCTTGGTTTAGCTTTGCTAACCACAAGCGCCTCCTTTCCTCTGACAACTTCTGACATTCTTCTCCCTGATTTTTAATAACTTTTGGAAGTCTATAATACGCCAAGTGTCTCTCGCGGTCTGTCCGGTTGGTACAGCCGAAAACACGGCAGTAATTTACCATTTTTGATGAAGACGTCCGATTTACATCCAGTGTGTGCGCTTTGTTTACATTGCCGCTGCCTCCAAGATGGCGACTTCCGGTTGGATGACGCGATGATGACGCGCCGTGAAAACCGACTATATTTCTATGAAAATTGTCAAATGTCTCGGTCTCAACATCTGATGCTTTCTTTAAGCTTTAGTGGGAATGAAATACAGTTTTATGAAATTTGCAAACCATTGAATTTCGCTTTTATTTCCGTTTCACAGAGTCACAACTTTTTTTGGGGGGGGGGATCACTGGCGCTGCATATCTGAGACATTCGCATTTGAGCACTAAAAATGTTATTATTCAGGCGGCAAAAGATAACAGACACTATTATTTAGAATAAACTGTAGAGCGGGGTCCTCCTACCTTCACCCGTGCGGGGTCTTTGGGGAAGCTGAAGAACCTCTTCTGCGGGCGGTTGAAGACTCCCCTGTTAACGGCCGCCACGCGGTTCGGACACCCGGAGACGACGCACTTCACCATGCTGGCCGCCTCTTCTCCGCCCAGACCCAACCGAGCAGGGGTAACCGTTCATGTGAGACCCGCCACGGTCCACCCGAAACCCGCTACAACGAAATGCGACTTGTTTATGTCGCACCGGAAGCGGAGGCCCTTTCACCCGGAAACACAACGACGGAGGCGCGTATGGCGCCAAACATTCCGCCATCTTGTGTCAAGTTTGAGAAAAACAACTTTGTAAGACTTTTAAAGTTTTAACAGCTTGTTTGTCACTAAATAACATTCAGCTTCCAGTTATTTAGTACATTTAGTAACTACAGATCACATCCAAATGTCGGTAAAGGATTAGTAACACGGCAGACCTGGTTGTGATGGACAAAGGCTTTGTGATACACAAGAACCACTGGGAATTGTTTCAAAGCTTTGAAGCGATACAAAAATCCACCTCAACAATTACATCCACACTCTTGTGTCCCAGAAGATGACATTTTTTTTTTTTTAATCTGTCATCCAAGTCACGGTGACTGAAAGATTTGAATCAAGGCAACTAGACCTTCAAGTCAATTCAGTTTTATTTGTATAGCGTCTGTTACAATATCAATTGTCTCTAGGCGCTTTACAGAGACCCAGAGCATGACCCCTGAGCAAATATCATTAACTAAAATTATAATATTAAATCATAAACAAGGATAATGGCAAGTAAAAAACTCCCACAGTGGGGAAAAAAAAAACTTTAAGCCAAACAGCTGAACAACTGAAATAATAAACATGTCTTTATCCTTTTATTGATCAAAAGGTATCTGGAAACAGGATTTCCATAGATACCTGCAAGTCAGAGACTATTATATTAAAAAATTACAAATCAAAGAGGAAAACAAACACAACTTGATTTCTATATTTCATGACGCATACAAAAAAAAAAGACAATAAAAAGTTGGTCTCAAGAATATATGGAAGTATACAAGGCTCCAGGAATCACTCTACGATACCCATCAAACAAAAATGGGAGAGGGAGTCAGAAACACACATTTCAGAGGAGACTTGGATGGAGATATGTGAGACTCAAAAACCACTGCAACTCACGATCATTGAGAGAGTTCGGCTGGAAGAATGTAGTGAGATTCTTTATTACTCCTAAAATAACCGCGCTGCAAACAGCAACACAGAGCCGGGGCTTTTGTTGGAGAAAATGTGGAACCCCTATGGCTAACCATTTCCATGTCTTTTGGGCCTGCCCAAAAATTCAGCCATATTGGGGGGAGGTGGCTAATGAGATCAATAAAATAATGCAAGTGGAGTTAGACTACTCTTTTGTTACCTTATATCTTGGTAAAATGCCCGAAACACTCCTAAACAAGGATAAATACTTATTGAAGATACTTTTGGCAAGTAGTAGGAAAGCTATAACCCGAAAATGGTTGCAAGTTGATCCTCCAACATTGGCCCAGTGGCGTGGGATTGTGAAGGAAATATACTGTATGGAGAGACTAACTTTTGTTTTAAGACTTGAGCTGGAGAAATGTATTGACCGCTGGGAAAAATGGATTATGTATGCACTTTGTTTAGAATAGTACGACATGATGTATGTAAAAATGTATTAAGATTTTAAATGTAACACCCATGATAACCTCATGTTCTTTGTTTTTATATGTCAAATAAATAATTAAAAAAAAAAGTTAAAAAAAAAAAAAAAAAGGTATCTGGAAAGAATGGCTCTGTTAATGCAAACACAAGACAATTAAACGTTTATTGCAAATCCACAATGCCTAAAATAGAGGAGATATAGATCAAATTACCTCCATAAAACATAAACAATATTCCAGAGCTAAGGTATAACCTTATAAAGCACCGCTTCTGTCCTCCTTATATATGACGGAAGTGTAAACTAATGCGTGATCAGCAGTGCATTTCATTTGATTTAAATGTGTGCTGCATACCTCGGCAGGGGCCTTTCTATGTGGAGTTTGCATGTTCTCCCCGTGCTAGCGTGGGTTTCCTCCGGGTACTCCCACAGTCCAAAGACATGCATGTCAGGTTAATTGGTAATTCTAAATTGCCTGTAGGAGTGAGTCAGTGTGAGTGGTTGTTTGTCTGCATGTGGCCTGTGATGGACTGGCGACCTGTCCAAGGTGTACCCCTGCCTTTCGCCCGTAGACGGCTGGGATAGGCTCCTGCAGATCCCCGTGACCCTTCAAGGATGAAACGGGTATAGATATGGATGGATGGATGGATGGATGGATGGATGGATGTGCTGCATATGAAGGCAAACCTCAGCTCCATGGGGAGTTGATTCCAGCAGAGGGCAGTATATCGCCATTTGGGTTGAACTCTGGGTATCAGCAGCTATCAGACCTCTGCAGATCTAAGACTTCCTTCCAGGTTCATATGCAGAAAACCATGCCTGCGATATAATCTGGCCATGACCATTCAGAGGCAGAGAATAAGAAGAAAATTCAACTGAGTTCTATGTTTAAGTGGAAAGGATCAGAAGAAGTAGAAAAACCCCTGGGACGTCACCCCTTGGTTTTCTAAAGATCGCTTTCTAAGCCTCTTTTTCCTCACTGGGCAGAACAAGCAGGCCCTGAAACCGACTGGAGCAGTCAAAGTTAGCTACTTGAGCTTGGCTGTCTTAGCAAAGGCTAACCTACTAACGAATGTTAGCTCACATTCATTCCCATCAAATTTGCCCAAACATCTTCACTTCAAGTGTTGCATCTGATGAGTGCTTCCAGAGCTAAAACTAGGACTAGCAGAGCACCGCTAGTCCTAGTCATGCTAATGACTGCTCAGGGGGTCATGCTAATAGGCTTCATTGACCCGTGGGCTACTACGACTAGCCTGAGTCCATGAGCAGCGGCTATTCTTACTTCTGTGTTGAACTCGACCCTGAAAACCGGCTGTTGCCCCTTCGATGAAATCGTTCATAGTATAGCTACTAGACACACAACCTTAGATCATTTGTCAGCCTTCAGTCAAATCCGCTGGCGGCCAAGAAAAGAAAAGGAAGCACCAAAATGACCAGTAAAGTTAAGTTAGTGTGTTTTGATATGGAAAATTAATTCCCAGTTAACCATTCATAACTAGCCGGTAGCTTTCAAATCAACAGCCAGTCATGATCAATGTTGCAACACAAGGTTTATTCAGAGCAAAAGATGCCAACACCAGCATGAAAAAAATTGTACAAATTTCACAAGTCAAATGAAAATTTCACGTAGCAACTCATGACCTTAAACATACAGCAAAAATATCAACGAAAACCCCATGCCATGTGGTAAGAAAACTGCTGCGGAAAGTTTGCGAAGAACAGAGAAAAAGGGGCAGAAGGAGGGAAAATTAGTGTCGTATAAAAACCCCTCTTCAGTGCACGGCAGCAAATAATTCACAAATATTCATACGGATTTCTTTTGCATTCTAGCATGTCACATTAGTGTTGAAATTCTCTATGTAAGTACTTACAGTTCAGCTTTTACATCTGATATTACAATATCTAGTCTATAGGTTGTCTTTAAGTGGCAAAATTGTGCTTTAACTCTCACCTTCTTTGTTATCAGTAAGAATAACTGACTAAACAAAAAATACAAGCAGTGAGTCTATCTAATGCAGTAAGTTACTGGCAGGAAGCTGCAGACACAAAGCTCCAGACAGAGATGTGGTCAGTGAAGGACACTTTGAACTAAATGTCCAAAAAAGAAAGATCTTTAAAGGAAAACTCCCCCTTGTGAGCAGTTTGTGGCTTCTGCCTGTTGAAAAATCGGACCTCCTTCCCCCCAAGCCGCCTCCTCCAGGACGTCCTGAAGGACATCGAGACATTCACAGGTCTCGGCCTCGTCTTCCGCCCTTTCCTCAAATTGCCACCTTCTCACGATGGAGCTCCTGGTGGCTGGACCTTCAGTCGTTGGGTCTGGATGGACTCGGCCTGAACTGCTATACGGGTTCACCGGAGGAGGGAGGAGGTATACGAGTCTACTGCCTTGTCATGTGAGGCATGGATCTTTGGCATACTGACCCCCAGCTACCGACACTGGAATAATTTAGTCAGCATTTACCAAAAAAAAATCTGCCTGATAGTTTTGATAGTTCACTAAAAGGGAAGCATCAACATTTTTTGCTTGTTTGTTTCCAATTGGAGTTTGAACCACTAAAGAGAAACATTTTGTTGCCCATAAATTGCTCCCTACAGCCACTCAACCACCTGAAATGATATTCGGGGATTAAAACTAACGTGGGTGTTTCTGTGTGGCCTTGAGCAGATTTTATTTTTGACTCTTAATTGAGGAACCAGCTCTTCTGAAACTCAGTTGGACTTCCTTTGTGCTGAAAACTGAACCGGCAGAGACGTGGACTGTAAACCCTGAAGGGAGTGGACGTCCTCCTGGGCGACTGTGGCGTTCATAGAACAGAGGAAAACACTGAAAGGTGCAGCTCAGGAGGCGGGACTTTCATGAATCAGGATTTAAAAAAGAAAACAAAGCAGAGATCAGCGGGGGGGAGTTTCCCTTTAAGTCACAAAAAAACTTAGAATTTGCTTCAAAGTCAGTTTCCACATACTTGCTGTACAGTTTTTGTTTCATTTACCACGTAATGATACTTTAACATACTCCAATAAAGTGCATGCACGATTGACTGTGTTCAGAAAACTTTCCTAAAGTACTGTCGTTGGGCTACGTTCACACTACCGGCCACGTCGCCCCGTCCTGACGCTTCGACCGTTCACATTTACAACCAGGGCTTGACGCTAACTTTTTGGCTCACCAGCCACTGTGGCTAGTGTTTTTCCTCAGTCATTAGCCATTTAGGCTTTATGCTAGCCACAGTTTTGCTGTCAGTTTTTATCTTCTTCACAATATTCTTGCATTTACATTTTAAATACAAACAATTGGTACAACTATTTGTGATTGGGTCATATCAAAGAATAAGTTACCAGCCAAAGTTGCTTGTGAGACAGAAATTGTTACTAGCCACAGCCAAATTTTACCAGCATTTGGCCGGTTAGCCAGTGTCAGTGTCAAGCCCTGTTTATAACCACAGGTGTTTGGCGCCAGACGTCCACGTGAACGCGCCGGCCCTCTGAAATGGCTCGTGAGCCAGATGCCTTTCAGCCATTCGCCGCGGAGGTAAGGTTTTAATCGCAGATGCGGACCAGATGCAGCGTGGAGCCAGCGGGTCCGCGATCTGACTTTTCTGTTTTGTTTGATCAGCACTTTTACTGCCGTGTTACAGTTATAAGTTCAGGTATATGAATAAACACTTATGGTAAAATCTTTCGATGTAAATATCTTATTTCTCAGCCTGGATACCAGCGGCTTATAGTCCGGTGCGGCTTATATGTGACAAAATATATATTTGGTTTAAATTTTAGTGAGTGCGACTTATATTTAGTTACGCTTTATAGTCCGGAAAACACGGTATGTTGAACTGTAGTTGGAACCTGACGAGCACCTCTGTAGAAATATTACTATGCGTCGGATGCCTGGTACGTCCTACTACGTATTTCCCACCATCGCATCTTCTTTGTCATTTTCACGTGGTTAGAAAGGTAGATTGCAGCTCCGCTGCTCTCTTGAGCTGCATTAAGGAAGTACAGAAAAGGAAGCGCAGTACTGCTGGCTACAGCGCTGCAGAGGAGAACCCGCGCCGCCACCTTGCATTTAGTGGCGCAATTACAAAGCGACACAAACAACAAGGGACGAGGCTAGGTGGCTCGTCGCTACATAGAAGCATAAATAATGCTTAAGATCACAATGAAGTAATACAAATCCGACCAAAAAAAAAAAAAAATTGGATCCTTGCATTCACAAAGTCCTTAAAACCAGTCAGATAAGAGTCACATCAGTGGGAGAACTGGGATGATGGCGACTTCAGCGCGGCAGTGTGAACGTAGTCCGTCAAAGCCAATTTCATGGGTTTCAGTGCACACGCGTGACTTCACGAATGCTGGCTCATATTTCATTCATCTTCTCAACAACAAAAACAGTTTTTAAAAAAAAAGCAGTTCTACTTCGGCTCAGATGCATGACTGGAAAGACATTTTTCTGGAGAATGAGTGCAATATACAATGGGAATCTTTGACCCTGTAAGTCCAGTTAAGCCTTCAGAGAGAAAATATATATCTACAGATCCTCCTGCCTGCTAAGTGACTCTTAGTCGACAATAAAACATCAAAACATGGAAACAAAGGTGTCCCTGTGCAAAGTCGTACATGACAGAACCAAAGTCCTCTCACCCGTGTCAGATTCCTAAAACATGACTGTAGTAAAAGGTTTGTACAAAACGCAATACATTTATAGTTTGTAAAAAGATCTATCAGCTCTTTGCTAGTTGAATTCATAAGAAATTGCATATACCCAAACATTTTTTTCTCATATAGATTGCATCCCATATCTAAACAACGGTTTAATATTATCATACCAATATTGCTGACACGCTGTCCCATTAGCTAGTTGATGACTTAAAATAAACTCACAATGGCAGATTGTCTCCTACGTTTTTCTGCAGCCATTGGTCTTCCCGCGTCAAGGAAGAAAGCCAGTTCGAAACAAAACAACTCCGAGGGGGGATGATGGGATTTGCACCAGAAAGTTTCCGTGTCGTGATGTTTGAAATCTCCGTGCTTTTTTTAGCGTCGGTTCTTCTCATGAATTTCAGATTTACAGCAACATTAGTGTCCACTTTCAGACATTTAACCAAACAGGAAAAGACGAGCCTCGCAGCGGTGAGTGATCGCTCTTCACGTCCCACTCTCGCCGCTGGTTCCCAGTTCAACCCGTGATGCCCAGTGTCTGTTTTTTTTAAGTTTTTTTTTTTTTTTTCATGTATGCAAATCATATTAAAGTAGAAATGACCAAAGCTTACAGTAAATAAATACATACATTTACACTAGAATGTTCATACATTAGCAGCTATAAACAGTACATCACATTATATTAGATCATATGAAAATGTACAAAAACGTAAATGTTTCTTTAAAACGTTTGTTTCTCAAAGCAAGGCAACAACAATCAACATAATCTTTAAAAAAGAGACACGGATGGAGTGGAGAGCATCACCGCAGAGGAAATTAAACAAGTATTGTAGATTACAGCAGCAAGCAACAACCCCCCCCCCCATCCTCTCTTTGACCCCCCCTCCCCTCCACCCCACCCCCAACATCGGCGTTTCTGCGTTGCTGTCCGGGCTACACCTGGATGCCCTGGACAGCCTGTTTGATGTTCTCCAGCAGGGCCTTGTTCTCCGGGCTCTGGTACTGGTCCTGGTGGGTGTACATGTCTGTCAGTGTACTCACATACGTGTCAAAGTTCTGTTCATTCATTGGTTCCTGTTGGAGGAGAAACCCACGGAGAGAGAGTCAGGCACGTTCGTACCGGAAGCTTAAACGTTTCCTCTGAAACATCGCGGGGGTTGGGGGGTGGGGTGGGGGGGGGGGGGTGGTTGACAGGCGGGAAGAAGGGGACATCGGAGGGAAACATGGCTCATAGCTCCTCTGAAATACTCCCTGTCTCCTAAACTCTGACGATGACCTTTGACATCACATGAAAACCATCTCCAAAGCATGCAAAAACCAGGACGGGGATGTCAGCTAATGGGTTGATGGAAGGTGATGATCAGCACATGGAAACAAAAACAGGACGCTCGAAGCAAAAAGGGACCAGAGGCGATTCGTCTGAGCACGACGGGGATCTCAGAGGTACTGGCCGGGTTAAAATCCAGTTAGCAAAGCAGTTATCTCACGTGTTTCTGAACAACCCAGACACCAGAAGAGACTGTGGAGGCTACAGGAGTGGAGGTCTCGGACCTGTTTGGGGTTTGTTTTCACCTTAGACCTGTTTTGGGGTGAATTCCAATTCCTCCCTTAACCCTCAATCTCAACCCTCAATCTCAAAAATTTGCGCTCCCGCTAAGTGCAAGTGTTGTCCCGATTCTTAAAAAATCGAATTGAGGGACGAGTTTGAGGGCTGTATCGCCCTCAAAATTGAGATTTTCCGACATCACCCTTGGAAGTAAGGGCTACCCAGAAGGCACTGGGTAATTTAGCCAAGACATCTTCGAAAAGGATGGCGACAAAAAAAGCTAGCTACAAATGTAAGTATCTTCGTAGTTCTTAAAGATATAAATGTTACGAAACCATCTTATTGTCTTTGTTTGAGAATTTTTTCATGGATTAACATCATTGTTGCGTAACATTTATTTTTTGTACTTTACGATGTTTGCTGCCGGACCGGTCCAGGTCCCCGTCGGTGGTTGTCGATCCCCGTCCAGCTTCACATTACTTGTATACCTTGTATACAATGATTGGTCCTCAATCTAAACCCTTTAAAGTAAGTGTCAGGGCTATCTTGTGACTTAGAAATGGGACACCCCTCGAGTTGCAGTTACGTCTTCAGACTGAAATGTCTCAGAGCCGTGTTGTCTCTGTATTTCCTGAAATGACTCAGGGATAACATTGAAAAGAGCGCTGTATATTCTCTAAATAATATTAGCAAATAACACAATAGAGGATACATTATTCAGTCCTCCGTTGCTACACAACAAGGTGTACAAGTAACTTGAAGCCGACCGGGACCACCGGCCCGGCAGCAAACATCGTAAAGTGAAAAAAATAAATGTTACGCAACAACGATGTTAATCCATGAAAAATGTCTCAGACAAAGACAATAAGATGGTCTACGTAACATTTATATCTTTAAGAACTACGAAGATACTTACATTTGTAGCTAGCTTTTTTTTTGGCGCCATCCTTTTCGAAGATGTCTTGGCTAAATTACCCAGTGCCTTTCTGGGTAGCCCTTACTACCAAGGGTGGTGCCGGAGAATCTCAATTTTGAGGGCGATACGGCCCTCAAACTCGTCCCTCAATTTGACGTTCTTAGAATCGGGACAAGCACTGGCACTTGAGCGGGAGCGCAAATTTTTGAGATTGAGGGTTAAGGGAGGAATTGGAATTCACCCATAATCTCAAAAATGCGCGCCTCCCGCTAAGGTGCAAGTGTTGTCCCGATTCTAAGAACGTCAAATTGAGGGAAAGTTTGAGGGCTGTATTCGCCCACAATATTGAGATTCTCCGGCACCACCCTTGGAAGTGAGGGCTACTCAGAAGGCATTGCTTATTTTTTCGCGAAGATGTTTTTGAAAAGGATGGCGCCGAAAAAAGCAAGCTTCAAATTTAAGTATTTTCGTAGTTAATAAAGATATAAATGTTACGAAACTATCTTATTGTCTTCATTATATATATTTATGTTATCTTCTTCTTCTACGTCGTCATTTTCTTGATAGACTGGATGTAGCTTTGGCGTAAGCCCCCCCCCAGTCTGAAGACGTAACTGCACTCAAGGGGTGTCCCATTTCTAAGTCACAAAACAGCCCTGACAATTACTTTGGAGGGGCAAGATTGAGGGTTAAGGGAGGAATTGGAACTGGCCCTTGGTTATATTTATGACGCTCTTTTCTAAAAGAAAGTACCTCTCTTTTAAGGTCCTAAGGTTTTACATAAGAGAACATTAAAAAGCAAATAAGAAACATCAGCTGACCCACGTCAGGACGTACGAGTGTCAGGAAAGTGTGAAGAACTAAGACACTTCATGGTTCTGTTGGTCTGGTTCTACTGACCACCTTCGTTGACCCCGTGACAGTATTCTCAGTATCTAATGTAGAATATCTAATCCATGTGGGATGTTGCTCAGGCGCCATGGCATGAATTTTTGAGACACTTGCCATCAGAGGAAATTAGCTCAAGGCTCAACGTATTGATAAGAAGTCCATCTGCTTGGGAGTTACCTGACTGACCATCTGCTCGTAGACAAATGGAGAAGTAAAATCCACTCTGCACCCTCGTCAGATTGTCAAGTGCTTTGTTAAGTGTTGAACGACTGCCTCACTAGAACTAGAACTAAACTAATATACATCGATTTATAGGGGTGTGAAAAAAAAATCGATTTGGCAATATATCCCGATTTTCGGCCACCCAATATAATATCGATTTTTCAGCTCCTAATATCGATTTTTTTTAGGAAAATTGTTTAATTTTTACATTTAAATTGTTTAAAATTTAAATGTGCAAAAACACTAATGATAAACAATAAATAGGTTGTTTTGAAGCAAATAGTTTTGACTCAATTTATCCTCTGAATGATCAATATCATCTGATGAACATATACAGCAACTTGATTTTTAATTTCTACTTTTAATTTTGATATTAACTGGGTAGAATATCGCAATATATCGTGATATAGCGATGTCGCGATAATATCGCCTCTTGACCCAAATATCATGATACATATCGTATTGCGAGGTCCTTGCCAATACTTACCCCTAATCGACTAGTAATAATTTTGACAACAGCGCCTCAGTCCAGCCGGTCTGGACTTTGACTGGACCGTTACAACACTCTGTAGATCTACTGCAGCTTTTGGGATCGCTGTCTGGACAGACGGGCTCAGGTTTACCTCCAGAACACCCTGAAGGTGGCCCAGGTCAAGCCCACATCACCATTCCCCCGCTGCCGTGTCCGACAGCAGGTCTGAGGTGTTTTCACGGTCTTAGTCTGGTTTTGGGATCATTCTGTGTTGAGGTTTTTCTTGTGTTCCCTGTTTTGTGAACTTCACTTCCTGTTTTACTTTGAAAGGTCCGTTTGTTTGCGTGTTCAGTTTTGTGGATTTCCTGCTTTTGTTTCCTGTCGTTTGACACTTAAGGACTTTTCGTTTGCCCGGCCCCGCCTCTCCTGAAGCCCTGACAGGTGTGAATAACTTTAACCGACTTCCTGTGACCTCTCACGGACAGAAGAGACCTGACAGTTGTTGTTGCAGCCATCTGCTTCTGGGAGTCGGGAACCGTCCAAGGACACGTCAGCGCGTCAAACAGCTTTTCTAACGCGAGTTCCCTTCTTCATAGAAGCTATGAGACGCTGCAGTTCCTATCCATTCATATAAACTATCCCTCAGTTTCCTCAACAGTTTGTAGTTGCTGTGTTTGGTTTTCTCCTCCTGGTCTCGTATTTTTTACAAACGTAAGTCGTGCTACGAACGTTTCTCCTGCCACACGTTTAACATTTAACACTTAACAAAGCCTGACATTAAGCGGTTTTAGAGCCTGTCTAACCGTTTCTCTTATGTCACTGATGATGTCTTTCCCTCTTGGAGTTGTGTTTACACGCACCTGGAGTCAAATGAGACTCCAGATGATCATTTAAAACCTATAAAACATCTAAACCTGCAGGTTTCATCTCCTGAACGATAAACACATCTAGACAGGAAACTCTACGTCTCTATTTTTTTTAAACAGTGCGTTTATGTAATTAGGTGCGTAGATAAAACAACGACTATCGTTTCTGTCCCGTTCGACGCTGATATTTAGTTTTTCTGGTGATTTAAAGTTCACCGCGCCCTGATAACTGCAGGTTAACTCGACCGTTCAGATCCTCTGAGTCCAGATCAGATTCACCCATCAAATGACGTCAGCTCAGTGACTGAAAACATCTCTTATAGATTTGATGAATTTGTAAAAATGCAACGCACCTATGGAGGACCACAGCTGACACAGAGAAAAAAAATACATAGTACATTAAAAAGAAAGAAAAATAGTTATATCTATACCAACACGTCCTGGAGGACGTTCATTCAGTTAATTAAAAAACAAAAAATACAGATAAGCCACACAAATACTTTAATTTCAACATTACAACCGTCTGCTTGGCAACGTTAAAAAAAAATTCATCCATCTATCGATACCGGACTGCTTGGAGCGGTACGACAACAACGGGACGCTAAGAGCATTCATGAAGAACTAGACAGGACGGTGGAAACCAACTCTGGAGACCAACTACTATGAAGTGTGGTATCGGTCAAGGAGTTGCTCGGTCTTCTGCATCGACTGGAACTTCTGAGGACTCGTTCCTCCATCTGTGGACTCGTTCCTCCATCTGTGGACTCGTTCCTCCATCTGTGGACTCGTTCCTCCATCTGTGGACTCGTTCCTCCAGCTGTGGACTCGTTCCTCCAGCTGTGGACTCGTCCCTCCATCTGTGGACTCGTTCTTCCATCTGTGGACTCGTCCCTCCATCTGTGGACTCGTTCTTCCATCTGTGGACTCGTTCCTCCACCTGTGGACTCGTTCCTCCATCTGTGGACTCGTCCCTCCACCTGTGGACTCGTTCCTCCATCTGTGGACTCGTGTTCTTTCCATCTGTGGACTCGTTCCTCCATCTGTGGACTCTGTGGACTCGTTCCTCCATCTGTGGACTCGTTCCTCCATCTGTGGACCTGTGGACTCGTCCTCGTTCCTCCATCTGTGGACTCGTTCTTCCATCTGTGGACTCGTTCCCTCCACCTGTGGACTCGTTCCTCCATCTGTGGACTCGTTCCTCCATCTGTGGACTCGTTCTCCATCTGTGGACTCGTTCCTTCCATCTGTGGACTCGTTCCTCCACCTGTGGACTCGTTCTTCCATCTGTGGACTCGTTCCTCCATCTGTGGACTCGTTCTTCCATCTGTGGACTCGTTCCTCCATCTGTGGACTCTGTCGTCCCTCCATCTGTGGACTCGTTCCTCCATCTGTGGACTCGTGTCCGTCCCTCCACCTCGTCTGTGGACTCGTTCCTCCATCTGTGGACTCGTCCCTCCATCTGTGGACTCGTCCCTCCGTCTGTGGACTTCGTTCCTCCATCTGTGTGGACTCCTCGTTCCTCCTCCGTGGATCTCGTCTGTGGACTCGTTCCTCCATCTGTGGACTCGTTCCCTCCATCTGTGGACTCGTCTTTCCATCTGACTCGTCTGTGGACTCGTTCCTCCATCTGTGGACTCGTTCCCTCCATCTGTGGACCTCTGTGGACCTCCTCCCTGTGGATCTGTGGACTCGTTGGACTCTCCTCCATCTGTGGACTCGTTCCTCCCATCTGTGGACTCGTCCTCCATCTGTGGACTCGTCTCCCTCCATCTGTGGACTCGTCCCTCCATCTGTGGACTCGTCCCTCCATCTGTGGACTCGTCCTCCCATCTGTGGATCTGTGGACTCGTCCTCCCATCTGTGGACTCGTCTGTGGACTCGTCCTCCATCTGTGGACTCGTTTCCTCCATCTGTCTGTGGACTCGTTCCCTCCATCTGTGGACTCGTTCCTCCTGTGGATCTGTGGACTCGATCTTCCTCCATCTGTGGACTCGTCCCTCCATCTGTGGATCCTCGTTCCTCCATCTGTGGACTCGTCTGTGGACTCGTCCCTCCCATCTGTGGACTCGTTCCTCTGTGGATCCTCCGTCTGTGGACTCGTTCCTCCTCCTGTGGACTCTGTGGACTCGTTCCTCCATCTCTGTCCATCTTTCAGTCCCTGGTTCTCCTTCTCTGATTGGTTCATAGCTGTCCATGACTCCGTTACTGTTTTCAGCTGCAGATTTTATGATCTTCAGTTTAAATTCTGCAGTAGAGCTTTTTCTTTTTGGAGTCATATTTGTGTTCTCTCAGTCTTTATGGTTCACTCTTGTCATTTTTTTGTTATCAGTGTTCAGTTGTCGTGAGTGTAGACGATGTCCTGTTGTTGTCATGGAGACATGGAGGATATTTTTGACATATAAGTTGCTTCAAAATATAAGTCGCAGGACCAGACAAACTACTAAAAAAAGCACAACTTGTAGTCCAGTTGTACTTGCAAGGCGTGAACTACGACATCCACAAACTCCACACATGCAGCTAGCATTGCTACTAGAGGGTTGGGAATCGAGAACCACTTCCTGTAGAGAACCGGTTCCGTGTGTTTCAATTTCATGGAATCGTTTGGCAGTTTATCCAGCGATTCTCTTATCAATTCCAACCAGCACGAATCTCACGTAATTTACGCAAGTTACTCACAGTCAATTCCAGAAAGCACTTACGTGATTAAGTTACGTCGGTTTAGCACGTTAGCATTGCAGTTGTAAACAACAATAGCGCCCACCAGGTTCAAACGCTCCAAAGTTTGGCTTCACTTCACCAAAGAAAGATGGCAACAAGGCAACTAGCAGTCATTGTAAAGTGGAGATAACAGCGTCGGGAGGGAACACGGCTAACACGCAGAAACATTTGAACACACAACATGTGATAACGAGTGTCGTGTTTTTGACCTTCGGACTGATGGATCTCAACCCAGCAGCAGTAGCCAAGCTAAGATCACCTCTGGTAACTCTGGTTAGTAGCTATCCCGCTGCCTATGTGCTTCTTTGTAAAACACGCTATAACATTAATGCTATGCTATTAAACAAATGCCTTCTGCATTACATTTAGAAGATGACCGTGACGAGAGAGAGAGTCTGGCTGGTTCAGAGGCTGGAAGACATGATTATTTTACTGCTAAAGAATTGTTCATTCTTCATAGTATTTGCAGATTTGTACTATGAACTGTTCCGTTGTATTTGATAGTATTTATCTTTCTTTATTATTATTATTGAGTGCTTAGTGAGCTCATATATCCTTTTAAAAGGGGAGATTTTTTTTCATTTCTATTAGGAAAAATCTGTTAGTAAAATGTTCCACATTCTTGTGTATTTGCACAGTTACATATTACAACAGTTAACACGTTATCCAGGCTTTGGGCCTCTTTTGACCTCGCTGTTAAGTTTGTAAGTTCGTGACTTCTAAGTAAAAAAAATTGATGCTAATAAAACTTTTAGTTCTCCTTTTTCCCCAAATTAGAATTCGATAAGAGAATCGATAAAGAATCGAATTGTTAAACAGTACCGATAATGCCATGCTAATGCCATGCTAATCGCTACATGGCGTGGCCTTAAGAATATCACAAGTCGAGAAATAAATTCATAAACAAGACAAATGTAGAAATGCAGGTACAGATAATGAATAGATAGAAATAAAATGAATGTGTGATGTCGACAGCTGTGGTCCTCCGTACGCCACCAGGGTCAGTTTCTGCTAATCAAACTCATTTTAAGGACTATTTTGAGCTTCCAGTCATGTTTTGGTCACGGACAGACGACGGTGGTCACCTACGAGCGCCCGGCGGGGGTCCAGTCACCTGTCCCCGTCACTCATGCCTGGGCCCCACCCCGCAGTAAACATGGACAGCTGGGAGCGCCACAGTGAGCTAAGGACGGTGGAGGGGTGGGTGGGGGGAGGTGTGTGGAGGGGGGGGGGATGACAGTGCAGAAGAGAAGGATAATTGGATAAAGGATAAATGGATCTCTTACTCTGGGAGGCATCTGCAAACAGCAGTTATGCTTTACTGGGGCCTCTTTCGTGGGCAGCGGTCTCTACAGGAGAGGAGAAGTCTATTAGCCCGCTGGACACACGGCGGCCGCGGCGGTCACAAGGCTCCGTAAGCTACACCCATCCAGAAAAAACAACACAACGTCCGCCTTAGCAAGCCGCTCCTCCCTCAGCCCTGCTCACAGTGCAGCCCGGCGGGTCCGGTTTGGCGTTTCTACGGGGGATTGGACCGGAGCGCTCGGCTCCAGAGAGTCAACGTGGTGCAGAAAAACAATACAAAAAGCTTTTTTTTTTAAAAAAAAACAAAACCGTGCAATGTGAGCAGAGCTTCAGACTCTCTTCAGACTCTTAACCCTCTTGTTAAGACGGATGTTTTTCTATTTTACGGTTCCTCTCTTTAAAGGAAAAAGGGAAGGAAGAAGAGAGTCCAGTTATCAGTAAAACTCAGGTGTGTACTGCTCTCAGAGAGATTATCCAATTAGCCCGAAGCCTTCTTCCGACACTGAGACGACATGACATCAAAAACAGCCACGAGCACGTCACTCAAACTCAACCAAAAAAAAATAAATAAAAATACAAAGAATAAAGAAAACGGGGCCCTTTGTTCAGGTGAGAGTCTGTGAGGCGTTGTCAAGCACAGCATGGACTGCTGGGAAAAAAAAAGAAGGTGACGAACAGAAAGAAGCAGATGAAGAAAAACCTGAGAAAACAAAAAAAAAACGCCTCCTTCATCAGCTCAGATGAGTTCAAAGCTTCACAAAAACATTCACAGTTCAGAACACTGACGATGAGACTGACGAGCACTCGATAGAAAACATCATCAAAGCAGGACACAGGGTCAAATAAAAAGCTCTCATCGGTACATTTCTACCCGTTTGGAAAGTTCTGGAAGGTCAAGTGACCTTCACTTCCTTTCAGCCCGTACCCCACGTTGAGAGCAGCTAGCTAACATCTGGGCCACATCTGGATCATGAAGCTGGGTCCTCACACGCGGCCCAGATGAGGCCCAGATGTGTTTGCTACCTGGTTAGCTCAGGTTCTGTTCGGAGCAGAGGGCGGCGGCCGTCACCGGTTCGTGAAGCCGCCGCCGCCGCCGCCGTCGTTCTTACCATGTGTGGAAGCTGGATGTTAGCCAGACTGTTTATGAGCGACTGGCTGAGGTTGGCGAGCTCGTGCAGCAGCGAGTCGTTCTGCTGCTCGATCACCTTGTTCTCCTCCTCGATGGACTTCAGGTTGGTCTCCATGGTGGTGATCTGCCCAACGAGAAGAGCCGTCATCGACAAACCTTTCAACATAACTTTATTGTCACTGAGTCAGCGTCAACAACACAACGAAGTTACATTCCAGCAACAGTTGACACGACATTCAGGACAACTTGAGATGACGGGTCTTCAGAGGTCGGGACACGGGAGACACTTCAGACAACAACAACTGTTCTGGGTCACTCATTCATTCATTCACTCACTCATTCATTCATTCACTCACTCATTCATTCACTCACTCACTCACTCATTCATTCATCACTCATTCATTCATCACTCACATTCACTCTCATCTCACTCACATTCATTCACTCATTCATCACTCATTCATTCACTTCATCACTCACTCACTCTCACTCACTCACTCATTCATTCACTTCATTCACTCACTCACTCACATTCACTCACTCACTCATCTCACTCACTCATCACTCACTCACTCACTCACTCACTCACTCACTCACTCATCTCATTCACTCATTCATTCACTCACTCAATCATTCACTCATTCACACTCATCAATCACACTCACTCACTCAAACTCACTCAATTCACTCATTCACTCACTCACACTCACTCATTCATTCATTCACTCATTCACTCTCAATTCACTCACTCACTCCTCACTCATCACTCACTCACTTCATTCATTCACTCACTCACTCACTCTTCACTCATTCACTCACTCATTCACTCATTCATTCATTCACTCATCAGATTCACTTCATTCACTCAATCAATCACCTCACTCATTTACTCATCAATCACTCATTCACTCACTCACACTCACCATCACTCACCTCATTCACTCATTCATTCACTCATTCACTCACTTCATTCACTCACTCATTCACTCATTCAATCAATTCACTCATTCATTCAATTCACTCACTCACCTCACTCAATCACTCATTCACCATTCACTCATCATCACTCACTCACGTCATTCATTCACTCATTCACTCATTCAGGTCACTCATTCACTCATCATTCACTCAGACTCATCAATCACTCACTCACTCACTCACTCACTCACTCACTCACTCATTCATTCACTCATTCACTCATTCACTCATTCACTCATTCACTCATTCTCATTCACTCACTCACTCATCATTCACTCATTCATTCATTCATTCACTCATTCACTCACTCACTCACTCACTCACTCACTCACTCACTCATTCACTCATTCACTCACTCACTCACTTCACTCATTCATTCACTCACTCATCACTCATTCAACGCACGCACGCATTCATTCACTCACTCACTCACTCACTCACTCACTCACTCATTCCACTCAGGCTCATTCACCATTCACGCACGCATTTATTCACTCACATCACTCACTCAGCACTCACTCACTCACTCTCACGCATCATCACTCACTCACTCATTCATTCACTCATTCATTCACCTCACTCAGGCACTCACGCAACTCACTCACTCACTCAGGCTCAGGCACTCATCACTCACTCATTCATTCATTCATTCATTCAAGGCAGGCACTCATTCACTCATTCATCATTCATTCCTCCAGGCACTCAGGCACATTCAGCATCAGCATCACTCACTCACTCACTCACTCAAGTCACAGTCAGGCACTCATTCACTCAGGCAGGCAGGCACTCAGGCATTCATTCATTCATTCATTCACTCACGCATCATTCATTCATTCACTCATTCACATTCAGGCATTCACTCATTCCCTCACTCATCACTCAGTCATTCATTCACTCATTCATTCATTCATTCACATTCATTTCATTCGCATTCATTCATTTCATCACTCATTCACTCACTCTCATTCATTTCATTCATTCATTCATCACTCATTCATTCATTCATTCACTCACTCACTCACTCACTCATTCATTCACTCATTCATCACTCATTCATTTTCATTCACTCACTCATTCACTCATTCATTCATTCATTCATTCATTCAATCACTCATTCACTCATTCATTCATTCACTCATTATCACTCATTCATTCATTCATTCATTCATTCACTCATTCATTCATTCATTCATTCACTCATTCATTCATTCATTCTTACTTGTGTCCTCAGTTTTATCATGTCTGACTCCACTTGATTGTTGGACTCATTCAGATCTTTGATTTCTTCATCCAGCTGTTTGATTTCTTCATCGTTTTCGATGCCTGAAACAGTAAAAAATCACGACTCCATAGAAGCTCGACCGGAAAAAGTGCTAGTTTTTTGTTTTTAGCTAAAATTTGGTGTTTTTTCGCGGCGCCACTGACCTTTACTGGCTCTCTGTTTGATTGTCAGCATTTCCACGCCGCTCATCCTGGCCTTCTTCATGGCGGAGGTGGCCCGGGGACACCCGGAGAGACTGGTTTAACACAAACACGTTTAATCGTTTACGGAGCTCAGGGAGCTAATTTTATCGTTTAAAACTAAATCTGATGAGTTTCACCTCCGGTGGGTCAGGAAGCTGCCGCTGACGTGTCCCGAGCCGTCGCAGCCGGGCGTCGGACACGTCATCCCGTCCGTCTTCCCCGACTTCCACACAAACTGCGAGCCGTTGACGTAGCTGTCCTTCTGCCTCTTCGCCGCCAGGGGGCAGCCTGACGCGCTGCGGTGGGACGCGTACTTTCCCGTCACGTGACCCTGTCCGTCGCAGCCGGGTACCGGACACCTGAGGGCGGGAACAGAAGCCTCCAGGTGACCCTCAAGCCTCATCAGAACCAGACGAAGAAAACGAAGGACGTTTTTGACATTATTATAGTTAATTTTAGTTCGTTTTATAAACTTCTTCTTATTATTATTATTTTACGTCTTCTTCTTATTATTATTATTTTACGTCTTCTTCTTCTTCTTATTTTACGTCTTCTTCTTCTTCTTCTTATTTTACGTCTTCTTCTTCTTCTTCTTCTTCTTCTTATTTTACGTCTTCTTCTTCTTCTTCTTATTTTATCTTTTCTCTTTCGTCTTCTTCTTATTTTACGTCTTCTTCTTCTTCTTCTTCTTCTTCTTCTTATTTTACGTCTTCTTCTTCTTCTTATTTTATCGTCTTTTCTTCTTCTTCTTCTTATCTTCTTCTTCTTCTTTTTACGTTCTTTTCTTTCTTCTTCTTCTTATTTTACGTCGTCTTCTTCTTCTTCTTCTTCACTCCCTAATCCACCACCACCACCGTGGAGCCCCTGAGAGCTTCTGCTGTGTTGTTTTAAATTAATTAGTTCATATCTTATAATTAAAATGATGTCATTATTATTTTTTATCACGTCTCCCACAGTGGAGTTTAATTGGTTTATTCGGTTTTGGACATTAAAAGCTTTTAAAGGAAAAAAAAAAAAAAAGCTCTTACTTGATTGGCTCCTGGTCGTCTTTGTCCTCTTTGCTGTGGAGGATTTTGATGCCACTCTTCTTGGCTCGTGGACATCCGGAGAGACTGCAGGACAGGAGAGAGACGGGGGGGGACGCGTTTACTGTACTGTACATGTGGTGTGTGGGGGGGGGGGGGTCGTGCATGGTGTGTGTGTGGGGGGGGGGGGGGGGCTGCGTACCTCCTGTGGGAGGCGTAGTTTCCGGTGATGTGTCCAGATCCGTCACAGCCGGGGGTCGGACACCTGTGGGGACAAACAGTGAAACAGTGAGACAGACAGACAGACAGACAGTGAGAGAGACAGACCATGAGACAGTGAGACAGAGAATGAGACAGTGAGACAGACAGACGGTGAGACAGACAGTG
>JAGFBZ010000413.1:0-95000 GCA_018398805.1 Hirundichthys speculiger | reverse complement strand
AACTAAAGTTAGCTTTAGTTAGCTGCTGGCTCCCATAATATGTAACATTAGTCAAACTAAAGTTAGCTACAGTTAGCTGGCTCCCATAAATATGTAACGTTAATCAAACTAAAGTTAGCTTCAGTTAGCTGGCTCCCATGAATATGTAACGTTAGTCAAACTAAAGTTAGCTATAGTTAGCTGGCTCCCATAAATATGTAACATTAGTCAAACTAAAGTTAGCTACAGTTAGCTGGCTCCCATAAATATGTAACGTTAATCAAACTAAAGTTAGCTTCAGTTAGCTGGCTCCCATAAATATGTAACGTTAGTCAAACTAAAGTTAGCTATAGTTAGCTGGCTCCCATAAATATGTAACATTAGTCAAACTAAAGTTAGCTACAGTTAGCTGGCTCCCATAAATATGTAATGTTAATCAAACTAAAGTTAGCTACAGTTAGCTGGCTCCCATAAATATGTAACGTTAATCAAACTAAAGTTAGCTTCAGTTAGCTGGCTCCCATGAATATGTAACGTTAGTCAAACTAAAGTTAGCTACAGTTAGCTGGCTCCCATAAATATGTAACGTTAATCAAACTAAAGTTAGCTTTAGTTAGCTGGCTCTGATATATATGTAACTTTAATCAAACTAAAGTTAGCTACAGTTAGATGGCTCCCGTAAATGTGTAATGTTAATCAAACTAAAACTGTTAATCAAACTAAAACTTTGTCATATATACGCCGCACTGGACTATAAGCCGCCGGTATCCAGGCTGAGAAATAAGATGTTTACATCGAAAGATTTTGTACCATAAGTGTTTATTCACAAAACTGATTTTCCGAACACGGTACCATAAGTGTTTATTCACATTCCTGAACTGATTGTTTCCGAACAAGCAAGGTTCCCTAAAGTCTCCACATCAATGAAGCAGAGAACCATAAACCCCATGAAGTCCCTTAATTGGCAGCTGTTACTGAGACCTGTTGCTGTTACATCACACAGTTTTTACACCTTGTGACTCATGACATCATCCACATAACTGCAAACTAATTATAAACCGCAGTATCAACTTTTTAAACCACAAACCCCGGCGTGATTTCACTGACTCTACATGGACCTTCCCGTTACCTCTTTGTGGTCCTGCTCGTCCCCCAGCGGTTTCATCTTGGTGTAGTCGACAGGCAGGTCCCAGCAGTCGGTGTCGCTCAGCTGGTAGCAGCGGCTGCTGAGCAAAGCCTGCCGCTGGGGCGACATCGGCTGCAGCGGGGTCAACACCGTCCCGCTGCCCTCTGGACCACCGGGCTGGCCGGCCACGTCCACCTGCGCCGCTGTCATCCAGATCTCCCACTGGACTCTGATGGATCAAGAAAGGGGAGAATCTGTATGTTTGATAGCATTTGTGTCACTTAGGATGGACCTGAGCAGACCACCGGTGAGCCGCGGAGTCCCGCAAGGCTCGATTCTTGTGCCGCTTTCTTAAATTAACTGACTCTGCAGCCTTCCCAGGTGTCTCTTTGAGCAAGAGACTCTGACCACATAGAGTTGGTGTGGTGAATGGAGGTTTATTTCATGCATTAAAAAAAAATACAGCATGAAAATTACAGCGTCTAAAAAAAGAGACGGAATTCACTGCTTTATTGTGATTTGGTGAAAAACAATGGTGAGGTAGAGTTTCTACTCGTTAGGGACGATTCTTGGCTTCATGCCATCTGTAAAGATTAAACAATTGATCAGTTTTAATTTTATCTGCATTTTCCAAACTGTTCCTGTTTTTATTCTGAATCTACACAGGCTGTCAGAACACCTGGAGTCCCACAGGGTTTTATTCTTGGGCCACTGCTTTTGTTATGGACTTTCGGCGACATCTTTCACACGGTCACGTTGATTCACTTCATAAACGCTCAGAGCTGCTAAAATATAACATTTCAGTCACACTGTGGTTAAGGAAGGGAAAATTTCTGTCTCCAGGTTCTGTCTCCAGGACCGAGCTTCTGTAGAGCCGTCAAGGCCATAACTAAATAAGCAGAACAGAAAATAAGAAAACAGATTGACTTATGTCCAAATTCAGATTAATTCACGTTTTTTCCTCCAAAACTGTCCACTTTTGTCAGTTGTCTTTGAAGTCGTCATCAAAAAAAAAAATTAATAAAAAAATGTAATGAATTTAGCTGAGATTTGACCTGAATTACTGATTGACACGAACAAATCCAGCTTCACGGATAAAAACCTCTGCACACAGATGTTTTCTCCTTAATTCTAGTCCAACGCTCTTTTGCTTTTCTTGTTTGTTTTTAATCTCGTTTCACCTTCATTTAAACCAGGCGTGTGACACTTTTCCTGACTGCTAAGATGAAGCTGCCTGGTTGAGCGTCTGTTTGTGCGTTTCGGCCGCCGTGGCTGAGCGTGATGCGAGCGGCCGCCTCAGATTACCTGTGTCAGCAGGTCCTGGGGCTTCCCTCCCAGAGCGTGCGGGAGCTCCCGGCACCTCGTCGACAGGTTGAGGATGGCCGTGGCCGCCATGTGGGCCGCCTCCATGTCGTGGGTGTAGTCGAAGCTGCTCTTGCTGCAGGTGCTGCTGGCGCTGCTTCCTCCTCCTCCCCCTCCTCCTCCTCCTCCCCCGCCGCCGCCGCCTCCTCCTCCTCCTCCACAGCTCAGGCTGCTGCTGCTGCTGGGAGCGTAGCTGCTGGTCGTGCTGCTGGCCGGGCTCGATGTCTTACAGTAGCGCTTCGCTGCAGGGATGCACACGAGCACGGCTGATTGGTTAGATTAACGCTGGCGCCGGGCCAAACCGTGCAGCAGACGGGCTTTTATCGAGGATCTAGAGCTACAGAAAGCACCTCTGTTGCATGTGAGAAAAGCCACAGACAGACTGATGGAGGAGACAAAGACTGGAAGTTAGGAGCTAAATATATATGGAAAGCCTGCTCATCTCTCTTCTACATGGAGTCACATCTGTCAGGAGCATGAGGACGGGCAGCAGAGCTGGGGATGTGGGTCGGTCCTGTTAGGATTAAAATGATCTGAGGACTGTTTAATTGTTAAAACTAAACTCTATGACATGTAGGAATGCAGTCTTCTTTTATGACTGTGAGTTCCTCGGCTTTTATGACTAAAACAACTGGAACATCCTTCTCGACCCCCAACAGTCTGTGACAGCATAGATAAACACATTTAAGGGACATCTTATTTCCTGGACAAACACAACCACATGTGTCTGGACTAGGGATGGAACGGTTAGCGGTATTACGGTAAAGCGCGGTAAAATTTTACGTGATAACGGTTACCGTTTATGTTTGGCTTCATCTCATTATCGCGGTTGATTACTGGGATGTGTAATATCAGCCTCATTCAAGTCTGCGAGCGACTCGCGACTGTGTCTCGCTTGAATTTGTAGCTCGTAACATCGGCATCATAATGTTAGCATGGCGGAAAGTGGTGATAGCACGCAGGACATTGAAAAATGACATCGAAAAATGACCGGAACGATGTTCTTCTGATGCAGTTAAAATATTTATTTATTCCATTAACTCATCCGACAACCACAACGCTGTTAGTTAGCGCCACAGCGGTCAAAAACCTTTTACCCTTCCGGGTCAAACAGCTAACCAATAACACGTAACAGGTCAGCTACCTTTATACCTGACCCTCAGGTAACAACACAGCGACACCCACAGACACACAGAGTGAACTACAATTCAGAACAACATATAAACATATTAAAACCTCTTTCTGTGCCAGTTGTTTCTCCGTTTAATGTGAAAGTTTCATTTTGATAAGATTTTGGCTTCTGATGTTTCAATATGACAAGAAAATCACAAGATTTTGTGAAATTATTAAAATGTATGTTTTTTTTAGACATTTGTACAGCAATTAAGAATATCGCGATAATATTGTAAACCGTGATATTTTGGTCACTATAATCGAGATTTTTCACATTGTTTCCCTAGTCTTGACTGAAGAGCTGTTTACCATCTGAACTCGAAGACAAAGAACCATAAAACTCGAACCAAGAACCAAGGATCCGCCTCCTGCTGGATCTTATAAGAACGGATATTAAAATATTCTGCATGGCATATTGAATCTTTGTATTTCATGATTGTATTAAACTCTATAATTGACCTTTGTTTCTAGTCTCGTCAATGGCACCAGATAAAAGAACATCTTCTCCGCCGGCGACTCACGTCAGGAGGCCGAACCGACGTGGACCGAAGCAGTTTTCGGTCGGAGCAGAACGCGCGTTTATGGCTACACGGCGATTAACAGCAGCGCAGCGGCGACGACGACGGAGCTACGTCGGAGGAAATCGCCTCGTCAAGCCTCTGACGAGACTTTAAAATGTCAGTGACGCAAGTGATGGAACAGCCGGGGTCGCTGCAGACAAACCGAGGTACGCCTGACTTTGCACCTGCACAAACCTCCGCGCGGTCACCGCTCTGCAGATACGAACGGTGGTGCCTGCTCGACCGGATGAGCGACCCGGCGCTCCCAGTCCTCTCTGGTCACTTTCTGTACAACGTACACAGTCAAAATGTGGTCGTCCTGTACGGACGTATGACAAGATTGCAGCAACTGGACAGGGACACGTACAAACGTCATACAAAGCCAAAACTACACAGGTATGTCTGTAGGGACCCTTCATGAGACGGTGACACGTGTGACTGGTTTTTGGGTCTTTTGATATAATTTTTTTTTTTTTTTGTAACGAGGAGGACAAAGATGACTCGCAGCCTTTTCTTTTTAAAAGGTATACCCAAAGTCATTAAAATATGTGACAGAGAAAGGGATGAGTGCTGAGGCAGCTGCGAGGACGAAGCGAGACGGAGACGGGATGCCGGTGTTTGGTGGTGATGAGCCGCCGGTGATGCTGATGGAGTCGAGGCTCGTCTGAAAACCTCCCCCCTGCCTGCATCTCACTAATGGCTCCCAGCCAAGGAAAGAGGGCTCGCCTCCATTATCTCAATCCCTCCATCTGCACCCCCTCCCTCCATCCCTCCCTCCATCCATCCTCTGCTCAGACACGGCGGCTCTTCGCTTCGTGTCTCCGTGACTCTGCTCTGCTTCCGTCCAGCCTCGCGGAGACGCTGGAAACAGCCGTGTTTTCAGCGCCGTGACAAAGAGAATACACGACGGACGCCGAGCGTTTACGTGCGAGCGCTTTAGCAGCTAAAGGTGCTCCTCAAAACAGCTCCTCCATTACGGGACGGTTCCAGGTTTAACTCCCCCCAACAAGGCCTCTTTTCTCTACGGTATTTATGCTTCATTTACCTTCAAGAAAAACTTGCAACAGAAGTACAGTGATCCCTCACCAATTCACGCTTTAAGTTCCGCGGTTTTAGTTATTTGGATTTTTCAGAAATAAATAATATAATTTTAAAAAATCAAGAAAAAATCGCGGAAACATCACAGGATGTTGTGCGCGTTCTCTCACAGCGAAGAAATGCTCTGAGCCAGCCTGGTCCCTTTAAGAAGGTGGCCTTATGGGTAATGTAGTGTGTGTGTCATGGGACGGCAGAATGAAAACGGGGTTAGATGAAAAGTGTAGTGAGCATCAACAGCAGCCCAGCGTGTATAGATTTACATTCTCTGTTAACCGACAGGAGCCCAACAATACAACCTGTGTGATGTTACAAGTTCCTGCAGTACCAGAATAAAGTTCCCGTTCCATGCAGAGAAAACCGGACTTTTTCTTTTGTTGTTGTTAGTGTGTTAGCCGCTAATTACGAGCCAAAAATAGCACAATACCAGCGGTTTCATTACTACGGTTCAGAGACCAGAGGCTGTGAAGGAAACAGAAAGACCACAGTTGAGCCTTTGTCTTGTTTCACTGCAGTGTCTTGATACTTTTCTGCAGTTTTTAAACATATTTTAAACACATTATTGAGGTTCGGGGGGGCTCCGGCTCCAGTTCATGGATTTTGATTTTCACAGGGGAATGCCGGTCCCCATTAACCGCAAAAAATAAGTGATCACTGTATCAGAAAACGTGTCTTTAATGAGGCAAAAGTCAACGATCAGTCCCGTCTCAACCACAGGGACCTGTTCCAGGAACCCGGGTCTTCTAGGGCAGCTTCTACCCTGGTAGGGAGGCGGTCCTTCTGAGACAGCCTGGGTTCGCTCTCGGCGGTCCATTTCGTCTTCTCAGACTTGATAACTGCCATCGCTCTTAAATCTGTTGACTTGAATTTGTGCCACAAGAACTGCTGTTGCTGCTCGGGAGTACGTTGCTGTTGCTGTAAACACAACATGTGAACTCAGACATTCGTGCCAGCTTCCTTACGACTACTTTTCTGGTCATTTGACGGCAGTTTTGCTCTGAGGCACCAATAAAAACACCCACGGCTCAGAGACGTGTGACATCAACAGATCTGAAGGGGAAAGGGGCCGGAGCTCAATCACTTCCAACTAGAGGTCTTCGGAACAACCTGACAACCCGAAAACCCGAGGTTCCGACCCGACCTGAATCGGGTCTCGGGTCCGTTCAAAAGACGTGACTCCAGGTTCAGGTCAGAATCGGTACAGTTAGTCTCAGGTCCGGTCGGTGCTCTCTGACAGGCTGGGTCCACGTTTACTCCAGAGAGGTAAAGATATTGGTGGTGGCAGCTAATGTCAGGACTCGGGGCAGTTAAATTAATTATTCATTAACGTGGCGTTTTTGTCATGAAACAATCATGTTGTCGTAGCGTGTTATTAGCGGTTTGCCCGGCAGCTGTAAAGCACAATGGATCGGCAACATGACAACGCTGGATGAGAGAACATATTCATTTACAACTGCACTACCTCTGTGCAATAAACACCTGCACACTTGCACACTTACCTTCCTGTTGGCGTTATACTACGCATTAGTAAACCACGTTTACTGAATATGTCTGCCATTCCCTAGACTTTGTAAGTCTGTATATTGTTTTCTATATTGGTTTTATATTGTTTTTTTTTATATCGGTTTTATATATTATTTTGTTTATATTATATTGTCTATAGTGCACTCTACTGAAGGCCTGCACCTTACTTTTCGTTGTACTTGTGACAATGACAATAAAGAGAATCTTGAATCTTGAATCTTGAATATTCACCACACGTCCTGACCGGTGTAGGCTATTAGCATTAGCAGTTGCTACCAATAACATCTGTATCCACAAAGAAAATAATGACGTGGATTTATTATTGTTTCCATCACGTAGCCTATGTAGCAACTGAACCGGTAGAACAAGACAACGTTTAGATAAGAAAATTAAGTTTTATTCAACGCTAGACAACTTTAACATTAGGCAACTATGGGCTGGATTGTCTTGGTTCTATTCGGGTAACTGCGTTCGGTCGGAAACTAAAGGCTCGGGTCGTGTCGGTTCAGGGTCCAACTATTCGGATTCAGACTCCTGAACCTATGATAATAGCTCGGGTCGGGTTGGTTTTGGGTCGAATTTTCACGGGTCCATGAAAGTGGACCCGTGAGGACCTCTACTTCCAACACACGTCTGCTCCGGAGGGGTCCAGAGCTCATCTAACCAGGTCCGCCGAAGGGCTTTCTCCTGGTTGGACGTGCCTGAAACACTTCTCCAAGGAGGCATCATGGAAGCATGATGACCAGGAGCCCAAACCACCATAGAGATGAAAGCTAATCTCATTTCTAAAGGAGAGTCCAGCAACCTTCTGGAGAAAACAAAATTTTAGCCACTTGTATCTACAGCCTTGTTCTTTTGGTGACTACACAGAGTTCATGACTGTACCCTACCCTAACCACTAACTCCTAACCCTAACCCCTAACCCCTAACCCTAACCCTAACCCTAACCCCTAACCCTAACCCCTAACCCCTAACCCCTAACCCCCCCTAACCCCCTAACCCTGGACCGGCACAGCCTGAACAAGCCCATGGATCCACCGTCCTGTGGGTTAGAGACCTGTTTGGCCCCTCATGGCGCCATGTGACTTGGGCAGCAACCAAAGGTGTAGGCCTTGGCGTGCTGAAGACACCCAAAAAGACATGAAAATGTCTCCAAATAATATCAAAGCAAACTGCAACAGTAAAGGATGGTCACGTCGTCGTTTCTTACCATCGTATCCCTTCGGGGAGGTGTCGCGTCCATGATGGGACTTGCTCGTCAGGCCTCTCTTCCCGTAGCCACCGTGCTGGCCGTCGTAACCGCCGTAATCGTAACTGGTCTTGGAGTACTTCTCCAGCTCCTTCGTCAGATTGGACCGCGGCGTGCTGGTGGGAACGTTGTTCTTGTAGCCGTACTGAGGAATCTCCAGCTGCTTGACGAAGCACATCGGCCTGAAAGACAGCATTGGGGGACGTCGTCGTATCACCACCGAGGTCCATCTTTCTGTTGATTCGTAAATCCCAAACTAAATGAAAAACCAGTCTTCTTGTTACATATCTAGTCTCTCTCCTCTTAGCTTAAAGCTGCTCAGCGTTTTCCTTTCCAGCTTTTTTTTAGAGCACGTTTGAGATTCGGAGCAGCTGAGAACCGTTTCAGGAATCATGACGACTTTTCCAGACGACCCACAAGCACCAACTGGCGTCCACCAGACGGAACAAAACGGCCTTATCCAAACTTTTCAGTGCTGAAGATGCATTTTGAGACTTTTGACTCAATTCTGACATGTGAATACCATCAAATGATGCTTTAATAATCAATAATGAATGAAACAAAGGTGGTATAAATGTAGTTTTTAGGGCATTCGCTCATGAAACAATGACCAAAACGTCTCCGATCTGGTTCAACGTTTCAGGAAACAGAATCCACCAAGACTGTATTTGAGCTCATTGTTCAATAAAAAGATGTTGTAATGTCTGTGCTGTTTTAGCGTTCTAGATTTTGTCCCCCATATCCAAACGGTGACAAACTGAACTATTCAACATCTGCCCTTCAGAAGGTTCACAGCGACGTCTCCGTCTGACTCCCTCTCGATAAAATCATGTCTGGATAAATAATCTGGATCACAAAACAGATTGAGTGCGTTTGACAGCTAGTGGTGTCCCCTCGTGAGGGGTGGGCGGTACCTGAGGACACGGTCTGACGTCTGATTGGTCTTGCTGCCGCTGTCGGCTGAGTGGCTCTTGTCGTGCACCTTGGCCATCTTCTCTGCAGCGGCGATGGGACAACCGGACAGACTGAAGGAGGCGGGAGGAAGACAGGACAGAAGACAGCCTGGTTACAATCCGAGCTAAGACACCAGCGTCAGGCTGTGAAGAGCAGATCAGCTGTTAGTAAGAGTTTATCATGTCCTACAGAGACTAACTGGTTTACTGGCTGAAGCATTGACTTGTTTCGGTTTTTCCTAGTCTCCCACCTGGATCACTGGTTTGCAGACTGAGGTTTCCGTTCTTTTGGGGTTTTGCTTGTTTTACTGTCTAACTGATTCACAAGATATATTTAGTTTGGACGAGCGCCTGGCTGAGTGGTTCCCAGACTGAGGTTTGTCTTGGTTTACCTCCAGGCTAACTGGCTGTACAGGCTGAGGTTTTTCTTGGTTTACCTCCAGGCTAACTGGCATACAGGCTGAGGTTTGTCTTGGTTTACCTCCAGGCTAACTGGCGTACAGGCTGAGGTTTGTCTTGGTTTACCTCCAGGCTAACTGGCGTACAGGCTGAGGTTTGTCTTGGTTTACCTCCAGGCTAACTGGCGTACAGGCTGAGGTTTGTCTTGGTTTACCTCCAGGCTAACTGGCGTACGGGGTCATGATCTGGGTCTCTGTAAATGCCTTGAGACAATTGACATTGTAAAAGATGCTATACAAAAAAAATTGAATTGAAAGTGGTTTTTAATGGCCTCTCATTCACCCATTCATCCACCAGTGGGCGGGCTGCTACCATTCAAGGTGCTACCAGACCCACTGGGGGCAAGTTAGGGTTCAATGTCTTGCCCAAGGACACTTTAGCATGTGGACAGTTGGAGCCGGGGTCGAACCGCCAACCTTACGCTGACTGGACGACCCGCTCTACCACCTGAGCTACAGCCACCACAATTCAGTGGTTCTTCCTGGTAGAGTCCAAGGCAACGTACCAGTCCAGTACTGACTCCTGCTCTTACTGATCCCTGAGTAACTTGTTACTGGACTGGTTACTTGGTGGATGACTAGCCCAGGGACTTTCAGTTCCAGCTCAGTCACTGGTTAGCTGGTTAATGGCTGGTTAATGACAGCTGATCCACGACGTTCTCTCCTTTAACAGACGTGGGAAAGGGACGATGAGAAGCACCGATGGTACGTTCGTACATCCTCATCCTTGTTGCGTCGGACTGCGGTTCAACAAAGCGCCAGACACAGCGGGCCGGGACTGCAGCGGAGCTGGCGCCCGCTACCACCGACCCGTTGAGTAAATATGTCATCTCGCCCACGCGCGAGTGTTTTTCAGGGACGAACGCGGGACACGTTGGCAGTAGCGATGCGTTCCCGTAAGTGACGCGATCACGTAAGTGACGCGATCACGTAAGTGACGCGATCACGTAAGTGGCGCGATCACGTAAGTGGCGCGATCACGTAAGTGGCGCGATCACGTAAGTGGCGCGATCACGTAAGTGACGCGTTCACGTAAGCGACGCGTGAGCGTAAGCGACGCGTGAGCGTGAGCGACGCGATCATGTGAGCGACGCATTCACGTAAGCGACGCGTTCACGTAAGCGACGCGTTCACGTAAGCGACGCGTTCACGTAAGCGACGCGTTCACCGCGTTCACCGCGTTCACCGCGTTCACCGCGTTCACGTAAGTGACGCATTCCCTTAAGTGACGCAATCACGTAAGTGACGCAATCACGTAAGTGACGCGATCACGTAAGTGACGCGATCACGTAAGTGACGCGATCACGTAAGTGACGCGATCACGTAAGTGACGCGTTCACATAAGCGATGCGTTCACCGCGTTCACGTAAGCGACGCGTGAGCGTGAGTGACGCGATCATGTGAGCGACGCATTCACGTAAGCGACGCGTTCACGTAGGCGAGGCGTTCACTGCGTTCACATAAGCGACGCGTTCACCGCGTTCACATAAGCGAGGCGTGAGCGTGAGCGACGCGATCATGTGAGCGACGCATTCACGTAAGCGACGCGTTCACGTAAGCGACGCGTTCACCGCGTTCACGTAAGCGACGTGTTCACGTAAGCGACGTGTTCACGTTAGCGACGCGTTCACGTTAGCGACGCGTTCACGTTAGCGACGCGTTCATGTTAGCGACGCGTTCACGTTAGCGACGCGTTCACGTTAGCGACGCGTTCACGTTAGCGACGCGTTCACGTAAGCGACGTGTTCACGTTAGCGACGCGTTCACGTAAGTGACACGTTCACGTTAGCGACGCGTTCACGTAAGCGACGTGTTCACGTAAGCGACGTGTTCACATAAGCGACGTGTTCACGTTAGCGACGCGTTCACGTTAGCGACGCGTTCACGTTAGCGACGCGTTCACGTTAGCGACAGCTACGTTCCAGTCCTTGTTCCTCGTTACGTGGAGCCTCAGAGGAAACCGTTCAGACAGCTTTCAACCGATAAAAGCATTCGCTGAGTGAATAATATTCCTGTTTCGCTTTTATGGTCTCAACTGACTCGACTGCTTTCCTTAGAAAAAAAGGGACAAATGAGGCCAATTAAGTGTTTATCGTTGTCAGAAGCATCAATGAAACGTCTCTGACATGTGCAGGTGGCTGGCAGTCGTCTGAGGTGAATCTCTCTAAAAGGACAAGCTGATTGGTTGGAAGAGCTGCTGCTCCTCTGTAACTCCCCTCCCCCCCTCCCCCCTCCCCCCTCTCCTCCTCCTCCTCCTCCCCGCCACTCTGGATGCTTCCTAATTGCTTCGTGCGCACGGCGGGGACGAAACATCGTTAGCGCCAACGCACGGGCGCACTTGAAAGGGAAGCGTGTGAAAAACCACAACAGCGGCGTCTGCCCCTGCTGCTGCCGTGAAGGCGTTTCCATGGCGACTGGCAGGCATGAAAGCCGTGTGAGCTAATGCAAGCTAAGGGTAGCTAGCTAGCGACTGTTTTGCTTTGTTTCCTCTCCCTGTGGAGCTGTGCTACATAACAGGCCCTGCAGCCACGTCTGAGCGCACGCGTGCACGGGCGCGAGCGTGCGTGTGTGTGTCAGCGCACGTGCGCTGCTGTCTGAGCTCATTTGTGTCTGACGTTGTGAAGTGTGTGCGTTTGCTCCTGCCTGAAGCATGTGTGAGATAATGAGGATGTCACTTTATCGCGTCATAGCCTTCTGAAACACACACATACCTGTGTGTGTGTGTGTGTGTGTGTGAAGCGTGCACGTTAGCTGTCACATGCTCTGCTCCTCCTGTTAAAACTGCTGACACACCTTCACCTCAGACTTTTACATCCCATCTTATTTCTGGCTCATAATACAAGTTTCTGTTCGTACGATACGTGGACAACTAATCAGAGAAACAGAGCATTTGACTCCGGCAGAGCGACCAGCAGACAAATCAATGCAGCGGCGCAGGAATGCTGCTGAATATGGAGCCCCGTTTGGGTCATAATTCAATAAATTAATGAGTCTATTATGAAATACAGGCGTTTATTATTATTAAATAATTCCCATTATTATGATAATGGCTTTGTTTTTCATAAGAATGATTTGTGTCAATCACAGCAGAGAGGGCGGAGCCATTTATGTGATTGGCTGCTCTTTCATTCAGGCATAAGCAACAGAACAGTGAATATCAATAGTGGGCGAGAGGTGCAGTTATACTCCAGGCCAGTAGGTGGCAGAATGCACCTCAGTTTACGGTTAAAAGTTGACATCGACTAAGAAACGTCAAGGTTTCCCGTAGCTCAGTCCAAGCTGTCATAGCTACAATCGGACTAGGAGCGCACCTTGATGACGCCACGGCCCGCTGCTAACGGGACCTCACGGCCAAAACTAGTCGGATGTCAGAGCGTAGAATGGAGAAGGATCAGCCAATGAGCGTGCAGGTCAACCACTGGTCCCGCCCACTGGCAAAATGTCATTATTATGTAAAAGCTCATTCTTATGAAAAACGCAGCCATTATGTAAAAACGAATTCTTAGATTAAAAAAAAAAAGCCATTCTGAAACAAACTATTATGCAATAAACTAAGATTAAATAATAATAAAATATATTTCATAATATTTTTTTTCATAATAATGGAAAATATTTCATAATAATACACATATATTTCATAATAATGGAAAATATTTCATAATAATGGATACGTATTTCATAATAATACACGCCTGTATTTCTTAATAATAGACTCATTTATTCATTGAATTATGACCCAAACGGGGCTCCATAGCTGAATGACTGGTCACTGGTCCAGAGGAGACTCTAACCCTAACCCTAGCCAAAATTCCAAATGTCGCCCGATACGTTGTTGACTTTTTTAAAAGCATTTTTTTTGGCGCATGTAATAAGTAGAAAAGAGCGGTTCACGTTCAGATGTTGTTTGTTTACTGTCAACACGTTCTGATGACGTGATTCTACATCCGCATCAGGCGAGGCCTACGATTCGAGAGCGACCGTTACTGCGACAGTCCGTCTGTACCCAAGACTGAGCGGTGGGAAACCGGTTTCCACGGTTACACGAATAAGGAAGGAGCGTCCAACTGGAACACGGTAAACTTGGTAAACTTGGGATTCCCAGCTTCAACTTTCAACTTTCAGGAAGGAGCATGTTTTCTGTCATTGTGGACCAATCAGAGCAGACGTGGTCTTTTGGGAGTGTTGCCTTAAAAAGACAGGACTTAAAATAAATCTTTTCATATAGAATCTGATAACAGAGGCCTCTGCAGTATAAAGTTTAAATAAACTGGTAGTTTTTTTTAGGGATGCACGATAACTGTTTTTTAAAACCAATACCGATAACCGATAACTTTCAGCTCCTAATGGCCAATAACCGATAACACACACATATACCTAAGATCATTACATCAATACTATGAACAAAATCAAAAATAGTTTTGACTTTTTAAACGAACAGATATTTAATTTTTCCAATGAAAAACTATTGTCAAACATTTTCGTAAAGCTATCAAACAAACCTATTTGATATCTCACATTAACTTAAATAAGGTTCATAACTGACTGATATAAAAAATAAAGGCTCCTTGAACTGATGGAAATACATGCATCAGAATTACAAACTGAAAAAGATTAAGGATTTAAAGGATTTTGGCTTGTGGTTCCATTTAAATTAATACCTTTAATTAAAGTAAATGAGGTTCAGTAGTTTTTATTTTTTTAATCTCAAGGAAGCTTTAGATGAGAGGAATGAGGGAGAGGAGAGACTGCTGCTGGATTGTGCATGTTAGCATTAGCTTCCGTTAGCTCACGTTAGCGTGATTTCAAAACTCCATGGAAGTGATTGTTATGTTGTAGGTGGCTGATCAGGTTTTACGTATTAAAGCTTGTGCTTCCCTCCTCGTAGAATTCACTCGGAGGATTCGTCACAAATAACCACCAAACTATCTTCTTCTGAAACTTTAACCAAGTTCCATGTCATCGCCGCCATGTTTGTTGTGATCAGAGTACAATGCAGGCTGCATTCAAGGTGTAACGTAAATTCCGACGTTTCCTCGTTTGCTAGTCGTTATTTCAGCCTTTTTTCTTTTTTATGTGTAACATGTGGGGAAATACTGCGAATATCAATTCAAGCTAGCAACTACTAAAATCATGACCGAGTTAACGAGTTGTTTTCTGGCATGAGGGGGTATTCTTGATTTTCCTGATTGAGTAATCGTTTTTCTGATTATGCCGACGTCACTTGAACATAACATTCACTGCTGGTCATTCAAGGCTCAGAGGGAGCGAGACACTGCTGTGTTGACAGAAAAATAAATGTTATCGGGACTATTCGTCGTGATATCGGACCTATCGGGATGACATCATAATTTCCTGTTATCGGCCCGATAGTTATCGTGCACCCCTAGTTTTTTTTGCAGATTCAAACACTGTAACCCATTCTGGTAGACCCATGAAATATATTGATTAGACTGTAATATGGACTCGCTGACTGTTTGCGTCAGGTATTAACATGTGACCTGTAGGGTAGCACATCTCTGTAGCGCATCTCTGTAGCACATCTCTGTAGCACATCTCTGTAGCGCATCTCTGTGTAGCATCATCTCTGTAGCGCATCTCTTTGTAGCACATCTCTGTAGCGCACATCTCTGTAGCACATCTCTGTAGCACATCTCTGTAGCACATCTCTGTAGCGCATCTCTGTAGCGCATCTCTGTAGCACATCTCTGTAGCGCATCTCTGTAGCACATCTTTGTAGCACATCTCTGTAGCACATCCCTCAGCTGTAGAGAAGGACAACCGCTTTGAAGAGCACACTCACATTCATGCTAGCAGCAACTTAGAGCTGCCCGTTATCTTAACTTCTGTGGGAGGAAACCTCAGCATCGCTGCAGATGCGGACGCGAGGAGAAAACACCGGAGCCCTACGTGAGCTAAAGAGCGGCGATCGGTTTGATCTGAAGCTTCCTCCTCAAACACAACAGCACCAACAGCAGCCTCAGTCACACTGCGGAGGCGCCGCCGACTCACCTGCGGTGCGAGTTCCTGTTGCTATTGACGTGACCCCGTCCAGAGCAGCCAGGAGTAGGGCACTTTAAAACATTTTCATACATGGCAAGGACTTTGAGAGACAGGAGAAGGTGAGAGAGACAGCGAGGGTTAAGAGCAGACAGGAGAGTTAACGGGCGTTCAGATCGGCTGTTAGCGCATGCACAGATCACAGCTGGAGACGGGCCACCAACTTCACAAAGTGAGCAAGAACACAGAATACTGTCGGGCTGTGAAAGGACTGTGCGTCGGCAGCAGGACGTCGCCAGACATCGACGCGTCCAGTCATCGTCCGTGTTGGACGTGACGTTCGTGTTTTTACAAACTGTTCTCAGATTTGGTCTTTAGTTTGTCACTGAGCACACACCTGAGCTCTCTGAAACACTTTACAGTCTGATTATTGCTCGCACAAGAAGGCTAACCAAGACTCGCTGGATAAGCTAGCCTAAGCTAGCCCCCTGGAAAGAAGGCTAACCAAGACTACCTGGATAAGCTAGCCTAAGCTAGTCCCCTGAAAAGGGAAGCTAACAAAGACTACCTGGATAAGCTAGCCTAAGCTAGCCCGCTGGAAAGAAGGCTAACCAAGACTACCTGGATAAGCTAGCCTAAGCTAGCCCCCTGAATAGAAGGCTAACCAAGACTAGCTGGATAAGCTAGCCTAAGCTAGCCCCCTGGAAAGAAGGCTAACCAAGACTAGCTGGATAAGCTAGCCTAAGCTAGCCCCCTGGAAAGAAGGCTAACCAAGACTACCTGGATAAGCTAGCCTAAGCTAGCCCCCTGGAAGAAGTAACCAAGACATGGATAAGCTAGCCTAAGCTAGCCCCCTGGATAGAAGGCTAACCAAGACTAGCTGGATAAGCTAGCCTAAGCTAGCCCCCTGGAAAGAAGGCTAACCAAGACTACCTGGATAAACTAGCCTAAGCTAGCCCCCTGGAAAGAAGGCTAACCAAGACTACCTGGATAAACTAGCCTAAGTTAGCCCCCTGAATAGAAGGCTAACCAAGACTACCTGGATAAACTAGCCTAAGCTAGCCCCCTGGAAAGAAGGCTAACCAAGACTACCTGGATAAACTAGCCTAAGCTAGCCCCCTGGATAGAAGCTACAGCTGCAGGCCAGTCAGCGTTGGGAAGGAACGGGAGAAAACAGCAACTATAATGGACTGTTTCCACGGAGACCAGATAGCTGCTGGTCAGTAAATACGCAGGAACACCACAAGAGGGAAGATGCATTGATAAATATGTTTATTGAGACCAGAAAGTAAATCACTCGAACCAAAATTACAACCCTAGTTTACAAAATAAAACTAACACTAACACTGAAACTAATAAAAACTAAACTAAAACTAAGCATTTCAAAACAAAAAAGAATAAAAACTAGCAAAACTGGTCTAAAAAACGAATTAAAACGAACTGAATTTGAGAAAAACTAAACTAAAAACTAAATAAAAACTAAAACAAATGGAAAATCCAAAACTATTATAACCCTGCACACGTCAAGGACACCCTGCCTCCACCTGACTATGGCATCTCACAAATAGTTTTATGCCTAAACCTGAGTGTTTTCTAAGGCTGACTAACCCTGACAATGTAGCTTTATTGCCTAAACCAGGGATGAGAGACGCTGGCTCAATGACAATAACGTTTCTTGAAATCAACTTAGCGACAGAGGGAAACCTGACTGCAGTGAAAACAGTGTCCTGTAGGTGGCAGCACCGGTCCAAACCGGTCGTTACCGCCACATTTACAATGAAACTTCCACTGAGGTGTCTGCGGATATTCTCATTTATCCAGGCTCAACTCCATTCTCGCAACAATTGAATTCACAGGCAAGCTGGACTTAGATTTGTCAAATCTGAATCTAAAATGCCAAATGTCAAACCTAAACTGACAAATCTAAGTCCAGTTGCCTCTGATTCAATCGTTGCGAGATTTCCACTGAGGTGGAACGGGCTGATTTAGCCCGAGGACAAGGACGATCCCGTCAACGCCTGCTGGAGACACACAGTCCTCACCTGTTTCTTGATCACGGTTATGGCTTCATGAAACTTCACGTTTATCATGCAGGGAAGGAGAAGCTGAGTTTGACCCCAGAGGGACTGATGGATGAGTTAAAACAAAGGTCACTGCTAAATCAGATCTGAGCGTCAGCTGTGAGATGAAACTGTAGGTGTTTCAAATATAAAGGCAGGAAGATTTGTGCCAAAATATCTTGGAATTTGGAGATTTGGAGCTATTTATTTTCCTGTCTGTCTTGACAGACGTCCCTGGAGGAGCTGCAGAGAAGCATAATTACCACCAATCAGGATCCTGATGTAGAGTTTTTACATATTAAATATTTATTTTTTTCTCTGGATTGTGATTGTCACTTCGGTCTTTTGCTAACTCATCATATTAACCAAACTGCATGTCTACAGGACCAGATTATTGCAGATTATTTGATTTTAACAAAACGCCGTTTTTTTTCTGATATTCATCCCTGAAGTAAAAAATAAAATGATGGTGAATCAGTTGATGGTGCAACTTTAAAAAGTAAATCTGATATTTTCTAAAGTGTTGAAGAATTGCAAGTTTGACAGACATTGCTTTATCAGAATGAAATTTATCTCATTGAAGGACCAGTTCATCTGTCTGGTCACAAGTGGTGGAGCAGGTCTGGTTGGTTGGATCAGGTCATCTGGTTGGGTCAGGTCTGTCTGGTTGGAGCAGGTCTGGTTGGTTGGAGCAGGTCTGGTTGGTTGGAGCAGGTCTGGTGGGTGGAGCAGGTCTGGTTGGTTGGAGGGGAGCAGGTGGTTGGGGAGCTGGGGTGGAGCAGGTGGGTGGGAGGGGGTTGGTTGGAGCAGGGGGTGGGTGGAGCAGGTCTGGTTGGGTGGAGTCAGGTGGAGCAGGTGTGGGTGGAGCAGGTCTGGTTGGGTGGAGCAGGTCTGTGTGGGTGGAGCAGGTCTGGTTGGGTGGAGCAGGTCTGGTTGGTTGGAGCAGGTGTAGTTGGGTGGAGCAGGTCGGTTAGGTGGTCTGGTTGGGTGGAGCAGGTCTGTGTGGGTGGAGCAGGTCTGGTTGGGTGGAGCAGGTCTGGTTAGGTGGAGCAGGTCTGGTTGGGTGGAGCAGGTCTGTGGTTGGGTGGAGCAGGTCTGGTTGGGTGGAGCAGGTCTGGGTAGGTGGAGCAGGTCTGGTTGGGTGGAGCAGGTCTGGTTGGTTGGAGCAGGTCTGTGTAGGTGGAGCAGGTCTGTCTGGTTGGAGCAGGTCTGTCTGGGTGGAGCAGGTCTGTCTGGGTGGAGCAGGTCTGGTTGGTTGGAGCAGGTCTGGTTGGGTGGAGCAGGTCTGGTTGGGGGGAGCAGGTCTGGTTGGGTGGAGCAGATATTTGTGGGTGGAGCAGGTCTGTGTGGGTGGAGCAGGTCTGGTTGGGTGGAGCAGGTCTGGTTGGGTGGAGCAGGTCTGGTTGGGTGGAGCAGGTCTAGTTGGTTGGAGCAGGTCTGGTTGGGTGGAGCAGGTCTGGTTTGGGGGAGCAGGTCTGGTTGAGTGTAGCAGATATTTGTGGGTGGAGCAGGTCTTTGTGGGTGGATCGGGTCTATGTAGGTCTGGAGGATCTCATGCAGGTTTTTTCATGCTATTCTCATCAGTGACAGAAAACACAATAAGACATCAGCAGCTTGAAAAGGAGGAAAGAAATGAAAGTGAAAGTGAAAGAAAAAGCTCTTTCTGCGACCACATGAACACTGAGTTATTCTTCCTTTAAATATTAACTTGTGCTTAGAAAGTTCAGATTCCTTTGAAAGTCAAATCTTGATCGTGTTCTACCACAATCAAAGCCCATCCTGAATGTTGCTCCACCTTAAACACATCTGGAGTTCAACAGTTTTCTGCATCATAACATCTGTCAACGCTGCAGTGATGAAAGAACACATCTTTACCTCCTTTTGTCCTTCTCACCTGGACAAACCAAGCAGGCATCAAAGACAGGGGAAGGGATTTCTGGATGACGCCCCCCCCCCCCCCCCCCCCCCCCACCCCCCCCCCCCCCCCCCCCCCCCCCCCCAGAATCCCTTACCCTACCTTTAACACAACAAAAACACAAACATTGATTCATGCTGGACAAATACACGATGGGGGACGGTTAACATGCCCAACAACGTCCAACCTTCACGAACAATCCATCCAACAAGTCATTTGAGGTCAATGACCCGAACCCTATAACCCGAACCCTATAACCCTAACCCTATAACCCTAACCCTAAAACCTTAACCCTATAACCCTAACCCTATAACCCTAACCCTATAACCCTAACCCTGAGAGGTGGAGGCTGAGGTCTGGCGAGAAGACAACCTCACGGCCTGGATGCTGCTACTTCCTGTTAATGTGACTCACAGGCAGAAATAATCTGATTGGCTGAGTGAAACACTGGGGGGGGCGGGTCTTAACTAACACGTTTTCTCCACTGAAACAGTGCTGAGAGTATTTAAAGTGACTGCGTTACTCGTTAGGAGCAGTCGTTATTCCCGGACGCTTTGGACCGAGCGTCTGCAAGCTTCTGTCACACGAAGCTTAAATTTTATTTTTCGATAGTTTCCGTTCGGCAGTAAGAGGCAAGGTAATGGAATGCACCAAGAGCAGCCGGATTAGCATCATAATCGCATTTACTGCTCCTTTAAATGACACTTCATATCACAGATTGAAAAAAAAAAATCAGAACTTTTTTCGTTAAAAAAATTAACATTTTGTCGTGAAGTTGCGAATTTCACAAGATCGTGACTTTTATTCAGCGCTAGTGGCCTTTATTGACAGTGAAGATAGACCATACAGATGCACCAAGGGGTCGCACGGGCCGCCGGGAGTCGAACCCGCGACCGCCTGCATCGAGGACCGGAACCTCTGTATATCGGCCGCCTGCACAAACCACTACACCACCAGGCGGACCACATAATGACTTTTTACTATTTTTTTTTTAACTTATGTCATATAATCGTGACATTTTGCCGTAAAAATCCAAAATTTTGACGTTTTTTTTCTTAATGTTGCATCTTTTTGTGGTAAAATATTGACTTTTGCAAAAATTACATTCTGACTTTATGTGCTAAAATTGCGAATTTCGTCTTTCTGTTCTAAAACCGAGAATTTTCACTGTGAAATATTCTATTGTCAAAAGTTCAATTTTTGTGATAAAATCTCAAATTTCATAAAATCGTGAGGTTTTAACGAAAAATGTTAACTTTTTGTGGTAAAACATCGACTTTCACAAAACTGCTGCTTTTTAACGTAAAACTCAGACTTTATCGGGTAAAATTGTTAATTTCTGTCCAAATATCAGGGAAAATTTCTGTAAAAAATTTTGTTGTAAAAAGCACGTTTCAAAATAAAACCTCAAATTTCAGAAATTGTGACTTTTGACATAAATGATTTTGACATTTACTGACTTTGTCATAAGAAGCACCTTTTGGTCATAAAAATTTCACAAATCACGACTTTTTTGTGAAATCAGAAAATTAACTTGTTGAAGAAAATTCCCAGATTTTGAACTTTTATGGAACTGAATATATTTCTGGTAAAATATTGACTTTTGCAAAAACTACGTTCTGACTTTATGTGCTAAAATTGCGTATTTCGTCTTTCTGTTCTAAAACCGAGAATATTGACTGTGAAATATTCTATTGTCAAAAGTTCTTTTTTTTGTCATAAAATCTCAAATTTCACAAAATCGTGAGGTTTTAACGAAAAACGTAAACCTTTTGTGGTAAAACATCAATTTTCACAAAACTGCTGCTTTTTAATTCATCAGGTAAAATTGTTAATTTCTGTCCAAATATCAGGAAAATTTTCTGTAAACATTTTTGTTGTAAAAAGCAACGTTTTTAAGTGAAACCTCAAATTTCAGAATTTGAGGTTGAATTTGTCACTTACTGACTTAGTCGTAAGAAGCACCTTTTTATCGTAAAAATTTCACAAATCACGACTTTTTTGTGAAATTGGAAAATTTACTTGTTGAATAAAATTCCCAGATTTTGAATTTTTATGGAACTGAATATATTTGTGGTAAAATATTGACTTTTGCAAAAATTACGTTCTGACTTTATATGCTAAAATTGCGTATTTCGTCTTTCTTTTCTAAAACAGAGAATATTCACTGTGAAATATTCTATCATCAAAAGTTCATTTTTTGTGCTAAAATCTCAAATTTCACAAAATCGTGAGGTTTTAACGAAAAATGTAAACTTTTTCCGACTTTCACAAAACTGCTGCTTTTTAACGTAAAACTCAGGTAAAATTGTTAATTCCTGTCCAAATATCAGGAAAAATTTCTGTAATAAATTTTGCTGTAAAAAGCAACATTTTAAAATGAAACCTCAAATTTCAGAAATTGTGACTTTTGACATAAATGACTGTCATTTACTGACTTAGTCGTATGAAGCACATTTTTGTCGTAAAAATTTTTACAAATCACGACTTTTTTTTGTGAAATCAGAAAATTTACTTATTGAAGAAAATTCCCAGATTTTGAACTTTTATGGAACTGAATATATTTGTGGTAAAACATTGACTTTTACAAAACTGCTGCTTTTTAACGTAAAACTCAGACTTCATCGGGTAAAATTGTGAATTTCTGTCCAAATATTGGGAAAAATTTCTGTAAAAAATTTTGTTGTAAAAAGCAACATTTTTAAATTACACCTCAAATTTCCTAAATTGTGACTTTTGACATAAATGAATCTTAAGAAGCACATTTTTGTCGTAAAAATTTCACAAATCACGACTTTTTTTTGTGAAATCAGAAAATTTACTTGTTGAAGAAAATTCCCAGATTTTGAACTTTCATGGAACTGAATATATTTGTGGTAAAAAAAAAATGATTTTGTTTTAAAACGGTAACTTCTGACCGCTGATTTGACGTTGACACTGGTCGTCCTGCAGAAACATTTTGGTGAGGCGTCCTGCTCCTGAACCGGCGGTTTGATACCTGATGATCTCTGCCTCCACAGCGGCTCCACCTCTGACTGAAACTACAACCTGCTGAAGCACCGCGGCGGCCCAAACGACTCCTGAAAGTTGTTTTTTCTTTCAAAGCGGAGTGAGTTTAGCGGGCGGGGCAACCTACTCTCCGGGGGGACGCGGTCTTTGTGGGGACACCCGGACAGGCTGCGGTGATGCGGGTACAGACCCGTCACGTGACCGGTACCGTCGCAGCCTGGCGTCGGACACTTACTCTCCTTCTTCTCGCCTCTGGAGGAATCTGGAGGAACAAAACGAGACAAAAAGCTTTTTTTTAGTTCGGTTTTAGTTTTGACTGAGGTGAAACGAAGAGAGAGAGTGGACGTCTTTTATATAAGATTGTTACGTCAAAAGTAAAAGACCTTCAGATGACGTTAATACAACCTCAAATAACCAACAACACATCACACGTCAAAAGACCTCATGATTTATTCAGCAAAAGCAGAGTGTGGAAATCCTCAGGACGCCGCTCCTGTACTTCTGGAGCATTCAGGTGTGTGCTAACACAACACCATGAAGGAGAGACATCAGCAACCATCCTAGAAAAGGAAATGTTGCTGCTAGGGCTAGCAAGTTAACGCGTTATAATCGCGTTAACGCATTAATTTATTGACACCGACATTTATTTTATCGCGCGTTAACGCATGTTGCTCACATGCTTTTGTTTTGAAAAGTCTGTTTCTGGCTGCTGCGGAACTGAAAAAAACAGTAAACATAAGGAAAAGCTAAAACAGACATGGAGACGGTAAAAATCAGTGAACTTTACAGTTCAGGTAGCAACTCAGGTAGAAAAATTAACAATTCTAGACTGCAAAAAAACGTTTGTGGTCATTCCTCCATGTTCCATCAGATCTGCTCCATGTGTTCACTGTCCTGCTGTTCTCTAGCTGGTTACTGCAGTGCAGCTCCATCTAGTGGCACAGATGTGTAATGACAACAGAAAGTCCAGTCCTCCATTATAAAACTAATTCAGTTCTGTGGCCCGTTTTTTAATTTCGTATTTTTGATCCCAGTCTAAAATTGAAATATAAAAAAAAAACAGGCATTTTTTCATTTTTTTGTGTTAGATTAAAAAACTAAAAACGTAATAGAATGTCACTTTTAAAATTTTTGATTGACAATTGAAAATGGAAAGAATGAATGATACACGGATTGGTAAAGTTACTGAACTTTAACATGGATATTCCCAGATGGAGGATTCAACAGAAACAAGGTTATTTGGCACGAAAGTTTACAAATTTAAAAGTTTTTTATAAAAACAGGATGACATTATTATTTTATTTGACATTTTTTAAGATGAGATTTACACTAAATATGTGTTACTGACAAGTGCTGATGTTAAAAGTGTTTGAACAACAAATATTATGACTTTAGTTCATATGGCAGCAGAACATTTAAATAAAAGTGACCTTTACACTACTTTTGAATTCATTATTTGATTTTGTGTATACAATGCGATTAATCGTGATTAATCAGGGAAATCATGCGATTAATCGCGATTAAAAATTTTAATCGTTGCCCAGCCCTAGTGGACATCCAGGAGATCAGACTGTCCAAGATGCAAGAGCTACGTCTACAGTCGGATTGTTAAATGTTGACGGTCTCTCAGATCAGACCGGTCTTCATAAAACTGCATCTGGCCAAACCACGAGGATTCTGGGAGAATGTCTTTGATGCCCGGTGGTGACGGTGGTAGAGAGGTGATGGTTCGGGCTTCTGCAGCCACTTCAGTCCACTGGGTGGACCACGAACTCCTCTGTATCTTCTAGAGACACATCTGTCCATCTGTCTGACGGCCGGAGCTTGGCTCAAACTGGGTCATGTGACATGTGAATTAGCAGCAGATCTATATCAGGATGGATGAAGAAGAACCTGAACCTGAACCTGACTGAGCGAGGCGACAGTCCCCTCCAGACGCGAGGAGACTGATTGACTCAGTCGGACCAGTGTGGCGTCCTCACACAGATCCAGACCCGCCTCAATAAAAGCCTTCCTGTGCACTAACGACGTCTTACGGCCGGGCTCTTACGCTAATGAAACGGTCTGAAACCCATCTGAGTCTGAGACGAGGACAAAACGAGCGCCGACTCCCTCCCCGGTGACGGCGGCCGCGTCTGAGTGGATTTAGAGAAAATAGGCTGCAAGCGGCGTCCCGCAGATGAGATTTGTTCTCCTAACAGGCCGTGCAGATTGCCATTACTCATGCCTGACAAGCCGGGCCGTCTGATGCTCCCACATCGTCCCGTTTTAACAACGTTAGCTTCTGACGGCGGGTAAAGCGCGCATCTGGAAAAGAGAAAAGAAAAGAGCTTGCTGGTCCTGAACTGGTCTTCACCTCCGCTGCTTCATTCCTGGAACGACGGGACGAGAGTTCAACAGGTGGGAGGAGCCCTGGGGTTAAGGTTAGTCCTAACCCTAACCCAAACCCCCTAACCCCTAGCCCTAACCCCCTAACCCTAACCCTAACCCTAACCCTAACCCTAACCCTAACCCCCTAACCCCTAACCCCCTAACCCTAACCCTAACCCTAACCCTAACCCCTAACCCCTAAACCCCCTAACCCTAACCCCCTAACCCTAACCCTAACCCTAACCCCCCCCTAACCCCCTAACCCCTAACCCCCCCTAACCCCTAACCCTACCCCTAACCCTAACCCCCTAACCCTAACCCCCTAACCCTAACCCTAAACCCTAAAACCCGAACCCTAACCCCCGAACCCTAACCCTAAACCCCAACCCTAACCCCTAACCCCCCTAACCCCTAACCCTAAACCCCCTAACCCCTAACCCTAACCCCCTAACCCCCTAACCCCCCTAACCCCCTAAAACCCCCTAACCCCCTACCCTAACCACCCTAACCCTAACCCTAACCCTAACCCCTAACCCACCCTAACCCTAACCCCCTAACCCTAACCACCCTAACCCCTAACCCTAACCCTAACCCCCTAACCCTAACCCCTAACCTAACCCCTAACCCTAACCCTAACCCCTAACCCTAACCCTAACCCCTAACCCCCCCTAACCCCCCTAACCCTAACCCCTCCTAACCCTAACCCCCCTAACCCTAACCCCCCCTAACCCCCTAAACCCCTAAACCCCCCCTAACCCTAACCCTAACCACCCTAACCCCTAACCCTGCTCCAGCCCCAACCCTAACGGAGATGATCCAGCACATTAGACTTACATTTATGTAGGTTTAACGTGCTGGATCGGATTAAACTTACATAAATGTAAGTTTAATCCGATCGCCTCTGGCTGCTGAAACATGGAAGGTCACGACCAGTCGAGAGAAGCCCCCCCCCCAATGACCTGCAACCATAAGTTTTCAGCGAAAGTTAAACCAGGTCAAAGTTGACGTGGAAAAAAAAAGAAGAAAAAGGTGGCGTCCAACGAGTTCAGAGCAGAAAACACGATCGATGCTCGCTTCAAATATTCATCGCTCTGAGGAACGTTTAGTGCAGAAGAGGAAACAGTTTCTTTTAAAAGCGTGGAGCTTTTTAAAACGCCGCAGCGACCACACGTTTCTGGGGCCGCTGACGTGTTGGAAGAAAATAAATAAATCAAAAAATAGCGCCGGGATGAAAGAAAAAAAAAACCCGGGAAAGCGTCTTTTTCTTCCCACGGCTCCTAAAAGTGAAGGAAGAGATGGATGGCGACAGAGAGGGTCAGTGTGGGGGGGGCGCCCCGTCTACCTTTAGGGTAGTACACCCTCTTCAGCCCGTCCTGCTGCATCCTGGACCGGCGCTCCTCGGCGGCGCTGCTCAGCCTGGGGCTGTGCTCGCCGTGGCCGCGGTGATCCCGGCGGGGCATGGCGTGCTCCGAGGCCATGCGGTCCCTCATGACCTTGGCCCGCTCCGACTCCAGGGCGATGGCCTTCTCCAGCAGCGACAGGTTCCCCTTGGCCATGTCGAAGGTCTCGTCCGAGCGGTCCGAGGCCACCGACGTGGTGTCCTCGTCGCCCTCCTGGCTGCAGCTGGTCGGGTAGCCCCTGGACGCCGGGCTCAGCTGCTCCTCCAGCTTCAGCAGGTTCACCATGTCCGAGTAGTTGCGCTCCAGAGACCTGGGATCCTCCGGCGCTCCCTGCTGGCAGCTGTCGTACCTGCGTTGGGGGTTAGGGTCACCGGGTTGGAAGAAAAACACATGAGAACTGATGCTAACCTCCTCTGGCCTCCGCGTTAAAACGTCCAACTTCTGCAGAAGAAATAAACATATTTACTGAAAGATACAACAAGAAGACAGTTTTGGTCTCCACATCTCCATCGCTACATCTGACAGCTGTGTGTTGGGTGAACCGTTCTGTACCTCTTCAGCTAAAATCATATAAAGCCACAAATGCATGTATAATTAAGGGTGTGCTCTTTTGATTGACAGCTACCCATTAGCTACAAGTCAATCAAAAAAGCACACCCTTAATTATACATGCATTTGTGGCTTTATATAATTTTAGCTGAGCTCTTCGGTGGTACGACAAGCTCTGGCCTGGAAGAGCTCAGAGAAGTTTAGAGCTTGAAGCAGCTAGCTTCACCTCCGGTTGGCGGCTACTATCCAGGGCTAACCAGGGCTAACCAGCTGGACCGCCTCCAGCTCATCAGCATCTATCTCTGGCAGCTCCTGGTTGAGTGACCTTCACCTCAGATGATTCCAGGACCCAAATGGGCTGAAATGAGGAACCGTCGTCTTGGTCAACCAACGGACAACCGCTCAGCCCGCCACCCGGAGGTGAAGCTCTAGGTTCATTTCAGCTCTGGCAGCACTTGTTTCCAGATGAAGATGTTTGGACAGGTTTGATCAGAAACAACGTAAGGTGACAGAAGTTAGCATTATGCGCTAGCATGTAACCAAAGCCAGCCAAGCTAAAACAGCTAAGTGATTGTGACTGAGCTAGCTCCCACTTTTGGGTCATCCAGAGCTGGGCGGAGCCATTTCTCATCAGGCACGTGCCCAGGTGGTGCTCGAGCACCGGCGCCGCTGTCCTTTAGATGTGACAAGTCTTCGTCCACGACGAACGCTAGCAGCTATTTCACTGTCAAGAGCAGCAGTCGTTTCATCAGACGGTCACAAAAAACTGTGACTTTTCAAACAGACACAAGCAATTCCAAAAAACTTTGGGACTTTCCAACAAAAAGTTGGGAATTTTTTTTTTTTTTTAAGCTGCAATTTTGTAAATGTTTTGTAAATGTTAGAATTTTTTTCAACATAAAGCTGTTTTTCAAAAAAAAAAACTGTGATTCAAAGTCGTAATTTTATGTCAACATATTTGTGAACGTCAATATTTCACAACAAATGACGTTAAAACGTCACAAAATTTGTGTTTTTACATCTTATCTATAAGAGATAAATGTCAGTCGTAGTTGTACTGTTTTTTTATATTAAAACAATTTTGCAACATTTGAGATTGAATGAAATATTTAAAACAAAAAGTAGCAAAAAAAAAAAAAAAACAAAAAAAAAATGAGCTGCAATCATATGAAATTCACAATTTTGAGACATAAAGTTGTAGTTTTATGAAGAAAAGTTGGGGTATTTTAGTTAAAAGGTCCACAAAAGACATTTAATACAAACTGTCATGGTTACAGGACATAAAGCTGAACAAACCTTTAAAACATAAATATGTCAAAAAGTCACAACTTTGCCAAAGTTGATCTTTTACCCCAAAGAGCATCAATATAAAGCTAAAATGTTGTCATTTTGGTTTTTTTCTTGTTTTTTTTTAGAAAAATGTTGATCTTACAACAAAAGTCAAAAGTCACGATCTTTAAATAATTAGCAGTTTTATGACCCTGTTCTTCAATATTCTCAGACTGCTAAAATGGCGGTAAAATTAGTCATATTCTTTTAGAGCTACAGGTTTATCAAAACGACTCTCTTTATTTTCGCAGCTCAGGAGTCGCGTCGGGGCAGCCGACGATCAGCCGACGATCCGACGATCAGCCGACGATCAGCCGACGATCAGCCGACGACCAGCCGACGATCAGCCGACGATCAGCCGACGACCAGCCGACGATCAGCCGACGATCAGCCGACGATCAGCCGACGATCAGCCGACGATCAGCCGATCAGACGAGCCGACAACCAGCCGACGATCAGCCGACGACCGGCTGACGATTGGCCGACGATCAGCCGACGATCGGCCGACGATTGGCCGACGATTGGCCGACGATCAGCCGACGATCGACCGATGATCGGCCGATGATCAGCCAATGACCAGCCAACGATTAGCCGAGGATCAGCCGACAATCGGCCGGCGATCAGCCGACGATTAGCCGACGATCAGCCGACGATTGGCCGACGATTGGCCGATGATCAGCCGACGATCGACCGATGATCGGCCGACGATTCAGCCCGATGACCAGCCAACACGATTCAGCCGACGACGATCAGCCGATCAGACGATCGGCCGATCCGACGATCAGCCGACGATTCAGCCGACGATCAGGACGATCAGCCGACGATCAGACGATGACGATCAGCCGACGATCAGCCGACGATTAGCCGACGATCAGCCGACGATCAGCCGACGATCAGCCGACGATCGGCCGACGATCGACTGACGATCAGCCGACGATCAGCCGACGATCAGCCGACGACCAGCCGACGACCGGCTGACGATTGGCCGACGAGCGGCCGATGATCAGCCGACGATCAGCCGACGACCAGCTGACGACCGGTTAATTCAATTAATTAATTTATTCAAACAAAGTCATTGGAACACTAACAAGATGTCACCAAAATCACTTTGTCCCTTTAAAATTTTTTGGAAAATGATGTAAATGTATTGTAAGATGAATATCGATATGTATCGTACCGTGAGCCGAATATCATGTGTATCGTATCGCGAGATTAGTGTATCGCTACAGCGCTAGGATTGTGTGTTGTTTAGATGGAAGTAAATGCTTAAAGCTTTTCCCGTTCATTTGACGTTATTCATGTGTCTGCTGTATCACAACTGTACGAAGTGGCTCGAGAGCTCCGCCCCCACATACGGGGGCGGTCCTTCGTGACGGGTTCATCACACTCCGAGCTTTTAGTATCACATAGATCTGTTTTAAAACCGAGTCCAGACATTGTGGTCTGAGGAGCGGAAGGCGACCACGTACCTGTTCAGGTGGTGGACCACCTGCTGGTCTGGCGGGGGCGGGTGGTGGAGGGGGTGGAGGACGGCCCGCTCAGACGGCGTCTCGCTAAGCTTTCGGGCCAGATCGAAGCACTGGTTCCTCAGACACTCCAGACTGCTGAGACACACCTCCTCCCCGCTCTCCACCTGAGCCCTGAGCGCCATGCCGGGCGGCCCGTTGGCGTGCCCGCCGCCGTCCACCATGGCGCCGTCGTGGTAACCGTCCTCGGGCAGCATGGCGCCGTGACCCTGCGCCAGCAGCTTCAGGGAGTCCACCGTCTCCCTGACCACGTCGCTGTCCAGGTCCACGCTCAGCTCGCCCTTCCTGTCGCCCTGCTCGCTGCCGTCGTCCTCGTCGTCCTCGTCGTCCTCCCCGCCGCTGTTGGAGGCGCTGCTGTTCATCTCCGACTCCGTCATGGCCATGTAGGCGGCGTCCTCCGCGATCTTGCCGAGGTTGAGCAGCGACTTGGCCACCAGCTCGTCGTAGTTCTCGTACTCCTCTCCGGTGCCGTTCCCGCCGCCGAGAGCGCAGCTGTTGTTGTTGTTGTCGTCCTTCTCGATGGGAAGGAGCTTTGATTGTCCGTTGGGTTTGTAGTGGTTCTCTGGGAAACAACGGAGAAGGTTTCAGACAAATATTCACCTCTATTTGGAAAAGAAAAGCAACGGTATTGTGAAACTAGGGATGTACGATAACTGTTTGTTAAAACCGATACCGATAACCGATAACACACACATATACCTAAGATCATTACATCAATACTATGAACAAAATCAAAAACAGTTTTGACTTTTTAAATGAACAGATATTTATATTTTCCAATATAAAACTATTATCAAGCCTCTCAAACATTTTCATAAAGCTAACAAACAAACCTATTTGATATCTCACATCAACTTAAATAAGGTTCATTACTGACTGATATAAAAAATAAAGGCTCCTTGAACTGATGGAAATACATGCATCAGAATTACTAACTGAAAAAGATTAACATTTAAAGGATTTTGGCTTGTGGTTCCATTTAAATTAATACCTTTAATTAAAGTAAATGAGGTTCAGTAGTTTTTATTTTTTAATCTCATGGAAGCTTTAGATGAGAGGAATGAGGGAGAGGGGAGACTGCTGCTGGCTTGCGCACGTTAGCATTAGCTTCCGTTAGCTCACGTTAGCGTGATTTCAAAACTCCATGGAAGCCATTGTTATGTTGTAGGTGGCTGATCAGGTTTTACGTATTAAAGCTTGTGCTTCCCTCCTCGTAGAATTCACTCGGAGGATTCGTCACAAATAACCACCAAACTATCTTCTTCTGAAACTTTAATGAAGTTCCACGCCGCCATGTTTGTTGTGATCAGCGCTGTGCTGCAGGCTGCATTCAAGGTGTAACGTAAATTCCGACGTTCCCTCGTTTGCTAGTCGTTATTTCAGCCTTTTCTATTTTTTTCTTTTTTATGTGTAACATGAGGGAAAATACTGCGAATATCAATTCAAGTCAGCAACTACTAAAATTATGACGAGTTAACGAGTTGTTTTCTGGCATGAGGGGGTATTCTTGATTTTCCTGATTGAGAAATCGTTTTTCTGATTATGCCGACGTCACTTGAACACAACATTCACTGCCGGTCATTCAAGGCTCAGGGGCCGTCAGCTTGTCGCAGAGATGCCGTCGCCACTTTTGATTTATACTCGCGCGGTCTCCGCTATGTTATTCCACGCCACAACGTGAGAGCGACAATCACGAACTAGCTAAACTTACTAAACGTATCTCTTGCGTTTTTCCACTTCCTCACTGTCTCGGCCGTATCCAGACCCACATTCATCGCTATCTCCCTCCATGAATTACTAGAATATGTGCTGTCTTTGTAGTGTGGAGAACCAGAATCGTACAGATGTGGGTACTTCCTCATTTTTTCGATGACGCGGATGTAGAATTGACCAATCAGAGGCCTCCTTTCTCTCCTCTCTGCGACACTGTCTGCGTCGACCTACAATTTTGGGGAGACGCACCGGAGTGTCTGGGTAGTCTGCGTAGGTGACGCAGACGTCCTGACGTTCGGGTATAAATCAGGTTTCAGAGCGACTGCTGTGTTGACAAAAAAAACCCCGGACAGAGTTTGACAACAAAACACCCTGAAGCTCATCGACGCTCTCAGTTCGTGGCTTCGTCCCGTACGATCCTCAGCTTATTAGCTGCTCCCCTCCTCATCACGAGCTGCTGTTTACTCAGAGAGAAACCCACAACCCGGAGCGGCGCTCTCTCTCCTCTCTGAGCCTCGCTGGTGATTTCGGGGACAAAGACTGCGAATGAGAGCAGAGGAGCCGGGAAACGAGGCGCGAGCTGCTCTGATTCAGGAGCCATAAATATCCTCAGGAGGAGAAGCCGAGGCAGAGCGCATGTGACACGTCCGCCGAGACGTGGAGGCTAACGGGGGGGGGGGGGGGGGGGGGGGGAGTTAATAACTCAGCACAGCTCCTTCCCCAATTACTCGCGAAGCGCTGTCAGAAGCGATTGAGGACATGGCGAAGCGTTCGGGGATGTGTGGCGAGAGGAGGAGGAGGAGGAGGAGGAGGAGGAGGAAGCATCTGTCCTGCTGGAAACTCGTCCCTGCATGTCTTCGCCTCGTCCCACCGCAGACAGAACCTGCAGAACCTGAACCTGCAGAACCTGAACCTGCAGAACCTGCAGAACCTGAACCTGAAGGTGAGACGCTGCTGGAGCTGTTCGTCTCACAGCAGCAGCTCAGTTTTACTGTTTTTTTTTTTTTTTTTTTTTTTTTTAATCTTAAAAGACAATTTTGCAACATTTGAGATTTAATGAAATTTTAACAACAAAAAGTAGCAAAAAAAATCAAATAAAGAAAATGAGCTGCAGTCATTTGAAATTCACAATTTTAAGACAAAAAGTCAGAATTTTATGAAAAAAATGTTGCGGATTTTTTAGTTAAAAGGTCCACAAAAGACATTTAAAACAAACTGTCATGGTTACAGGACATAAAGTTTAACAAACTTTTAAAACATAAATATGTCAAAAAGTCACAACTTTGCCAAAGTTGATGTTTTACTGTAAAAGCGTTCAATATAAAGCTAAAATGTTGTCATTTTGTTTTTTGTTTTTTTTCTTCTTGTTTTTTTTAGAAAAACATTGATCTTACAACAAAAGTCAAAATAATTATCAATTTCATGACTCTGATCTTCAATATTGTGAGACTGCTAAAATAACGGCTTAAATTAGTCATATTTGTTTTCAGATCTACAGGTTTATTAGAACGACTCTCTTTATTCGCAGCTCAGGAGTTGCGTCGAGGCAGCCGACCATCAGCCAACGATCAGCCGACGATCAGCCGACCATCAGCCGACAAACAGCCGACGATCAGCTGACGATCAGCCGACGACCAGCCAACCATCAGCCGACGATCAGCCGACAATCAGCCGACCATCAGCCGACGACCAGCCGACAATCAGCCGACGACCAGCCGACGACCAGCCAACCATCAGCCGACGATCAGCCGACAATCAGCCGATCAGCTGACGACCAGCCGACGATCATCAGCCGACGATCAGCCGACCATCAGCCGACCATCAGCCGACGATCAGCCGACAATCAGCCGACGACCAGCCGACGATCACCACCGACCATCAGCCGACCATCAGCCGACCATCAGCCGACCATCAGCCGACCATCAGCCGACGATCAGCCGATGATCAGCGACATCCGACCATCAGCCGACATCAGACCGACAATCAGCCGACCAGACCCGAACCATCAGCCGACGACCAGCCGACAATCAGCCGACGACCAGCCGACAATCAGCCGACGACCAGCCGACAATCAGCCGACGACCAGCCGACGATCAGCCGACGACCAGCCGACGACCAGCCGACAATCAGCCGACGATCAGCCGACCATCAGCCGATGATTAGCCGACCATCAGCCGACCATCAGCCGACTATCAGCCGACCATCAGCCGATGATCAGCCAACCATCAGCCGACCGTCAGCCGACTGTAAATCTGCCACATCGACAGTTTTAAAAGCAACGAAACGCCCCAAAGCTGGAACTCAATTGTCGGAACAAGGAAACGTAATCGCCATCGTAACGTGAACTCGAGACCTTTGGAGTTGGCGATTTGACACACCAGCGCAAACTTAGAGCAACGGCAGCACAAACTCGAAGGATTAGATCGAAGGATTAGATCAGAGGCTTAGTTCCTGGCCTCGTTGGCCTCCTCAAAGCTTCGCCACGTGTACCGGACGTCTGCCGTATGAGAGCAAGACCATGGCCTGACAGGGAACCACTTCCTCTCCCCTGCTCAGTCTGTTTGTGGTAAAACAGTCCCAGACCTGGACTTCTAATCACATGTTGTTTCGTTGGTCACGGGTCAAATGTGGGCTCAAACGAACAGCGACATTTAACGTTTTCCACCATGCTGTCACATTAATCCGCCATCTAACACCGGCTCAGGGGACACGGTGTCTGCTGGAGCCATCCCAGCTCTTACTGGGCGTAACGGGTCGCCGGTCCAATCATTATTTATTCAACACAACTTACGACACGGAGAAGTCGCTGTGGTGGTTCGGGTTCCCAACGACTCGGCGGTACGTCGATCCACATTTAACGGCGATAAACCTGTTTGACTCTCAGTTCAATTAGAAACAACACTGGTGCTGGACCAGTTCCTGGTACTGGTCCACACCTGAAGCCTCAGTATCACAGAGATTAAACCCAGCGGCCTCCAAACCTCCAGACCCGACTGTTGAATCCCAGCTGTGATGCAGTTTAAGATTTATTAAATCATTTCAGAAGGAATTAGGGGTGTGAAAAAAAATTGATTTGGCGATATATCGCGATTTTTCGGCCGCCCAACATAGTATCGATTTTTCAGCTCCTAATATCGATTTTTTAGGAAAAAATTTACAGTGGTTACAATGCTGTCAGTATGTTGTCATGGTTACTTAAATGTCCAAAAACACTAATAATAAACAATAAATGTTTATGCTTGTTTTGAAGCAAATAGTTTTGACTCAATTTGTCCTCTGAATGATCAATATCATCTGATGAACATATACAGCAGGGATGTACCGATATGGAAAATGTGATATCTCGATTATAGTGACCAAATTATCACGATTTACGATATTATCGCGGATTTCTTAATTGTTGTACAAATGTCCATAAAAAACACATACATTTAAATAATTTCACGAAATCTTGTGATTTTCTTCTCATACTAAAACATCAGAAGCCAAAATTTTATCAAAATGAAACTTTCACATTTAAAGTTTCGTTGGTCACGGGTCAAATGTGGCTTCAAACGAACAGCGACATTTAATGTTTTCCACCATGCTGTCACATTAATCCGCCATCTAACACCGGCTCAGGGGACACGGTGTCTGCTGGAGCCCATCCCAGCTCTTACTGGGCGTAACGGGTCGCCGGTCCAATCATTATTTATTCAACACAACTTACGACACGGAGAAGTCGCTGTGGTGGTTCGGGTTCCCAACGACTCGGCGGTACGTCGATCCACATTTAACAGCGATAAACCTGTTTGACTCTCAGTTCAATTAGAAACAACACTGACGCTGGACCAGTTCCTGGTACTGGACCAGTTCCTGGTACTGGACCAGTTCCTGGTACTGGTCCACACCTGAAGCCTCAGTATCACAGAGATTAAACCCAGCGGCCTCCAAACCTCCAGACCCGACTGTTGAATCCCAGCTGTGATGCAGTTTATGATTTTATTAAAACATTTCAGAAGGAATTAGGGGTGTGAAAAAAAATTGATTTGGCGATATATCGCGATTTTTGGCCACTCAATATAGTATCGAGTTTTCAGCTCCTAATATCGATTTTTTAGGAAAAGATTTACAGTGGTTACAATGCTGTCAGTATGTTGTAATGGTTACTTAAATGTGCAAAAACACTAATAATAAACAATAAATGTTTATGCTTGTTTTGAAGCAAATAGTTTTGACTCAATTTGTCCTCTGAATGATCAATATCATCTGATGAACATATACAGCAGGGATGTACCGATATGGAAAATGTGATATCTCGATTATAGTGACCAAATTATCACGATTTACGATATTATCGCGGATTCTTAATTGTTGTACAAATGTCCATAAAAAACACATACATTTAAAATTTCACAAAATCTTGTGATTTCTTCTCATACTAAAACATCAGAAGCCAAAATTTTATCAAAATGAAACTTTCAATTTAAAGGTTTTTGACCGCTGTGGCGCTAACTGCCGGCGTTATGGTTGTCGGATCAGTTAATGGAATAAATTAATATTTTAACTGCATCAGAAGAACTTCGTTCCGGTCCTTGTTAGAACAACACGCAACGGTCACGTTTACAAAATGTGAGTTAGCGAAGCACGTCAACCAGGTTCCTCTTGGTCAAAGGTCTCAGTAGCTTGAAGCATTAGCCTTAGCTTCCTCAAGTTGCTTGTACAAATCACAATAAAATGTAAACAAGTGCTCTGCAGACAGAATACCAGTTGCCCTCTGCATTCTTAAAAAACAAATAATAATAAATATGTCCAGACCTCGGATTTCGTCCTTTTAGTGGGTTGGTAAATGTCCTGCGTGCTATCACCACTTTCCTCCATGCTAACATTACGATGCCGATGTTCAAGCTACATATTCACGCAAGACACAGTCGCGAGTCGCTGGCAGACTTGAATGAGGCTGATATTACACATCCTGGTAATCAGGGCTTGACACTGCCAAATGCTAGTAAAATTTGGCTGTGGCTAGTAACAATTTCTGTCTCACAAGCAACTTTGGCTGGTAACTTATTCTTTGATATGACACATCACAATAGTTGTACCAATTGTTTGTATTTAAAATGTAAATGCAAGAATATTGTGAAGAAGAAAAAAACTGACAGCAAAACTGTGGCTAGCATAAAGACTAAATGGCTAATGACTGAGGAAAAACACTAGCCACAGTGGCTGGTGAGCAAAAAAGTTAGCGTAAAGCCCTGCTGGTAATCGACCGCGATAACGAGATAAAGTCAAACATAAACGGTAATCGTTATCGCGTAACATTTTACCGCGCTTTACCGTAATACCGGTAACTGTTCCATCCCTAATATACAGCTACTTAATTTTTCATCTCTGCTTTTAATTTTGATATTAACTGTGTAGAATATCACAATATATCTTGATATTGCGATATCGTGATAATACCATATCGTGACCCAAGTATCATGATACATATCGTATTGTGAGGTCCTTGCCAATACTCACCCCTAAGTGAGTACTGGCAGGGATTTCGTCACCAGACCTCGGATTTCGTCATTTTAGCAGGTTGGTAAATGTCCTGCGTGCTATCACCGCTTTCCGCCATGCTAACGTTACGTTGCCGGTGTTACAAGCTACATATTCACGTGAGACACAGTCGCGAGTCGCGAGTCGCTCGCAGACTTGAATGAGGCTGATATTACACATCCTGGTAATCGACCGCGATAATGAGACGAAGTCAAACCTAAACGGTTTATCGTTATCTCGTAAAATTTTACCAGCACTTTACCGTAATACAGCTACTTAATTTTTCATCTCTACTTTTAATTTTGATATTAACTGGGTAGAATATCACAATATATCTTGATATTGCGATATCGTGATAATATCGCAATATACCTTGATATTGCGATATCGTGATAATATCGCAATATACCTTGATATTGCGATATCGTGATAATATCGTATGGTGACCCAAGTATCATGATACATATCGTATCGCGAGGTCCTCGCCTTGTCAGAGGTGTTTTAAAGAGCTTCACATCGCAGTCGCTCAAAGCTGAACTCACCCTGCTGCCGACTCTGCTCCACCTCCTCCTCGTCCTCCTCTTCCTGCTCGTCTTCCTCTCCCTCCTCATCCTCCTGATCTTCATCATCGTCTTCATCCTCGTCCATCCCTTCTTCCTCCTCCTCCTCCTCCTCTGCCTGCTCACCTCCTATTGTCATCGCTCCTCTCTCCACCTCCAGCTCCTCCTCTTCGTCCTCTTCCTCCTCTTCTTCCTCTCCCTGCTCCTCATTGTCCTCAGAGAACTCATCCTCCACCTCCCCGTCTTCCTCCTCGTCTCCCTCCCTTTCCCCGTCCTCCTCCTCCTCCTCCTCGTCTTCTTCCACGACCTCCCCCTGCTCCTTCACGTCCCGCCCCGCCTCCATGGTCTCCGCCCGGGTAGCCGGGGTAGCCTCCGCCATCCTCTTCCTCCTCTTCGTCCCCGGGGCAGGAGGCGAGGAAGGTCCTCCTCTTGGCAGCCGGCTCCAGCGGTTGCTTGTCCAGAGCCTTCCTCTTCTTGGCCAGCGGGCAGCCGTAGACACTGCGGCGGGAGAGAGAGCACGTTAATGTCTTCGTTTACCCGCCGGATCGCAACCTTGGCCCCAGAGCTTCTGCTACAGCTGGAACTGACTATAAATTAACGCGTTATTATCGCGTTAACGCATTAATTCATTAACGTCGACATTTATTTTATCGCACGTTAACGCATGTCGCTCACATGCTTTTGTTTTGAAAAGTCTGTTACTGGCTGCTGCAGAACCGGAAGGCAGTTGGCAGAAAAATATGCAGAAGAGCTAAAACAGACATGGAGAACGGTAAAAATCCGTGAACTTTACAGTTCAGGTAGCAACTCAGGTAGAAATATTAACAATTCTGTCTGAAAAAAATAAAATTCTGGACTTTATTCCTCCATGTTCCATCAGATCTGCTCCATGTGTTCACTGTCCTGCTGTTCTCTAGCTGGTTACTGCAGTGCAGCTCCATCTAGTGGCTCAGATGTGTAATGACAACAGAAAGTCCAGTCCTCCATTATAAAACTAATTCAGTTCTATGGCCCGTTTTTTAATTTCGTATTTTTGATCCAAGTCTAAAATTGAAATAATAAAAAAAACAGGCATTTTTTTTCCATTTTTTTGTGTTAGATTAAAAAACGAAAAACTTTTGTCACTTTTTAATTTTTTTTAATTTTTGATTGACACTTGAAAATGGAAAGAATGAATGATACACGGATTGGTAAAGTTCCTGAACTTTAACATGGACATTTTCATTTTAAAGTTCTCCCAGACGGAGGATTCAACAGAAACAAGGTTATTTGTAACAACTGACAAGTTAAACTCCCTGTTAAAGGTTTCTGCTGTTACCTCAGAAATTACCTGTTTTAATGTTCTGATTGTGCTGAGACACAATCATTTTGTTGGATTTTGTTGGTAGACTTTTTTTTTTTATTTCTAATGCCCTGGCAGTGGCAATAAACTTTATTTTATTTTACATTTTTTAAGATGAGATTTACACTAAATATGTGTTACTGACAAGTGCTGATGTTAAAAGTGTTTGAACAACAAATGTTATGGCACTTTAGTTCATATGGCAGCAGAACATTTAAATAAAAGTGACCTTTACACTACTTTTGAATTCATTATTTGATTTTGCGTATACAATGCGATTAATCGCGATTAATCAGGGAAATCATGCGATTAATCGCGATTAGAAATTTTAATCGTTGCCCAGCCCTACTATAAATATATCTAGAAAACATGGCGACATCACTCCTCTGCAGCAGCCACCTGGGCAGGTCTGAGTGCACCTGTTCACACCTGGCATTAACATGCATCCTCACGTGCGTTTAGAGCGCCCTCTTGTGATCACCGCCCGCAAAAACCAAATTAAGTGATACGTGCTACACAAATAAACCACGTGCTTTGAAACAGTCCCGCCCCCACGTACGAGTTCATCAGCTAGCTCCAGCTGATTGGCTCGTGGTCACGTTGACGCCTGGCACGGAGCCCACGATTCAGTTCTGCAACTGTAAACTAAGAATTTGGAAATCTTCTTAGTCGTAAGTATTATTAATTACTGTGCACTGGTGATGTAATCCATTCGACTGTTAGGCAAAGCACTGACCACGGCGGAGGTGCAAACGGAGTTTTATTTCTCCAAGGCTGCAGTCAAAATCAGGGAGCTCATCACAGAATGCAGGATTCTTCAAGAATGGCCAAGACAAAAGGCGGGCAGTTCATCTAATACACGTCTAACATAAAAATTACATGGAAAATTACAGTAACCCGTAACCTTGTAAAACCTTGTGATCTGTCTAGACACAAACTCAGCAACTTGATAAAGACAACAACAGCAGATAAAAGAATGAGGTCACATGTGGCCCAGACTTTCTCTGAACGTGGTTTGTGTGATCGGATGTCGATGCGTTCCCGGCGCATTTAGACATACAGTGATCCCTCGCCAAGTCCCGCGGTTTTAGTTATTGGCGGATTTTTCAGAAATATATAATATTGAAAAAAAATCCCAAAAAAATTGTGGAAACATCACAGGATGTTGTGCGCGTTCTCTCACAGCGAAGAAATGTTGTGAGCCAGCCTGGCTCCTTTAAGAAGGTGGCCTTATGGGTAATGGTGTGGCCTTATGGGTAATGTAGTGTGTGTGTTGTGGGACGGCAGAATGAAAACAAGGTTAGATGAAAGAGCAGTTTGTTTACTACGGTTCAGAGACCAGAGGCTGTGAAGGAAACAGAAAGACCACAGTTGAGCCTTTGTCTTGTTTCGCTACTTTTTAGCGGTTTTTAGACATATTTTAAACACATTATTGAGGCTCGGGGGGCTCCGGCTCCAGTTCGTGGATTTTGATTGTTGCGTGCCTATTCACCGTGAAAAATAAGTGATCACTATATACTTCACGTCGGCTCGGATCGGTCAGGACGCATGTTAATTTCAGATCCGGTCGTGACCGGTCACGGGGGATCATGGAGACATTTCTCATCATAGCTCCAAGTCGTGAGAGATCTTGTTATCTGAAATCAATTTTCTGATCTTACAACTTTATCTTCAGACAAGCCAATTAAAATGCAACATGTAATAACTTATCAGTTGACATGAGTATCTTCTTCTCCCCGACTACGACCTAAACAGAAGCTAGCAGCAACGTGCGGTTCATATTCGTCAGTTGTTGTTTGTCATCTGTACCTGCTGATGATGTTCTTCAACATCTGTTGTAGATTCTATGACTCACATCTCATCATCATGCACGAACCCTTCTCCGCATCGTAGCCAAGGTTAAGTGAACTTTCCTAGGACCACCACGTTCATGTGACTACGCTGGACCTGGACAGTCCAGCTGGTAGTAGGAACAAAATGGCTGCTCTTCAACGGGAACGTTGTCGGATCGATCGACCGCCACGTCAACTTGTTCCAGCCGCTCATAGTTCCAGTCTGAGTCTGGATAAAGCGGAAGAGCGTCTGATGGAAAACCTTTTCCAAATCAATAGTTGGAACACGGTGACCCCTGTGGGGCGTAGGGGTCATGAGGGCCCACGGTTGCTTTTGGGCACGTTCACGTTGCAGAGATGTCGATATCCTCCAGCAGCCGGAGGGATCGTCCTGCTGGAGCTGGAGCTGCAATATTCATGTTAGCTTATTAATGTTAAATCACGACCCAGATGTGGGTTCCCACGCAGAGGCGAGCAGATGTGAGGCGGGAAAACAGAGAAAAAAATCTAACTTTTTAAATATAGTAACAATCTGAGTGACTGAATGATGGGCTGCAGTGAGCAGCAACTGAAACTCAAGAGACGGACGTTACAGACTGTACGACTGACACATGTTCAAAAAAAACAAATCAGGAAGGACAGTAAACCAAACAGCAGAAGACAGATCGAGTAAACGTTAATGAAGATGACTTGAACAAGAAACCATCCATCCATCCATTTTCTAGACCCGTTTCATCCTTGAGGGGTCACGGGGATCTGCTGGAGTCTATCCCAGCCGTCTACGGGCCAAAGGCAGGTGTACACCTGGACAGGTCGCCAGTCCATCGAACAAGAAACCTTCCCCATAAACCCATAAACCACCACCATATAGGCTGCGTCATCAGCCAATCGCTCATGGAGACCACTAAAGACCACCTCAAGACCACCTAAAGACTGCCTCAAGACCACCTCAAGACCACCTCAAGACCACCTAAAGACCACTAAAGACCACCTCAAGACCACCTAAAGACTGCCTCAAGACCACCTCAAGACCACTAAAGACCACCTCAAGACCACCTCAAGACCACCTCAAGACCACCTAAAGATCACCTAAAGACCACTAAAGACAACCTCAAGACCACCTAAAGATCACCTAAACACCACCTCAAGACCACCTAAAGACTGCCTCAAGACCACCTCAAGACCACTGAAGACCACCTCAAGACCACCCCAAGACCACCTCAAGACCACCTCAAGATCACCTAAAGACCACCTCAAGACCACCTCAAGACCACCTAAAGACTGCTTCAAGACCACCTCAAGACCACTAAAGACCACCTCAAGACCACCTCAAGATCACCTAAAGACCGCCTCAAGACCACCTCAAGACCACCTCAAGACCACCTAAAGATCACCTAAAGACCACCTCAAGACCACCTCAAGACCACCTAAAGACCACCTCAAGACCACCTCAAGACCACCTCAAGACCACCTCAAGACCACCTCAAGACCACCTCAAGACTCACCTAAAGACTGCCTCAAGACCACCTCAAGACCACCTCAAGACCACCTAAAGACCACCTCAAGACCACCTAAAGACCACCTCAAGATCACCTAAAGACCACCTCAAGACCACCTAAAGACCAACTAAAGACCACCTCAAGATCACCTAAAGACTGCCTCAAGACCACCTCAAGACCACCTCAAGATCACCTAAAGACCGCCTCAAGACCACCTCAAGACCACCTCAAGATCACCTAAAGACTGCCTCAAGACCACCTCAAGACCACCTCAAGATCACCTCAAGACTGCCCCAAGACCACCTCAAGACCACCTAAAGACCACTAAAGACCACCCCAAGACCACCTCAAGACCACCTCAAGACCACCTCAAGACCACCTCAAGACCACCTAAAGACCACCTAAAGACCACCTCAAGACCACCTCAAGACCACCTCAAGATCACCTCAAGACCACCTCAAGACCACCTAGAGACCACCTCAAGATCACCTAAAGACTGCCTCAAGACCACCTCAAGACCACCTAAAGACCACTAAAGACCACCTCAAGATCACCTAAAGACTGCCTCAGGACCACCTCAAGATCACCTAAACAATGCCTCAAGACCACCTCAAGACCACCTAAAGACCATCTAAAGATCACCTAAAGACCACCTCAAGATCACCTAAAGACTGCCTCAAGACCACCTCAAGACCACCTCAAGACCACCTAAAGACTGCCTCAGGACCACCTCAAGATCACCTAAAGAATGCCTCAAGACCACCTCAAGATCACCTAAAGACCACCTCAAGACCACCTAAAGATCACCTCAAGACCACCTCAAGACAACCTAAAGATCACCTCAAGACCACCTCAAGACCACCGAAAGACTGCCTCAGGACCACCTCAAGACCACCTAAAGACTGCCTCAGGACCATCTCAAGACCACCTAAAGACTGCCTCAAGACCACCTCAAGACCACCTAAAGACCACCTAATGATCACCTAAAGACCACCTCAAGACCACTAACTACCTCAAGACCACCTCAAGATTACCTAAAGACTGCCCCAAGACCACCTCAAGACCACTTCAAGATCACCTAAAGACTGCCTCAAGACCATCTAAAGATCACCTCAAGACCACCTCAAGACAACCTAAAGACCACCTCAAGACCACCTCAAGATCACCTAAAGACTGCTTCAAGACCACCTAAAGACCACCTAAAGACCACCTCAAGACCACCTAAAGATCACCTAAAGACCACCTCAAGACCACCTCAAGACCACTAACTACCTCAAGACCACCTCAAGATCACCTAAAGACTGTCCCAAGACCACCTCAAGACCACCTCAAGGCCACTAAAGACTACCTCAAGACCACCTAAAGACCACCTAAAGACCACCTCAAGACCACCTAAAGATCACCTAAAGACCACCTCAAGACCACCTAAAGACAAAGACACCTAAAGACCACCTCAAGACCACCTAAAGACCACCTAAAGACCACCTAAAGACCACCTCAAGACCACCTCAAGACCACCTAAGACCACCTAAAGACCACCTCAAGACCACCTCAAGACCACCTAAAGACCACCTAAAGACACCTCAAGACCACCTAAAGACCACCTAAAGACCACCTCAAGACCACCTAAAGACCACCTAAAGACCACCTCAAGACCACCTCAAGACCACCTAAAGACCACTAAAGATCACCTCAAGACCACCTCAAGACCACCTAAAGACCACTAAAGATCACCTCAAGACCACCTCAAGACCACCTCAAGACCACCTAAAGACCACCTAGAGACCACCTCAAGACCACCTCAAGACCACCTAAAGACCACCTCAAGACCACCTCAAGACCACCTAAAGACCACTAAAGATCACCTCAAGACCACCTCAAGACCACTAAAGACCACCTCAAGACCACCTAAAGACCACCTCAAGACCACCTCTTCAAATCTAAAAGGAACCAGTTAAATTTCACCGTTAAAGAGGTCAATCAATGCACGAGATAAAAACCTTTAAAAACGCTGATTTTTAATCAAAATCTTCATCTTCCGTCTCCACCTGCTCTGCGGTTAAGGCGACACAAACGCTTGGCGTGGCGTTACCATGGTAACCCACCAGTTCCTGAAGGCCGTGATGCAGCAGCTCAGAGCTGCAGAAAAGCCCAGCGAAGCGACTGAGGCATCATGGGAAACACAGCAGCTCTGCGTGTGAGGTCAGAGGTCACGGCGATGCGTCTCATCGTTATTGTTCCCACCGAGGAGGAAAATAAAAACCCAGCAACTCGTCTTCCGGAGCCTCAATTACGCAAATCCCACAATAATTGCTGCTTTAATTGCTCCGAAACAGCGAATGCAATTATGCTCAGCTTTAATTTGGATTTTAGGAAATTAATTAGCACGTTTCCATATGAAAGAGCTCATTCTGTGTTTTTCAGGGAGCAAACCTGCAGAACAAACGGGTTCCTGAGCCGGTTCTGTTACGATGGCGGGAAGTGTTTGTCAGAACAGGAAGTACAGGTTCGGGTCGTCATTGTGGAACAGAGAACCGGGCCACCGGCGGGTTCAGGGAACCAGGACCCCGGGTTAGTCCCGAAAGGCTTTAGGGTTTAGGCAGGGACCGCCGCGGCGCTAATTTTGGTAGAACAGACAATCACCCTGTACAGCCGTCACAGAGGTATAAAATAAAAATTAAGGGTTTTATATATGACTTTACTCATATTAGAGTTCATATATTCTTTAAAGTTAAATGTATGCAGAAGTTTAGAGGCATCTGCACGAACACTAACCTTGCACATGCAGGTTGTTTTGACACCTGTCTCACACCTTCAGATGTTCCTGGACGTCTCCTGAAGTTCTAGTTCAGCTCTAAAAGCTGAACCGGGAGGAAACATGTTAGCGCCATGTTAGCGCTCCATCTGGGATCCTCCAGCTTTGACACCTGCTGACATTTCTCCTGGTTAGTGGAGCCAGAGGACAGAGCTACCATGCTAGCATGCTACCAGGCAGGCTACCACACTACCAGGCTACCAGGCTACAACGCTATCAGGCTACCACGCTATCACGCTACCAGGCTACCTCTACCCTCACCTACCAGGCTACCGCTACCTCCTCTACCCTCCTACCAGGCCCTCCCTACCAGCTACCAACAATCTACCAGCTACCAGGCTACCACCGCCAGGCTACCACGCTACTCTACCAGGCTATACGCTACCAGGCTACCAGGCTACCATGCTACCAGGCTACCGCTGACCTCACGCCATGCCTGCTACAGGGCCAGACCTCAGCTATCAGGCTACCCTCACCAGGCTACCTAAAGGGACAGAACCAAAGCTACCAGGCTACCTACGCTACCAGGCTAAAACGCTGCCAGGAACCAGCTCCACAAGGCTACCACGCTACTCCCCACCGCCAAGGAACCACCTACCGCCTACAACCACTCCTCCTCCTCTCCTCACCTCCTCCCGGCTCCTGCCTCAGGCCTCCAGGCCATCCTCCCCTCCTACTCCCTCCTCTCCTCCTCCTCCTCCCCCCTCCCTCCCCTCTCCCTCCAGGTCTCCTCCTCTCCTTCCCTCCCTCTCCTCCTCCTCCCCCTCACCTCTCCTCTCCTTTCCTCTCTCCTCACCTCCTCTCTCCTCTCCTCCCTCCTCCTCCTCCTCCTCCTCCTCCTCCTCCTCCTCCTCCTCCTCCTCCTCCTCCTCCTCCCCCCAGTCTTCCAGTGTGAGTTTGTGTCTCTGTGTTAACGACCTCGTCCACCTTTCTGTCTCCCACCAATTAAAATTCCAGCGGTAATTAAAGCAGATCAGAAACGAGGGAGCGCTGCATTCAGGGGCGAGAGACCATGCGTGGTAATTATGTGTAGGGAGGGAGAGAGAGAGAGCGTTGCTGCAGTCGGGAGTGGAAACTCTGCCATTGATCCAGTTCTGTGTGTTGCATCGATCGATCGATCGTCTCTCGTTGTCTTCAGGAGGATTTGGGGCTCCGCGAACAAAAGCGCCGCATTAACCCGAACCTCTCCGTCTCCGCCGCCATCACACGTTCTCTGTCACCAGTTAACTCCACCAGTTAACTCCACCAGTTAACTCCACCAGTTAACTCCACCAGTTAACTCCACCAGTTAACTCCACCGTATTTCTCCCTCGGCGGCTCATTTTCATACTCAGACACCCAGATGGTCTGATTTGTCTCTTCAGGGACGTCTGTGTGGACGCCTCCATGTCCACAGCTGTCCAGTTCGTGGACGGACACCCAGAGTGATTGCTCAAAGGTCAAGACAGCAAAGTCACACCTGTCAGAACACCTGTCAGAACACCAGTCAGAACACCTGTCAGAACACCAGTCAGAACACCTGTCAGAACACCTGACAGAACACCGGTCAGAACACCTGACAGTCACACCTGTCAGAACACGGGTCAGAACACCTGTCAGAACCCAGTCACACCTGTCAGAACACCTGTCAGAACACCGGTCAGAACACCGGTCAGAACACCTGTCAGAACACCTGACAGTCACACCTGTCAGAACACCTGTCAGAACACCGGTCAGAACACCGGTCAGAACACCTGTCGGTCAGCCGGTCAGAACACCTGTCAGAACACCTGTCAGAACACCAGTCAGAACACCTGACAGAACACTGGTCAGAACACCTGTCAGAACACCAGTCAGAACACCGGACAGAACACCTGTCGGTCAGCCGGTCAGAACACCTGTCAGAACACCTGTCAGAACACCAGTCAGAACACCTGACAGAACACCGGTCAGAACACCTGACAGAACACCGGTCAGAACACCTGACAGTCACACCTGTCAGAACACCTCAACACCTGTCAGAACACACCGGTCAGAACACCGGTCAGAACACCTGTCAGAACACCTGACAGTCACACCTGTCAGAACACCTGTCAGAACACCAGTCAGAACACCGGTCAGAACACCTGTCGGTCAGCCGGTCAGAACACCTGTCAGAACACCTGTCAGAACACCAGTCAGAACACCTGACAGAACACTGGTCAGAACACCTGTCAGAACACCAGTCAGAACACCGGACAGAACACCTGTCGGTCAGCCGGTCAGAACACCTGTCAGAACACCTGTCAGAACACCAGTCAGAACACCTGACAGAACACTGGTCAGAACACCTGTCAGAACACCAGTCAGAACACCGGACAGAACACCTGTCGGTCAGCCGGTCAGAACACCTGTCAGAACACCTGTCAGAACACTGGTCAGAACACCAGTCAGAACACCTGACAGAACACTGGTCAGAACACCTGACAGAACACCGGTCAGAACACCTGACAGTCACACCTGTCAGAACACGGGTCAGAACACCTGTCAGAACACCTGACAGTCACACCTGTCAGAACACCTGTCAGAACACCGGTCAGAACACCGGTCAGAACACCTGTCAGAACACCTGACAGTCACACCTGTCAGAACACCTGTCAGAACACCGGTCAGAACACCGGTCAGAACACCTGTCAGAACAGACACACCGGTCAGAACACCTGTCAGAACACCTGTCAGAACACCTGTCAGAACACCAGAACAGAACACCTGTCAGAACACCAGAACAGAACACCTGTCAGACACCAGAACACCTGTCAGAACACCTGACAGTCACACCTGTCAGAACACCTGTCAGAACACCTGACAGTCACACCTGTCAGAACATCGGTCAGAACACCTGTCAGAACAGCTGTCAGAACACCTGACAGAACACCGGTCAGAACAGCTGTCAGAACACCTGACAGTCACACCTGTCAGAACATCGGTCAGAACACCTGTCAGAACAGCTGTCAGAACACCTGTCAGAACAGCTGTCAGAACACCTGACAGTCATACCTGTCAGAACACCGGTCAGAACACCTGTCAGTCAGCCAGTCAGAACACCTGTCAGAACACCTGACAGAACACCTGACAGAACACCTGTCAGCGCACATGTCAGAACACCTGACAGAACACCTGTCAGAACACCTGTCAGAACCCCTGACGGAACACCGGTCAGATCACCGGTCAGAACAACTGTCATTCAGCCAGTCAGAACACCTGTCAGAACACCTGTCAGAACACCTGACAGTCACACCTGTCAGAACACCTGTCAGAACACCAGTCAGAACACCGGACAGAACACCTGACAGAACACCTGACAGTCACACCTGTCAGAACACCTGTCAGAACACCTGACAGTCACACCTGTCAGAACACCTGTCAGAACACCGGTCAGAACACCGGTCAGAACACCTGACAGAACACTCAGAAGTCACACCGGTCAGAACACCTGTCAGAACACCCTGACAGAACACCTGTCAGAACACCTGTCAGAACACCTGTCAGAACACCTGACAGAACACCTGTCAGAACCCTGTCAGAACACCTGTCAGAACACCGGTCAGAACACCTGTCAGAACACCGGTCAGAACACCTGTCAGAACACCTGTCAGAACACCTGTCAGTCAGCCGGTCAGAACACCTGTCAGAACACCTGTCAGTCAGCCGGTCAGAACACCAGTCAGAACACCTGTCAGTCAGCCGGTCAGAACACCTGTCAGTCAGTCAGAACACCTGTCAGAACACCTGTCAGAACACCTGTCAGTCAGCCGGTCAGAACACCTGTCAGAACACCTGTCAGTCAGCCAGTCAGAACACCTGTCAGTCAGTAGGTCAGAACACCTGTCAGAACACCTGTCAGAACACCGGTCAGAACACCTGACAGTCACACCTGTCAGAACACCTGTCAGTCAGCAGGGACCAGGTTCTGGTACCACTGGGATAACTCTGAAAAAGTCTTAATCAACAGAGAGGCTGAAGCGTTTATGGAGAACTTTGTGTTTTTAAACACTTTTTTTCCAGCAGCTGCTGCGTGATAATTAACACCCAGGTATGTGCGGTTCGGGCGGGAGCGCGCGCCGCCCCCGGCAACGCCACGCACCGTGGCTCATCACCACGGCAACACGCCACTGCCAGAGGTGGTGGTGGTGAGGATCTGTTAGAGGCTGAGTGGTGGCGGTGATACGAGCGGGGGAGCGGGGGGGGAGGGGGGGGGGGGGGAGGGGAGGACATGGGGGGGGGGGGGGGGCGACACAATGTTCACATTACTATACTAGCGGTTGCCATGGGAGACAGTCTGCATCCCTCCTGGTCCTCATACTGCAGCATTCGCACGGTGCTGTCGCCATGGTGACATCCTCCGGAGAGGAGCGGGGGGGGGGACACAAAGAAAGGTAGGGGAGGAAGGAAGGAATGAAAAGGAGCAGACAGAAGAGGAGTGTCTGCTCGTCCAGGACCACAGACAGCTCCATCAGCTCCATAAACTCCATCAGGACCACAGACAGCTCCATCAGGACCACGGACAGCTCCATAAACTCCATCAGGACCACAGACAGCTCCATCCCCATCAGCTCCATCAGGACCACGGACAGCTCCATCAGCCCCATCAGCTCCATCAGGACCACGGACAGCTCCATCAGGAGTTATTCATCCCTGCAGAACCACCTCTCTGAGACAAAGGGACGAGCTCACATGGGATTCAAACTACATACCGATGCTGCACCTGTCACTTGTGCCTATGGAGCCCCGTTTGGGTCATAATTCAATGAATAAATGAGTCTAATATTATGAAATACAGGTGTTTATTATTATGAAATACGTATCCATTAATATGAAATATTTCACATTATTACGAAACAATTGAAATTGTTATGAAATATATTTTTATTATTATTTATCTTAGTTTAATGCATAATAGTTTATTTCAGAATGGCTTTTTTTTAATCTAAGAATGAGCTTTTACATAATAATAATGACATTTTGCCAGTGGGCGGGGCCAGTGGTTGACCTGCACGCTCATTGGCTGATCCTTCTCCATTCTACGCTCTGACATCGACTAGTTTTGGCCGTGAGGTCCCGTTAGCAGCGGGCCGTGGCGTCATCAAGGTGCGCTCCTAGTCCGATTGTAGCTATGGCAGCTTGGACTGAGCTACGGGAAACCTTGACGTTTCTTAGTCGATGTCAACTTTTAACCGTAAACTGAGGTGCATTCTGCCACCTACTGGCCTGGAGTATAACTGCACCTCTCACCCACTATCGATATTCACTGTTCGGTTGCTTATGCCTGAATGAAAGAGCAGCCAATCACATAAATGGCTCCGCCCTCTCTGCTGTGATTGACGCACAAATCATTCTTATGAAAAATTAATCCATTATCATAATAATGGGAATTATTTCATAATAATTGACTTATTTATTCACTGAATTATGACCCAAACGGGGCTCCATATGTACCAACATTTAGTTCGTGTTGGGGGCAGCGTCACCTGGTAGCTCATCACTAACCGATTTAACTGTCACTACGGGACGAAATTAGCTCTCAGGACCACGGACAGCTAATTTCTTCAGCTAACAATAAAAGCAACCACGTTGCGTTCCCGGGTGTGTCAGGAAGGACATCTGGGGTGAAACTTCCACCAAATCAGTTGATAATTGACCCTAAACAGGGAGATTTGTGTTCATGGGCTTAACATAACTTAAAGGCAGGGTAAGCAATTCCACAGGATTTTCTTTTTCCTAAATTCAGTGAATAATTACTTCCCATCCACTTGTACATTATTTAAAAAAAAAAAATCCCTGGTTCTGTCAGCTGGAAGGAAACAGTGTGGGGGCAGTCTGTTCCCACTGGTCCAGCCAATCACATACGGAGGGGGAGGGGCTTGTGTTCCTGCATGTGAACCTGTTGAGGTGGGAGAGTACAGCTGCTTTGTTTGTCCAGAAATCGCTTACCCTCCCTTTAAAAATGTTATCCTGCACAAAATAAAATCATGTGAACAAAAACTCAATATGTCATCTATTTACTTTTTTTTTTTTTTTTTTAAAGGTTAAAATTGTCAGTCAGTTAATTATCAAAAAACTGACACTCATCTTCACACTTAAAATTCATAATTAAATCCAAAAGTGTCCAAATGTTTTTTTTTACGTGTAAATCCGTGATAACTGACTGACGCTGCGTCTGAAACTATAATTTATGTTTCTTTTTCCTCATTATGAAGATCATTATTGAGGTTATTAAAAGACCATATTTACATTTATTTATTTTCCTCTCGTGTGTTTTAAAAAATCGTTACCATGGTAACAGGAAAACGAGAGAGAAACTCCTCCCTTCTTTCCCGCGAGCTCGGAGCCGGGGATCGATCAGCGACCCTCCCACCCGCTGCTCCACAGGCGTCCACAGGGAGAAACCCCGCGGCTGGGCCGCGTGAATGAGGCCTAGCGGGCGAAGACGGGGACCCGTCGGACGTGTCTGGGCCACGACATCAGCCGTCGCAGGAGAGGAAGCTTACTGCGTCGCCTCTGAAGCTCTTAAACTTGAACTTTAACTTCCGGTTCTGAGCGACGCCGTGAATCTGGACGCCAGTTTCACCTCCGAGCGCTCTGACGACAGTTTAATGACACAACGGCTTCATCTGCCCGTTCATCAGAACCGGTTCTGAGCCGCACCGGTCTGCTACTTTCAATCACGCTGATCCAAACCAGAGCCAGAAACACAGAGCGCTAACAAAGCGCTAACAGAACGCTAACGGCTGACGTCACCAGAGGTTTGTCTGGTTCCAGTTATACATGTGGTCGAGACTCCTTCAGTATATTTGTCTTAAATCGACAGAAACTCAACCTTTAACTTCATTTTCTCAGCATCTTAGTCTTTGTTTACGTTCTTTATTTCTAATGGGGTTAAAAATGAATCCTTCCTACATATTATCTTTTAAGTCTGTTCGCTGTCACAACACAATCCACTACACACCACCGTCACTGTCACGTCTCTTTAACTGTCTTGTCTTTAAATGTTTCACTGCTGGTGTTTTTTAGTCCTCTCTGATGAAATCAGGATTTAGGATGTTAATAAAGGATGTTAAAATTTACTGCCAGAGAGGACTGAAGGACACATTCACGCTTCACACTCCCACAAAAAAAAAAAAAAAAGAGTCTGCTATAAAATTAAATTGTTTATACAGTCATGGAAAAAATGATTAGACCACCATTTTTTCTTCACTTTCTTGTTCATTTTAATACCTGGTACCACTAAACGTCATCATGTGACTAAAACAGACAGAAAAGAAAACACTGAATGCATAAAAGCAGTGTTTTTGGCAGTACAACGCCATAGCTATTGATGTAAAAACTTAAGTGATTTAGGTCATAATCAAGAAAACCATGGAAAATGGTAAGATATCAGCTCTTAAATAAAACTCTTATGAGCAGTCTTTGTGGTTATCGTTATGTTTGTCCAAACAAATGTACCTTTAGTTGTACCAGGCATTAAAATGAACAAGAAACTGAAGAAAACAAGGGTGGTCTAATAATTTTTTTCATGACTGTACGTACTAGATGGTTTGGCTGGATGATGAATGTAACCATGAATAGAGACACAAAAAGAAAGGGAAAAAAAAGAAAAACCATGCTGATCCAAACCATCGTCAAAAACATCACTGGAGGTTTGTCCGGTTCCAGTTATACATGTAGTCGAGACTCCTTCAGTATATTTGTCTTAAATCGACAGTAACTCAACCTTTAACTTCATTTTCTCACCATGTTAGTCTTTGTTTACGTTCTTCATTTCTCTCGGTTTCATTTTTGTCGACAGACAAACTGAACCAGATGTTTGACATGAATCCAGCTGATTGTGTGGATCAGTAACAGAGACGAGTCCAGCTGATGCTGATCTTCCTCAGCCCCTCCCATCATCTCCGTTCCCGCCTGTGTTCAACCGCCGCCGCCCCCCCTCACCAGCTACACTTACAGCCAAACCTTCAGCAGGCGCTTTGATTTCATAATGAGTCAGATTTCTGCGTCCTGCAGCTCGTCTGAATTATATTCTACCTCTTTATGCAATTAGAAGTTTTTGCTGAGGAAAGTTTAGCGGCTCCACGCCGTCTTTACTCGTCTTGAGAACAACGAAGTTGCTCCAAACTAAAGCTGCAGCTTCGTCACGGCTGCAGAGCTGATACTCGATAAAACCCCGACCCTGCGTTTCTGCTAGCGAGGCACGATAACTGTTTTTAAAACCGATACCGATAACTGATAACACACACATATACCTAAGATCATTACATTAATACTATGAACAAAATCAAAAACAGTTTTGACTTTTTAAATGAACAGATATTTATTTTTTCCAATATAAAACTATTGTCAAGCCTCTCAAACATTTTCTTAAAGCTATCAAACAAACCTATTTGATATCTTACATCAACTTAAATAAGGTTCATTACTGACTGATATAAAAAATAAAGGCTCCTTGAACTGATGGAAATACATGCATCAGAATTACTAACTGAAAAAGATTAACATTTAAAGGATTTTAGCTTGTGGTTCCATTTAAATTAATACCTTTAATTAAAGTAAATGAGGTTCAGTAGTTTTTATTTTTTTAATCTCATGGAAGCTTTAGATGAGAGGAATGAGGGAGAGGAGAGACTGCTGCTGGCTTGTGCATGTTAGCATTAGCTTCCGTTAGCTCACATTAGCACGATTTCAAAACTCCATGGAAGTGATTGTTATGTTGTAGGTGGCTGATCAGGTTTTACGTATTAAAGCTTGTGCTTCCCTCCTCGTAGAATTCACTCGGAGGATTCGTCACAAATAACCACCAAACTATCTTCTTCTGAAACTTTAACCAAGTTCCACGCCGCCATGTTTGTTGTGATCAGCGCTGTGCTGCAGGCTGCATTCAAGGTGGAACGTAAATTCCCACGTTCCCTCGTTTGCTAGTCGTTCTTTCAGCCTTTTCTATTTTTTTCTTTTTTTATGTGTAACATGAGGGAAAATACTGCAAATATCAATTAAAGTCAGCAACTACTAAAATTATGACCGAGTTAACGAGTTGTTTTCTGGCATGAGGGGGTATTCTTGATTTTCCTGATTGAGAAATCGTTTTTCTGATTATGCCGACGTCACTTGAACATAACATTCACTGCTGGTCATTCAAGGCTCAGAGGGAGCGAGACACTGCTGTGTTGACAGAAATATAAATGTTATCGGGACTATTCGTCGTGATATCGGACTTATCGGGATGACGTCATCATTTCCTGTTATCGGTAACGATAATTATCGTGCACCTCTAATTTCTGACATCCAGCTCATTGTGATTTCTTCTTCTTCTTCTGCAGAACCAGCAGCATAATGTTGTGAATTACAGGATGAAAAGATGATTTTTATTCGTTTCCTGGTAGAGAGTCTAAAGGAGCCTGAAGGTCGGGGAACGTCGGCTGTGATCCGGAGCAACCGCCGTTTCACTCCTCCAGCGCTGACGACTGTTTCAGTTGCCGCCGGTGACCAGAGACTCGTCCTTCGTCCTCCTCGTGTCCAGACTGCGCTGGTCTGAGATCAGTCATGTTTTACCTCCTGCGAGGCCTTGTGTGTGTGTTTTTTTTGTGTATGTGGTGCAACGGAGCTCGTATTTATCACCGGTTTCCTCTTTGGCTCCTCTCCCGGCGTCGTTTACGACCTCACGCACCGTCTCCCTCTGCTGGAAACGCTCCGATATGTCTCTGTTTAAGGATTTTGATTTGTTGCTCATTTTTACTGGTTTCGGGGATCCGTTTTTAACTTGCCGTTCAGTCTGGAAAATGTCTTCAGCTCTGAAAAACTACTTGAAGGGTAAATGACGGCATCGCTGAGCCGGTGCTGCATTAAAGGCACCATATGTAGGAACTGCTCTTTACAGCATTTTAAAGCCATTCAAATGGTTTTAAAATATAACAAAAGCAAAACTGTTTTGACACATTGTCAAACACACGGAGCGACTGTGTTGACGAATAAGCCACTGAAAAATGCTGCGCCGCGGGTAGCGACGGACCGTCGACGCATGTACGTCGCTGGAGGCTTCAGTCTAGCTGCAAACACTCAAGTGAAGCCCAGTTTACCAGAACCCAACCTCTTCTGACCAGTCCGGGACGAGTCGTCACGTGTGAACGAGTCAAAGACGTGTAGCCGAACCATATCTGAGCGTTAGCGCTGTCCCCATTCTGATGCTAACCCTGGAAATCCTGCAAAAATAAGAGTGTTGAGATCTGTATTTGCATCTGTGCGCCATTCGATGCTACGTTGCTCTAAAAGCCAAAACAGGAAGTTACGAAGCGCTGCCTTTGTTTGCTGCTTGTATAATGTGTAATGGTGCCGTTAAATGAGGAGGTGACTCAAAGGAGACATTTGGCGCCTGACATCATCTCCGAGCCACAGGAAACCCAGTCAGTCTGCTGCGAGAGTTCACCTGTATTACCATGTGACATCACCAGGTGTGCTACCTCAGTGGATTCATGAGGACCCGGAGATTGTAATCCAATGTATTTATTTTAGGGCCAGGCAACAATTAAAATTTTTAATCGCGATTAATCGCATTATTTCCCTGATTAATCGCGATTAATCGCATTCTATACGCAAAATCAAATAATGAATTCAAAAGTAGTGTAAAGGTCACTTTTATTTAAATGTTCTGCTGCCATATGAACTAAAGTGTCATAACATTTGTTGTTCAAACACTTTTAACATCAGCACTTGTCAGTAACACATATTTAGTGTAAATCTCATCTTAAAAAATGCAAAATAAAGTAAAGCTTATTGCCACTGCCAGGACATTAATGTCATCCTGTTTTTTATGAAAAATAAAAAAAAGTCTACCAACAAAATCCTGAGCCACAATCAGAACATTAAAACAGGTAATTTCTGAAGTAAACTTTTAACGGGGAGTTTAACTTGGCAGCTCTCCCCTGGGAGAACTTTAAAATGAAAATGAAAATCAATTCGTAATTATCTGTGTATCATTTGTTTTCGTTCTATTTTCAATTGTCAATCAACCATTTAAAATATTTTTTGGTTTTTTAATCTAACACAAAAAACCAACAAAAAAAATGCCTGTTTTTTTTATATTTCAATTTTAGCAAACAGGCCACAGGACTGAATTGTTTTTAATATTTTATTGTCTGGTTTACGTGACCCAGAAATGGCTTTGTTTTATAATCAAGGAACAGACTTTCTGTTGTCATTACACATCTGAGCCACTAGATGGAGCCGCACTGCAGTAACCAGCTAGAGCAGTCGTTCCCAAACTTCAGAATACCAAGACCCAATTTGAAATTTGAAAAACCTTTAATCACAACTGTGATCAACATACAGGACCAGGAACCATGATCCGATATTAGTGTAAGGGGTCAACAAATAAGGTGACACTTGTCATATTAAGTTAAGATGACCGTAGAATAACACTTAACTGGTTTGTTTTGTTACTTCTTAATGTTTTTAAATCATGTCGTTAATATTTTTACAGTAATTAAAAACATATTTAAAAGATATTGAGGACTTAAAACATATTTGTTTAATTTTAATGACCTCTCACGGCCCACCTGCAGTACTGCGACGGCCCACCAGGGGGCCGCGGCCCACACTTTGGGAATCACTGAGCTAGAGAACAGCAGGACAGTGAACACATGGAGCAGATCTGACGATAAATGGAGGAATGACGCCATCGTCTTGAACAAAGGGGTTTGAACGTTTTTTTAGTCAGAATTGTTAATATTTCTACCTGAGTTGCTACCTGAACTGTAAAGTTCACTGATTTTTACCGTCTCCATGTCTGTTTTAGCTTTGCCTGCTAATTATTTTACTGTTCTGCAGCAGCCAGTAACAGACTTTTCAAAACAAAAGCACGTGAGCAACATGCGTTAACATGCGATAAAATAAATGTCGGCGCTAATAAATTAATGCGTTAACGCGATAATAACGCGTTAACTTGCCCAGCCCAAAGTTATTTCTTTCAATAACGCACCCAGAATCAATAAAACCTCTGAGGCTAACAGGCTAACTGAGGCTTACCGGCTAACTAAGGGCAACAGGATAACTGAGGCCAACAGGCTAACTGAGGCCAACAGGATAACTGGGCTAACAGGCTAACTGAGGCTTACTGGCTAACCAAGGCTAACAGGCTAACTAAGGCCAACAGGATAACTGAGCAACATGCTAACTGAGGCTTACCGGCTAACTGAGGCTAACAGGCTAACTTATCCTTACTGAGGCTAACTGAGGCCAATGGGCTAACTGGGGCTAAGAGGCTAACTGAGGCTTAATGGCCAACCAAGGCTAACAGGCTAACATCCTAACTGGGGCTAACAGGCTAACTGAGGCTTACAGGATAACTAGGCTAACAGGCTAACTGATGCCTACCGGCTAACTGAGGCTAACAGGCTAACTTATCCTTACTGAGGCTAACTGAGACCAACATGCTAATTGGGGCTAACAGGCTAACTGAGGCTTAAAGGCCAACCAAGGCTAACAGGCTAACATGCTAACTGGGGCTAACAGGCTAACTGAGGCCAACGGGCTAACTGGGGCTAACAGGCTAACTGAGGCTTAATGGCCAACCAAGGTTAACAGGCTAACATCCTAACTGGGGCTAACAGGCTAACTGAGGCTTACAGGATAACTAGGCTAACAGGCTAACTGATGCTTACCGGCTAACCGAGGCTAACAGGCTAACTGATCCTAACTGAGGCTAACTGACACCAACTTGCTAATTGGGGCTAACAGGCTAACTGAGGCTTAAAGGCCAACCAAGGCTAACAGGCTAACATGCTAACTGGGGCTAACAGGCTAACTGAGGCCAATGGGCTAACTGGGGCTAAGAGGCTAACTGAGGCTTAATGGCCAACCAAGGCTAACAGGCTAACATCCTAACTGGGGCTAACAGGCTAACTGAGGCTTACAGGATAACTAGGCTAACAGGCTAACTGATGCTTACCGGCTAACCGAGGCTAACAGGCTAACTGATCCTAACTGAGGCTAACTGAGACCAACATGCTAATTGGGGCTAACAGGCTAACTGAGGCTTAAAGGCCAACCAAGGCTAACAGGCTAACATGCTAACTGGGGCTAACAGGCTAACTGAGGCTAACATGCTAACTGGGGCTAACAGGCTGACTGAGGCTTACAGGCTAACTGAGGCTAACAGGCTAACTGAGGCTAATGCAGCAGGGGGGCAGGGTTTTCATAGTGAACGAATTGCTCCTCAGTTTAAGTCAGTTCAATGAAAAGCGCTTCATAACATCCGAAGACATCAGCTTCATATCTGCGTCACACAAGGAACCAGGATGGAAACAGACTTGAAGGAAAACTCCCAGCATTCTCAGCGTGAAGAGGCTCATCATTGTCTTAAAAGAGCTGAAATTGATGGTGATGAGAACTTCATTATGTCTGGCGGCTCGTACCTGCGGTGCCTGGCGTACTTCCCGCTGACGTGACCGCTGCCGTCGCAGCCGGGGGTGGGACAGCTGAGGAGGAGAAACACACCACGTGAAAGCAAATGAAGGCAGAAACAACACGGGAACCGGCGTCTCGCCGAGCCGTCCTCAAATCCGGATGAAGCCTTTCCTGCATAATCACCCGACGGCCCTGCTGGAGGCGGATACCGGTTCCTCTGCGCACAGATGTGACTGATGGATCACCGCTGGATCCACATCCAACAACTGTGATCAGGAACAACATGAACTCAGCTTCTCGTTCATTTCAGTGCAGCAGGAGCGTGAAAGTGGACCAGAAACCAGGACTTCCTGTGAAAACACGTTCAAACGAGGCAGCGGCCTCACGAAACTCACGCAGACTTTCCGAAGTTCCAGCGCTGCTGCATTTAATACGTATTTACGAACCGACCAGATGAATGAGCGTTGGGAGTCCATTTCCAGACTGGCGCCTGGTCGTCATGTGTGAACGACTTAAAGACCCGCCAGAGACGGTCGCCGGCCCTCCAACGGCCGACGCGAATATCCGGCGCCACTGGGACCGAAAAACAATTCCAAGTAGGAATCGGTTCCTAACGTCCGCTTCTGGAATCGTTTAGAAGATTTTTGAATTTCGATTCGTTTTTTCGGTTCCTAAATGTCCGCGCAAATTTTTTGTTTTGTTTTGTTTTGTTTTTTTTTTGTTTTGTTTTGATTTACTACGCTAGTTTGTAGGCTCTTGCAGATTGTGCTAGCATAATTTTTGGCATAATCTGAGGAATTGAGCATAATTTTTGCCCTTTTTCCAAAAGTAGCACTGCTAGCATAATCTGTATATTTTTTGTCTTAATAGCACAATTTTAGAATAATTCAAGAAAGAAAACGAAGATCTCAGCTACTAAAAATGATAGATTACTATTAACAGTTGGTTCCACTCCTATTTTGCGATTGCTTTTTAGTTGTGTTGAGATACCGCGGGAATTCGATGAAACGGAACCGGAAGGACTGCGTGGTTCAGAAACGAGCGAGATTATTCAATGTTAAATTTGTTATCCAGGGCTTTGTCAGAAACTGCATGGTTTAGTTTTCACTGTATTTGTTTTTATTTGTTTTGAAACCCAGCGCGCGCTGCTAGCTCACGCACAGTTCGTTGTTTACTCGAAATTTGCATACTTTACCATGGTAACTGGAGGCCATTTGAGTGCAAAACCTTGCGTAAACTGTGTCACGCTCTGCTACACGTGACGGTTAGCTAGCTATCCGCGGATAGTTATCCACCACACTATCCAGGCTTTGTGCAACCTATTTTTGTTAGCTGGATAGCAGATTTATCCGCCGTATAGGCCTAACCAGCGGATAAAGTTACCCAGGTTTTGAACAACCGGGCCCAGAACGTCAGGCCAGGGTTAATAAAATACATTTTCAAACTTGTCTTGTGAGTTGTGAAGTTTGTGCACAGAATAATTTTTTTTAAAAAGTAGCATCATTTTGAAAAGCGAGCACAATTTGAGCATAATTTGGGCCACTAGCAAATATGCCACTTTTACTAGTACAATCGGCAAATGCCTACTAGTTTGTTGATGTTACTCCGCCCGGCGTACTCAACTCCGCGCTAGTGGACTTCACTCGCCACAACATGGATCCCAAGAGACGCCGCTCTGGAGTTTGGCTGCATTTCAGTCCAGGAAATGACGGCTACCTGGCGCAGTGCAACACCTGCGGGAAGCGTGTTACTGCCAAAGAGGGAGCACGACTAATATGGCAAAACACCTTCACCTGCATGGCATCACAAAAAATAAACGAGTGTAGCGTATTTAATTCACTGCGTTGCTCCCGTCGCTTCTTCGACTGCAACAGAGTCCGTCTTCATCCAGAAACTCCTTGCCTTCTCATCTACAGCGGTACCTCTACTTACGAACGTCTCTACATACGAAGTTTTCAGGTTACGAAACGCATCAACGGGAAAACTATTTGCCTCTAGTTACGAAAGAAATTTCAGGATACGAAAGGCAAAATCCAATAGCGCTGCTACTCGCAGCTCCCAGAGTTTACTGAACGTAAACATACTTGTCGCTGCTCTGCCATTGGCTATCGGCTAGCATCTGGCATCCCTGGCTGTATGAGCGTCAAACAAAACAATTTTTACCTCCGCCAAGGAGGTTATGTTTTTGTCTGCGTTTATCTGTCTGTTTCTGAAAGAGCAGATATTGTCATCTTCCTGTCCAAAAACTGTTGAATTTCATTTTTTGTTGGCCAAAATGTATTTGGAGGCCAACTGCCAACGGTAAGTTTAGGCGGTAAGTGAATTCTGTGTGTGCATATGTGCATGCTAGCATAGGGCCATCTGGCTGCAGCAGCAGCAGCAGCAGCAGCAGCAGCAGCAGCAGCAGCAGCAGCAGCAGCAGCAGCAGCAGCAGCAGCAGCAGCAGCAGCAGCAGCAGCAGCAGCAGCAGCAGCAGCAGCAGCAGCAGCAGCAGCAGCAGCAGCAGCAGAGCGCAGCAGCAGCAGCAGCAGCAGCAGCAGCAGCAGCAGCAGCAGCAGCAGCAGCAGCCGCAGCAGCGCAGCAGCAGCAGCAGCAGCAGCAGGCAGCAGCAGCAGCAGCAGCAGCAGCGCAGCAGCAGCAGCCGCAGCAAGCAGCAGCAGCAGCAGCAGCAGCAGCAGCAGCAGCAGAGCAGCAGCAAGCGCAGCAGCAGCAGCAGCAGCAGCAGCAGCAGCAGCAGCAGCAGCAGCAGCAGCAGCAGCAGCAGCAGCAGCAGCAGCAGCAGCAGCAGCAGCAGCAGCAGCAGCAGCAGCAGCAGCAGCAGCAGCAGCAGCAGCAGCAGCAGCAGCAGCAGCAGCAGCAGCAGCAGCAGCCGCAGCAGCAGCGCAGCAGCAGCAGCAGCAGCAGCAGCAGCAGCAGCAGCAGCAGCAGCAGCAGCAGCAGCAGCAGCCAGCAGCAGCAGCTTTCAGGCTGCTTTGCGGGGAAGACGCGCAGCCCGCCAGCCAACACACGCCGGCCGGCACCGGGGACTCCACCGCCGTGACCTCCGACCTCGCTCCGAGGAGCTCCGCCTACCCTCCACCCACCCAGCATCACCTGATCCGTAACTGCGGGCTAAAACCAGAGCCGCAATACGAGAGGTGAAGATCAGGAGCGCAGGGAGGCAGCAGAGAGGAGGAGAGAGGGGGAGGAGGTTAAAGGAGAGATGGAGGGATGGAGAGCAGGAGGAGAGGAGGAAAACGGGGGGGGGAAAGGTGGCGTAAAAGCTGGGGGACCGGCGGGAACGGAGATGGTAGAGTCTGGCGGGGAGGAAGGGAAAATCACGAGAGGCCGGGGGGAGGGAGGGGGGGGGAGGGAAGAGAAGGACATCAAACAGAGGAAAGAGGAAAAGGAGGAAGAGGAGGCAGGTTGCTCAAGGTGAGGCAGCTCATCAATCAGCGTGGTGCAGAGACTCGTAGCGCTGCATTATCGATCCCAGCAAAGCTCAGGCTGTTTGTGTTTTCACACTTCAGCTGCGAAGTCAAGACGCTCGCGGTCAGATTTCTGCACGCCGCCGGATCAGAACTTCCCTCCTCTGCCTCCGAACAACCCGATACTTCTTTGAGGAAGTTTGTTATCTGCACCTGCAGAGTTACGATGTTTCACTGAGGCCAAACTAGAGGTCTTCACGGGTCCACTTTCATGGACCAGAACCTGAATGGACCCGATACCGACCTGACCCGAGCTATTATCATAAGTCCGGGAGTCCGAACCCGAATGGAACCGCAGTATTTGGACCCGGAACCGACCCGAGTCTTTAGTTTTCGACCACGAACCGAACCGAGTTACCTGAATAGAACCGAGACAATCCAGCCCATAGTTGCTAACGTTAAAGTTGTCTAGCGTTGAATAAAACTTGATTTTCTTACCTAAAGTTGTCTTCTTCTACCGGTTCAGTTGCTACATAGGCTACGTGACGTAAACAACAATAAATCCACGTTGTTATTTTCTTTGTGGATACAGATGCTATTGGTAGCAACTGCTAATGCTAATAGCCTACACCGATCAGGACGTATTTACAATACATCCTGACCGGTGTAGGCTATTAGTGTTAGCAGTTGCTACCAATAGCATCTGTATCAGGTTCAGTTGCTACATAGGCTACGTGATGTAAACAACAATAAATCCATGTCATTATTTTTCAAATAAATGATAAAAAGGTTGTTTTGACATTGTATTTACAATATGTCCTAACCGGTGTAGACTATTAGCGTTAGCAGTTGCTACCAATAGCATCTGTATCCGGTTCAGTTGCTACCTGAGGCTACATGAGGTAAACAACAATAAATCCATGTTGTTGTTTTTCAAAATAACGATAAATAGGTTGTTTTGACATTGCATTTACAATACGTCCTGACCAGTGTAGGCTATTGGCGTTAGCAGTTGCTACCAATAGCATCTGTATCCGGTTCAGTTGCTACATAGGCTACGTGATGTAAACGACAATAAATCCACGTCGTTATTTTCTTTGTGGATACAGATGCTATTGGTAGCAACTGCTAACGCTAATAGCCTACACCGATCAGGACGTATTTACAATACATCCTGACCGGTGTAGGCTATTAACGTTAGCAGTTGCTACCAATAGCATCTGTATCCGGTTCAGTTGCTACATAGGCTACGTGATGTAAACAACAATAAATCCACGTCGTTATTTTCTTAGTGGATACAGATGCTTTTGGTAGCAACCGCTAATGCTAATAGCCTACACCAGTCAGGACGTATTTACAATATATCCTGACCGGTGTAGGCTATTAATGTTAGCAGTTGCTACCAATAGCATCTGTATCCGGTCAGGACGTGTCGTGAATAGGTTCTCTCATCCATCGTTGTCATGTTGGCGATTTTGCTTTACAGCTGACGGGCAAACCGCTAATAACACGCTACTAACACGCTACGGCAACACGATTGTTTCGTGACAAACACGCTACATTAATTAATAATTAATTTAACTGCGCCGAGTCCTGACATTAGCTGCCACCGCCAATATCTTTACCTCTCTGGAGTAAACGTGGACCCAGCCTCTCAGAGAGCACCGACCGACCCGAGAATAACTGTACCGATTCAGACCCGAACCTGGAGTCACGTCTTTTGAACGGACCAGAGACCCAATTCAGGTCGGGTCGGAACCTCGGGTTTTCGGAATGTCAGGTTGTTCCGAAGACCTCTAGGCCAAACGCTTCTTGAAGTCTTAATGAAACTCCCGGGACGAGCCTCGGCTCAGAAACGGCCTCTTCGGGGCGGGGGGGGTGTTGGGGGTGGAGTCAGCCGCTTGTTTCAGCCCCGCCCCTCACGTCTGTCGAGCGTTCCCGTGTTCAGTCCGGTGTTGAAGGTCTCCTCACCTGCAGCTGGGTGGAGGTGAATCTGGGTCTGTGATGTCACAGCCCTGCTGCAAATCTGATTGGTTCCCTGGACAAGAAGTGTCCCGCCCCCGAAACAACGAGACAAGGTTTCTGCTCGTGTGTTCAGTTTGAGCCCAAATAGTAATTCGTTCATGTCAGCAAATACAAGTATAAGTTTTTAACAACTTATGTGAACTGTGAGAGTTTGAGACGTGGGCGCGCTCTGGGTCGTGGCATTTAAAAACCTCTCGGTTCGCTTTCTCTTTCCTCTTCTTTTTTAATCAGGGTAATCTTCCCGCTCCGTTTTCTCTTCTCCCCTCCTTCAGCTGACGGCGGCGCCTCTTCAGCCGGACTGACCTTCAGTCCCTGACGGGTTGTGACATCATCAAGGTGCTTCCGGAACCGACCGGACCGTCCTGGGATTCAGACTGACGTCTGTCCTGACGATCCGTCCATCACAGCCTGACATTTTCCACGGGCCACCGGAGTAAAAGTCAAGGGGTCGGCTGATGTCATCCGGACCGAAAAAGAAAAAAAAAAAAAAAAAAAAAAAACCCGCTGGAGTTTAGATTTAACCTGAATGGAAAACAGATCTGTGCGTATTTACAGATCTGCAGATTAGGCAGAGAAGAAGAATCAGAGCTGATTAGAATATTCTTTCCGCTGGCTGGAGGGATGGGGGGGCTCGGGGGGGGGGGGGGGGGGGGGGGGTTGGGGGGGGGGGGGGGGGCTCTGGGGGGGGGGGCACAGCCGAAGCGTGTTGTTTACACCAAGGCGCTGACCCGGATCAAACCGGGATGAACTGTAATCTGCTGCACGCGCCAGCGTTTGTCAGTTTTGCTAAATGAGATGAAGTGAAGCAGAACCGCCGGCGTCACGCGCAGACAGGTAGCCGTGACGCTCAGCCGCCGCCGTGTATGGAAGTATTTCTGTGCCACCTGAGTTTGAATACGAATTTTTAAGATTGAAAATTTTCAGCATTACAATCAGACTTTGAATTTTAAAAAAACATCAGATTTCTAGCACTGAATTTTTTTTGCCTCTGAATTTATTTTGTTAAAATAAATTCAGTCCGTGTTAAAAAAAAAAATTGTTTGTCTTAGAATATTCAGTTTTTCAAAATTCAACACGCAAAGAAATTCAACACCCCAAAAAATTCAGTGTAAAAAAAAAAAAAAATTCACACATTTCTTTGAAAACAAAAAACAATTTTTTTCTGATTTTGATGCTGAAAAATTTCAATCTTAAAAATTCGTATTCAAACTCAGATGGCACAGAAATACTTCCATAGAAATCGCCGTGAGACTGGTTTGACCCCCGAATATGAACCGTTTAAAAAGCTCACAGATCGACGTCCCGTCCTGTCTCACGTTCCCGCCTTTTTCTTGGAGGTTTAAACGACCACCGCCAGCTGCACGAATCCGAACGCGGCGGACGCCCCGCCGTCGGCCGCGGAGGGTCCGACTGCAGCGCCATGAATCAAAGTGACAGTTTCAGAGTTTCACGCGCCGCCGTGAGTTCAAGGTTTTACAACGAACCTGTAAAAAACAACGGGGGGGGGGGGGGGGAGGGGGGGGGGTCCGCCTACCTGAACAGCTCCTGCGTTACTGCTTCCACCGCGGCTGCAGACAGAGAAGAAGAAAAAAAAAGATAAATGTTCAGCGTTTTGTGGCGAGTCAGTGATAATAAACTCATGAGAGGAGCGACGTCCCTCTCTGCTCAGCTTCAGCCGCCTCCACGGTCGCGCACGTGTAGGCGAGTGCACGTCTGCACGTCCTCCGTTTATAAAACACCGTCGCTCTAACGTAACTGTGGCGAGACGTCCGTGATGTACGGAGGTTTCCAGACGGTTTAACCGTTAATAAGGGATCACTGTAACTGGGAAAAAGACTCAAGACGACTCTGTTTATTACAATTATACGTAACATATAACAGAACTTTCCGATGACGTAGCCGCTAATCAAACGCGACTCACGCACATTTCCTTTATAAAGGCAGGGTAAGCGATTTTCACATGAGTCCCAACCCGAGACGTTTAGGTTTGGGAGATGATTGAGCGCTGGAGGGACGCGGTGGGAGGAGCCAGCTCTCAGGAGATGTGACATCATCCAGAAATGTCTTACCCTGTCTTTAAATTCACCAGCAGCGGTATAAAAACGTGATTTTTCTGTGTTTGCGTGAAAAACATGTCTGGAAGGTTATTAGGTTAAAAAAAACAACAAGACCTAACGTGAAGCAGATGGACGTCTTTAAGAACCAAAACTCACTGAGTCCATGTTCAGTCTTAGATTTATGCGCTAATTACCACGGAGATCTTACATAATTTTAGTTTAGAGTTCCAGCTTTAATTTTCTCTTTCACTGTAAAAAGTTTGTTTCAAGTAACCGATAAACCGATAAATGTACCCTGACAACAGGAAGTCATTCATTCCACCGGCCGGTGTCGTACCTCTGACTCCTTTGGACCGTGTTCTGTGGCGTTTCTCAACCGCATTAATCTCCATCTGGGAAAAAGAAATAAAACAGTTTCAACGTGCTGACACAGAGCTCCGATCAGATCAGAACATCGATAACATGCCGTATTTTCTGGACTATAATCTTCCGCCAAACCTCCTAAAGCCGCTATTAAGGGATAGCGGGTAGCAGGAGGGGCGTTCCCCCCGCCAAGAACGCAATCATCCACCTCCCTAAACCCGTTATCACACCTGCGCTAACCGCTATATTTATGCATGGGAGTGGTTAGGGCGTTCCACCTGTTAAACCAATCAGTGCGTCAGTAGCCGTGGCCTTTAAGAGCAGGTTGCGCTACCCGCTACCCAAAACCCGCAATCACAAGATACCGAGTTTGCGGAAAGCGCAAAAGACACGGCCATTCCCACACCTACAATGTGAGTAAGGGAGTCGGCATAGCGGGTAGCGGCTTTAGGGAAGCGGAAGATTGCATTAGCGGTTAGCGGAGGTTCCTATACCCGCAATTTGCGGGTAGCGGCTAGCGGGAGGTGTACGATCGGGGCCTAAGTCTCACCGAAGTATTGGTCGCATCTGTCCAAAAATACGTCGTTAAGACGTAAAAAGAACAAAAAGCAATATTTTGACTTTTTGACATCAAATCTTGATTTTGTTTCAGAAGGAAAAAAAAAAAATCACCAATATTTCCAAAATCGTGAATTTTGATAAATAACAAAACTTTTTGTTGTGAAATCACTACTGAACAGTTGAACAGTGAAAGCTGCTCTCTGCAGGAACTTCAGATGACAGCTCAGGTCAGGTCAGTTGCAGTCTGCAGGACCAGCTCAGGTCAGTTCTGCAGGACCAGCTCAGGTCAGTTCTGCAGGACCAGCTCAGGTCAGTTGCAGGACCAGCTCAGGCTCAGTCGGTTCTGCGGACCAGCTCAGGTCGGTTCTGCAGGACCAGCTCAGGTCAGGTTCTGCAGGACCAGCTCAGGTCGGTTCTGCAGGACCAGCTCAGGTCAGGTTCTGCAGGACCAGCTCAGGTCGGTTCTGCAGGACCAGCTCAGGTCGGTTCTGCAGGACCAGCTCAGGTCAGGACCAGCTCAGGTCAGTTCTGCAGGACCAGCTCAGGTCGGTTCTGCAGGACCAGCAGTTCTGCAGGACCAGTCAGGTCGGTTCTGCAGGACCAGCTCAGGTCGGTCAGTTTCTGCAGGACCAGCTCAGGTCAGTTCTGCAGGACCAGCTCAGGTCAGTTCTGCAGGACCAGCTCAGGTCAGGTGGGAGGTTCAGGTGAGGTGGACTCCAGGTGAGTCAGGTGGACTCCACGCCACCTGGAGTCCACCCTGATGCAGAAACAAAACCATGATGAAGATCTTAAAACCAGCTGCATCTCAAGTGTCGCCGGGCTGCTGACGGAGGAAATGCTGCAGGACGAACTCGTACCTGGTCGTAGGTCCGTGTGGCGCCTCCTCGGTATGCTGCAGGTCCGAACGCTCTTTACGCGCAGCAGAACTTCAGAGGTCGTCTTCCCGAGTCATGATCTGCAAAGACAAGTCCTGAAAGTGAAACTGGGACCTCATCAACAGCCGTCGGCCACGTGAGGAGTTTAATTAACATATTATGACATTTTTGCTGATATTTCCAAATGTTAGATTTAATTCATGCAGTCAGTTTCGTATTTCCCCAGAGAGGTCTCTGGTCCCTGCGAGAGGAAAACTGAAGTTTCAGCTCTGGAACCATGAAACGTTCCAGCAGAGGAGAAAAGGACTTCAAATCATTTTATTCATGGTATTTATTTTCAGCAGAACCAACTCATCAGGCGTGAAATACATCGTCTTCTGGGGACGTTTTTGTCTAAATTCCTTTTCAAAGTAAAGATTCATTTTAATCAAAGCATCAATGTTGCAGCAAACAGTGAGGCCGAAGTCGTCTAACCAGGTTAAACTCTCGAACCCGTACCCGTTCGACTATGTTTAACTACGTTCAATAACTATGTTACATAACTACGTTCTAAATAACTATGTTCCATAACTACGTTCAATAACTATGTTCCATAACTACGTTCAATAACTATGTTCCATAACTACGTTCAATAACGACATTCAATAACTATGTTTAATAACCACATTCAAAAACTAAGTTCAAGAACTACATTCCATAACTACGTTCAATAGCAGCGTTCAATAACTAAGTTCAATAACAATATCCAATAGCTACGTTCAATAACTATAATTAATAACCACATTCAAAACCACATTCAACAACAAAGTTCAATAACGACATTCAATAAATTAATTAACGACATTCCATAACTACGTTCAATAACGACATTCAATAACAATATCCAATAGCTATGTTCAATAACGATGTTTAATAACCACAATCAAAAAACAAATACATTCAATAACTATTCAATAAACGTTCAATAACGAATTCAATACGTTCAATAACGACATTCAATAGCTACGTTCACCAACTATGTTCAAAAATTACGTTGAATAACTTCAGTGTCTTTTGTTCCCGATGTAATCAAAGTATAACTGATAATTAGGACCATCAGGGTGAAGCTCTATGACAAATAATTGTCCTTTTTTTGTTTTGTTTTTTTAAATTTACAGGATAAAATTCAGAAAACTGTCACTTTCTAAACTTCAAGTTTGTAAGCAAAAACTGCCATAAAATTTTATAACCCAGAAAATTTAAAAAAAAAAAAAAAAAAAAAAACTCTGCAATGTGGATTTATAAAAATGTAAATTTACAACTTTAAAACCAAGATTTGTGGATTTATTGTCAAAATGTATGGCAGCATTATTTTTTTTATAAATAAAAAAAAATAAAATCTGAAGTTCTCAATATTTAAAAGAAAATTCTTTATTAACTTGAAAGTTTCAAAACAAACAAGGAAACTTAATTTTTAAATCTGCGTTAAAAAAACAGATTTTTACAAACTCAAAAATTTGTGAGAAGATTCTTTTAAAAAATCCGATATTTGAAAAAACAAAACTAAGTAAAATCATCGCTTTGTAAATTCGCTGATTCGCGAGATTTCAACTAACAAAGTCTCAAACTTACAAATGAAACAATCAATTTCTGGATTTTTCTTTCCTTCCAGATTCTGACTGCAAGGATTTAAGTCATAACTGAAAAACTGAAAACCACAAATAAAGACATTATTTTATTTCCCCCCAAATTGTGCTCGTAGCTCAGAGGCCCCCTAGTGGCCACAGAGGCCTCGTGCACGTGTGTCGTCTCCGTGTCAGAGGAGGCCGTGGCGGGAAAACCTGAGGCTGGTGCAGAGGTGATTCCCTCGTTGAGACACGTGACATATTTAACCGTCAGATCGATGGCGGGAAGATCATCAAACCTTTACTGGAAGCGCGAGAACGCAGAGAAAAATTTGGGCTGAAATAAACACAGAAGGTCTCGCCGGGGGCCTCCAACGCCGCCACAACGGCGAGGACAACCGGAGCAGCGCTGCGCCGCAGCTCCAGGGCGCCCGCCGCGCTAATATAAATGTAAATTGCGGACAGCCTCGCCTGAACTCGCCGGCCGACTCCCATTATGCTTCCGCAGCACGGCGAGGACGGGTGCATCTGAGGCCGCCGCTTCACTGAGCGCGCTCCAACGCCGCCTCCGACCAGACGGCATCCTCCCCTCCCTCCGCTCCGGAGAGCTGAACTGAAAACGAATAAATGAAGTCCTCCGCTTCCCCGGAAACGACGAGGACGCGTCTGAAGGCGTCTGGAGGCCGAGGCGCCTCGTTTTGTTGTAGCCGCCGTCCAACCCGATGAAAGGCGGGAACGTAGCGCCGCTGCTGACGGTTCACGTTGTCGCAGTCTGACCGTCGGCCACCAGAGTAATAATCCTGTTGCTGTGAAAAGACAGAACCCGAAGTGCTGAAGCAAAAAAAGAAAAGAAAAGAAAATGAAAAGGAAAAGTGGAGTCGCTGTAGGAGCTGCATGAAGAGGAGCTTCCTGCTGTTTAGTATTCAGTCCAACACTCCTGTCTGCTACAATACCACGCAGAGCTCTGCTTTACTGACTTACACTTTAATATATATATATATATATTTATATATATGCACACACACAACCATGCAGACTCACACACGCACACATGGACACACACCCGCCAAGAAAACTCCACATGAATGTTCTGAATTGGTTTGAAACCTCCAACGTTTGTCGGCTCTTCATGGCAGCAGCCTGATGTTCTGCCTCTGCAGTCCTGCAGCTGCAGCACCAGTTTCCAGGACTCACGCCGACTTGGGAGACGTGCACTTCCTCCACCCACCAGCAGGGGCGGCTCCAACGGTGGGCCGGCCTCCACCGAAGCTCCGCCTTCAAAATGTCCAAGTTCACAGCGGAAATGAACAAACTCATGGCCCGGTGTCGTGGAGCAAAGAGCAGCGGCTCTTTTTTTAGTACGGGCATAGTAGAGACCGGCAGGGACCGGCAGAGACCGGCAGAGACCAGCAGAGACTGGTGGGGACTGACAGAGACCAGTAGAGACTGGCAGAGACAGGCAGAGACCGGCAGGGACTGGTGGGGACTGGACAGAGACCGGCAGTAGGACGGCAGGACAGGCAGGACCGGAGAGACCGGCAGAGACCAGAGTGGCAGAGACAGGGACCGGCAGAGACCGGCAGAGACCGGACCGGCCGGGGACTGGGGGGACAGAGACCAGGGACTGGCAGGGACCGGCAGTGACCGGCAGAGAGACCGGCAGGAGACCCGGCCAGGGACGGTGGGGAGGGACGACAGAGGCAGAGACCTGGCAGGAGGCGGACCGGCAGAGACCGGCAGAGACCGGCAGGACCGGGGACGGTGGGGACTGACAGAGACCGCAGAGAGACCGGCAGAGACTGGCAGTGACCGGCAGGGACCGGCAGGACCGGCAGGGGGGCAGAGGACCGGGGACCGGCAGAGACCGCAGAGACCGGCAGGACGGGCAGGACCGGAAGGGAGGACCGGCAGAGACCGGCAGACCGGCAGAGGACCGGCAGAGACTGGACAGGAGACCGGCAGACCGGACCAGGACCGGCAGAGACCGGCAGAGAGGACCGGCAGAGACCGGTAGAGACCGGCAGAGACCGGCAGAGACCGGCAGGAGACCGGCAGAAGAGACCGGCAGACCTGGCGGGACCGGCAGAGAGGGACCGGCAGGGACTGGCAGGGGACCGGCAGAGACGGCAGGAGAAGGAGACGGCAGAGACCGGCAGAGACAGCAGAGACGGCAGGGACCGGCAGGGACCGGCAGGGACCGGCAGGACCGGCAGGACGGCAGCAGAGACCGGCAGGGACCTGCAGGGACCAGTGGGGACTGATTAGGACTGAGGGACCGGCATGGAACAGGACCGGCAGGGACCGGCAGAGACCGGCAGAGACCGGCAGGGACCAGTGAGGACCGAAGGACGATGGGGACCGGCCAGGACCCTGGGGACAGGCAGACAGGGAGGGGACCAGCAGAGACCGGCAGGAGACCGCAGGAGACGGACCGGCGGGCAGAGACCAGGGACCGGTAGAGACCGGCCAGGGACCGGCAGGGACCGGCAGGACCGGCCAGAGACTGGCAGGACCGGCAGGACCACAGGGACCAACAGGGACTGGCAGGGACCGGCAGGGACCAGTGGGGACTGATAAGGACTGATGGGGACCGGCATGGACCCATGGGGACCCAGGACCAGGCAGACCGGCAGGGACCGGCAGGGACGGCCGGGACCGGGGGGGGGACCAGGGACCGGCAGGACAGGGAGGAGACTGCAGGACGGCAGGGACCGGCAGGGACCGGCAGGGACCAGGAGAGACCGGCAGGGACCAGCAGAGACCGGCAGGGACCGGCAGAGACTGGCCGGGACCGGCAGGGACCGGCAGGGACCGGCAGAGACTGGCAGAGACTGGCAGGGACCGGCAGGGACCAACAGGGACCGACAGGGACTGGCAGAGACTGCCAGGGACCGGCAGGGACCAGCAGAGACCGGCAGAGACTGGCAGGGACCGGCAGGGACCAGTGGGGACTGATAAGGACTGATGGGGACCGGCATGGACCCATGGGGACTAGCAGAGTCCAGGGCCTGGAGACGGGAGACTAAATGCTCTGTCTGCTGTCCAGCTAAACATTAAAGATGCAAAGAAAACACTTTTCCTGCATCAACAGAAACATGGACAGAAACATGGACAGAAACATGGACAGAAACACGGACAGAAACATGGACAGAAACATGGACAGAAACATGGACAGAAACACGGACAGAAACATGGACAGAAACATGGCTGCACACGGAGGGAGGCGTCCCAACGTAAACTGCTGCAGACGACTCTGGTCTCTGAATCACAGAGACTTTTTTATAGTCAGGGTTGGGTACCGACTACGGGTCATTTGTGGCAGAGATACTGACTGAACTGGATCGGTACCAGAATACAGATGAGCCTCCGTCTCTCTGGGTGAGACTAGAGAAGAACCGAACAACAACCAAAGAGACGCATCACATCCTGTTCACTCATGAGACAGTTTCTCCTTCTTCTCCTGGTCTCAGTGTCGCTACGAAACTGCCACCTTCTGAAAGGATGAAAATTCAGATCATCTTCTTGTGTGAAAAAAAAAAAAGGGGGGGGGGGGGTAGTTTGTGTGAGGGACATCCGTCCATCTGTAACTGAGTAACATCAGAGGACGTCCAGCAGCGTCCTGGTGGCGTCACAATCAGCCGACACTCATCTGCTCTGAATAAGTGAACGGCGCCGAACTGAGGAGAAGTCAGAGGTTTTCTGAGTCTTTGGTTGGCTGACGCACAGTTAGCTCACTTTTACGTTAAAACCACATCACCGTTACATCATAGAAACGTTACAGTTACAACACAGTTATCACGGTTACATTACGGTCACATTGTGGTTACGTCACGCTTACGTCATGTGATGGTTTTGTTATGGTGTCCTGATGTTTATATCATAGTTACATTACGGTTGTTGCAGTTATGTTGCGGTTACATCGTGGTTATGTTACAGTTACATTACAATTACGTTTGGTTACATCATGGTTACAACACAGTTACTCAGTTATGGTTACGTTACGGTTATGTCACGATTACGTTATGATTACGTTACAGTTACGTGATGGTTACGTTGAGGTTACAACCCGCTTACATCACAGTTACGTTACAGTTACTTTGAGTGCGTTTACATGGGAAGTTTAATTCCTCTTTAATTCAGAATTAAAGTTAAAGCCGAATAAAAGTTACCATGTAAACACTTAATTCCATATGAAAATGTCAATTCCGAATTAAACTTAATTCCGAAGTAAGTGGCTGGTTTATTCCCATTTTAAATCCGAATTAAATAATTCCGAGGTCATGTTTACACTCATTCCTGTTTAAATTAATTCCCGTTCTTTCTGCGCATGCTAGTTCTCTTGCCCGTCTGTCGCGATGACGCTTATATTCCGCGCTGGGCTTGTTTTCAAAACAAAGTTTTAAAACGGCAGCACGCAGTAAATGGTATTCAAGAGCAGAGACGATTTATTTAATAAATAGCTTGGAGGAACTGGAAATAATTAAAAGAACAGATGGCAGGAAACATATAAATTGTGAGTTTTCAAAGCGGCCAGGTTAAATGAAGGAGGTTTCACAGATAGAGACGCCACCCAGGTCAAAAATAAGTGGAATGTTGTTGCTAACTGAGTTAGCTAAGTTTGTTTTCTTCCGGTAGAACGTAAAGACGTCTCCCCCCCCCCCCCCCCATCCAATCAGAACCCTTCACAACCCCCAGACCTAAAGCGGAACTGGATAAAGCCGAGCAAACGTGTTTTCCATGTAAACCTTAATTCGGAATTACTATTTCCATGTAAACTCGAAGGAAAATAGTTTAATTCGGAATTATTTATTTCCTAATTTTTAATTCCGAATTAAAAAACATCATGTAACCGCAGCCATTGTGGGTACGTTACAGTTACATCATAGGTATGTTACGGTTACATAATGGTTACATGATCGTTACGTTGAGGTTACAACCCGCTTGCATCCAATTACGTTACAGTTACATCATGGGAACATTAATTTTGATATTAATTGGGTAGAATATCGCAATATATCCCGATATCGTGATAATATCATATCGTGACCCAAGTATCATGATACATATTGTCCTTGCCGATACTCACACCTAGTTGATTAAAAAAAGAAGGAACTTCACAGCTTCAATTTTACAAGAAAAAATTGTGATTTTTCAGACAAAAGGTCTTAATTTGGAGAAACTTGAGATTTGATTTTTTAATTATTTTTATTTCAGCAGAAAGTCTTGATGTGGTGAAATGTACTGTTTCACAGCTAAAATATGAGATTAAAGGACAAAAACATCCGCTGACTTCAACCACCAAGAAAAACAACTAAAGAAACAAAACGACCCAGAATCCATTTGTTTTCATTTCAGTTCACGTCGTATCAATGACGGCGAGTTTTATACGTGAATAAACTCGTCTCATTTACCTCCCGGAGCTTCTTTACTCTGCAAACGAAGCTCTGAGCGTTCAAGACTTCACTTTCATTTCCAGTGAAGCACCTTTAACCCGTTTGGACCTGAACACCTCCAGACCCAGTTGCCATGGAGACAGGACCGACCAGGTGACGGGCCGCATCAATTAACCTCCGGACGGTCGGACAGAGCAGCAGGGCGACGTGATCTGCAGATACGACATTCAGGTGTGTCGCAGCGACGAGGTTCGACGGAGCGGGAGGTTGGAAAGATGGAGCATTTAGGGCGGGAACGTTGTGATGTCACGCAGCGAAAACGCTGATTCAGCTCAGTTTTATCTGTAGAGCGTGAGATCCAGATCATGACCCCTTTACTTTATTTTACATTTTTTAAGATGAGATTTACACTAAATATGTGTTACTGACAAGTGTTGATGTTAAAAGTGTTTGAACAACAAATGTTATGACGCTTTAGTTCATATGGCAGCAGAACATTTAAATAAAAGCGACCTTTACGCTACTTTTGAATTCATTTTTTGATTTTCCGTATACAATGCGATTAATCGCGATTAATCAGGGAAATCATGCGATTAATCGCGATTAAAATTTTGAATCGTTGCCCAGCCCTAGTTTCAGAATAAGTCGCCGTAACGAGCTCCGCCGCTTCTTCGCCGTGGAAAAGACGGAACGTGAGGCGCCACGTTTTCACGCCTCCCGGTCCGACGACCGGGTCTGTGGTGTCGTGTCAGCGCTTCAGAAGAGATAAACTCCCCTGCAGCCCGCAGACTTCCTTCTGTCAGAGGACGTTGTCTTCAGGACTCGTCTCCGTGCAGTCACGGCAACGGCGTTGTAACTTTTCAGACCAGCAGCAGTTGTCAGTCGCATGAAGACGGACGTCGGCTTGAGTTTTTGTGGCAGGGCTGTGAGAAAGTCACCGTCGAGATTCTGCCGTCTTCTCGCCGACGACCGGGGGCGGACTGGTAATCTGTGGATTCTGGAAAAGTCCAGAACGGCCGTCGGCTCTGTTCAATAACCAAAAATTTCAGTCTATCAACTAACAGCAGGGGGCCCTGAGATTCTGAATCCTGGATCACTTTCAAATTTTAGATAACATTGCGGTCAATGGGGACGAAAATGTTGTTTCTCAATATCTCCGTTAATTTTTGCCCAAAACAATGAAATTTCACTCAGGGATTGATAATGGAAACCTCTATCAAATTACAAAATCTGATCTGGATCTGATCCAGAACGCGGATTTTATCGCGATCTGTAAATCGCTATATGGGGGAAGTGTTGCACTTGGCGGAGGTCTGCGCTCTACGAGTGCTTTTCTAGAATTATATTATATTATATTATATTATATTATATTATATTATATTATATTATATTATATTATATTATATAGCTACAGACCTACTCATTTTATTAATATAGTAATTTATTTCTGCAACCACACAATCAGAGACTCTCAGATTTAAAAAAAATTCAAAAAACTTAAATTTTTTTTGTTAAAAAACAACATTTTGTTGCAAAACTGAGACTTTTGTCATATAATTGTGACATTTTGCCACAAAACACCAAATTTCACAAAAACATGACTTTTAAATGTAACATTGTAACTTTTGTAGCCAAATATCGAATTTCTCAAAGTTGCAAGTTTGGACGTAAAATTACGACTATAGGTCACAAAATTGTGAAATGCATATAACTGCCACTTTCTCTTATAAAATCGAGAATATTTTCTGTAAAACTGCAACCTTCAGTTTAAAAAGCAAAATATGACTTTTTGACATAAAATCACTACTTTGTCACAAATTGTTAATTTTGTCCTCCAATCACGACATTTTTGTCATAAAAAGTTTCTGCTGAATCGTGACTTCATTCTACAACTATTCGTTGTTAAATATCGAGTTTCACAAAATTGCAACATTTTAACATAAAGTAACAACTTTAAGTCCTAAAATCACACATTTTTGAATTAAAATCATTAATTTCCTGCTGAACGGTCGAGAGGTGTTGAGTCGCTGCAGGGGGGAACTTTTCAGATTAAAAAGTTTTTTTTCATCTTAAATTTTTTTGTAATAAAGCAACGTTTTGTTGCAAAACTGAGACTTTTGTCATATAATTGTGATATTTTGCCACAAAACTCTTTTAGTAGCCAAATATCGAATTTTTTTAAAGTTGCGAGTTTTGACGTAAAAATTCGACTTTAGGTCACAAAATTGTGAAATTCATATAACTACCACTTTCTCTCAAAAAATCAAGAATATTTTCTGTAAAACTGCAACCTTCAGTTGAAAAATTTTTTTTAAAAAGCAAAATATGACTTTTTGACATAAAATCACTACTTTGTCACAAATTGTCAATTTTGTCCTCCAATCACAACATTTTGTGTCATAAAAAGTTTCTGCTGAATCGTGACTTCATTCTACAACTACTTGTAAAATATTGAGTTTCACAAAATCGCAAAATTTTAACATAAAGTAACAACTTTAAGTCCTAAAATCACACATTTTTGAATTAAATCATTAATTTCCTGCTGAACGGTCGAGAGGTGTTGAGTCGCTGCAGGGGGGAACTTTTCAGATTAAAAAGTTTTTTTTCATCTTAAATTTTTTGTAATAAAGCAACGTTTTGTTGCAAAACTGAGACTTTTGTCATATAATTGTGATATTTTGCCACAAAACTCTTTTAGTAGCCAAATATCGATTTTTTTAAAGTTGCAAGTTTGGACGTAAAATTACGACTTTAGGTCGCAAAATTGTGAAATTCATATAACTACCACTTTCTCTCATAAAATCAAGAATATTTTCTGTAAAACTGCAACCTTCAGTTGAAAAAGCATTTTTTTGGCATTAAAATGACTTTTCGACATAAAATTACTACTTTGTCACAAATTGCGAATTTTGTCGTCCAATCACGACAGTTTTATCATAAAAAGTTTCTGCTGAATCCTGACTTCATTCTACAACTATTTCACAAATAGTTTCACAAAATTGCAACATTTTAACATAAAATAACGACTTTAAGGCCTAAAATGACAAATTTATGAATTAAAATAAATTTTGTACCTGAGCTCAACAACCCAGTCTGGACCAGTCTGGACCAGTTAGCTCCACTGGCCAGATCCAAATAAGCTGTCATAATCTTCCCAGCCCATAAAGACGCACCATGTGACATGAAACTGATATGCTATCGGCGCTACGAGTACAAATGTATTGTTTGAATCAACTTAATGACCTTAATCTGCCTTTAATGACGAGGGGAATTAGTAGAACTTATGGTTGATGAGCTTTGATGGGTCTGAGGACCGTTTCCCGCCTCAGTTACTCATTACTGCACCGAATGGATCCTTTGGGGGCGAGTGAGGCGAAGCCCCGGCAGCCGGCGGCGCCACGGCCCGTCAGCAGGCGGGTCAAAGGTCGCCTCAGGAGAACCAGGTGGCCAACTCTGAGCTGAGTTTTTTTTTTTTCTTCATAACATGTCCTCTTTAATTCTGAAGTGCCACTTCCTGTTCGTTACCTCAACTTTATTCCATTTACCGTACCGCGCCGCCTACGGAAACGAGAGAAAAGTTCCCTCCGAGAAAAAAAAGCAAAGCGTGCGTTAAAATCAATGAATTACTGTGTTCGAGTGCCGGCTCACAACAGCTAGTTTTAATCCAATCATCCCAGTCGCCCTCCCCATTATCAGCCCATCACTCACTCCCGTCCAAACGGGCCGGCGGGCTGGGAGGAGACTGACAGGATGACGAGTGGATCCGGTCGGCTCGCAAAGCTTTTAACGATCTGGAACGAGCGCACGAAGCGGGTCGCGAGCGGCTACAGTCGTTACTCCCGCTCAGGTGGGTTTGTGTGTCTGTAAACAGATCCTCCAAGCTATGGAGCCCCATTTGGGTCATAATTCAATGAATAAATGAGTCTATTATCATGAAATACAGGCATTTATTATTATGAAATACGTATCCATTATTATGAAATATTTCCCATTATTATGAAAAAAATGTAATTATTATTAAATATTATGAGATAAAAAAGCCATTCTGAAATAAACTATTACGCATTAAACTAAGATTAAATAATAATAAAAATATGAGTTTTTAAATAATTGCTTCCTTTTTCATAAGGATGAGCTTTTACATAATAATGACATTTTGCCAGTGGGCGGGACCAGTGGTTGACCTGCACGCTCATTGGCTGATCCTTCTCCATTCTACGCTCTGACATCAGCTAGTTTTAGCCGTGAGGTCCCGTTAGCAGCGGGCCGTGACGTCATCAAGGTGCGCTCCTAGTCCGATTGTAGCTATGGCAGCTTGGACTGAGCTACGGGAAACCTTGACGTTTCTTAGTCGATGTCAACTTTTAACCGTAAACTGAGGTGCATTCTGCCACCTACTGGCCTGGAGTATAACTGCACCTCTCGCCCACTATCGATATTCACTGTTCTGTTGCTTATACCTGAATGAAAGAGCAGCCAATCACATAAATGGCTCCGCCCTCTCTGCTGTGATTGACGCACAAATCATTCTTATGAAAAACGAATCCATTATTATATAAAAGCTCATTATTATGAAAAACGAAACCATTATCATAATAATGGGAAATATTTCATAATAATAAACGCCTGTATTTCATAATAATAGACTCATTTATTCATTGAATTATGACCCAAACGGGGCTCCGTACCAAGCAGCTCCTCGGTTTCTGTGGAGCTGAAAGAGCTCGTCGCCGTCGCCGTCGCCGGCTGACGGCCTCCCGTCGTCCTTAAACGGTTCGTGAAGGTGAGGAAACCTGTGATCTGTGGTTCTGGTGCGGTTTATGTGTTCTGAGTCATTCAGAGAGGGTGTTTCAGCGCTGCTGGCCTCCATTGATCAGGATGAGATAATCAGATTGATGGCTCTCTTGGCAGCGGCTCAGATTTAATAAACTACGGACGGACGGACAGACGGGCCGGCCGGTCAGATGAGGCGTCTGTGGTGTGACCCGGCGGCGGGACGTCACGCTGGATCTCCTCCCGCTGATCCTGATGTGTCTGGAAACGATGGACGTGTTCGGCCTGAGCTAACTTCATAACAACCGTTCAACAACTGAGATCCATCAGGTCCTTGACTTCTGTCACGCCTGAGCCTGACCAGCCATCCTAACGTCCTGCAGAACGCCGAACTGCCGGTTTCGCTCCTTCTAAGGTCGGGTTCACACTGTACGATATTTAATTACACCGCTGAGTCGTGGCTTCGACAGACGCTAGCCAGTAGAGCTGAGCAATTTTATCGATTCTGCGATATACAGTGATCCCTCACCAGTTCGTGCTTTAAGTTCTGCGGTTTTACCGTATTTTCTGGACTATAAAGCGCACCTGAATATAAGCCGCACCCATTAAAATATAAACAAAATATATATTTTGTCACATATAAACCGCACCAGACTATAAGCCGCCGGTATCCAGGCTGATACCGGTGTCCAAGTAGCGACAATGGTCAGACACACCTGGATTAATCAGTTTGTCCAATAATAACAGGTATTCATGATCACAAAATGAATGTAGAGTAGCATAGCCAACATAGGCTACTGAACAAAAACAGAATAACCTTTAACTACTCTGTTTTTTTTTTTGTTTTTTCACTTCCTGCTAGAGCGCCCCCTGAAGGGCTGATAAAAAAAATTCATAGAAAAGCCGCATCTTTGTATAAACCTCATGGTTTTAAAATCGTGGGACAAAAGTAGCGGCTTATAGTCCGGAAAATACGGTAGTTATTCGCGGATTTTTCAGAAATATATAATATTAAAAAAAATAAAGAAAAAAATTGCGGAAACATTACAGGATGTTGTGCATGTTCTCTCACAGCTTACTTAACCTGGTGGCTATAATTGCTAGTAGCTACCTCATAAGTTCAGTATCAAGCCAAAAAGCTGCCAAACAAGGCCACTAGCTGTACTTTAACTCTCCATTGTGTCCCACCTTTGAAAGCTTGCAAGCAACAATTTGCACTGTTTAAATAAATGAAACTGCTTTTCTCAACACATATTTTATTCATTTTGTCCAGCATTTTGCAAGCTGCCTGTCAGCCATATAATGTGTAATTGATGCTTTCAGTTCAATTAATTTCAAACAAAGTCATTGGAACACTCACAAGATGTCACCAAAATCACTTTGTCCCTATTAAAATCTTTCAGAAAATGATGTGTAAATGCTTCTTAAGATGAAAGATCTGATATATATGATATAATATATATAATATATATATATATATATATATATATATATATATATATATATATATATATATATATATATATATATATATATATATATATATATATATATCGAATATCGCGTATCGTGAGCCGAATAGCGCGTATCGTATCGCTACAGCCCTACTAGCCACAAGGGTTAGGCTAGGGGTCGATAAAACCGTCCCTAACCATAACTCTAACCCTGGTTCATCGGAAGGTTTTCGAGATCGGTCGTCCTGGTAGTTTGAAGACGTAGATTTGTCGCCGTGTCTGGCAATATAAAACTAGAATATTGTCTTTTGATTCTAAACCGACCCTGCGTATTCATATAGTGGCTCTAGTATCCAACTATGATCTAGAACCTATTTCAAAAGCTCTGATGTTTGCACGGTTTACACCACATATGGCCTTCACAGGTTAGCGTAATGCCGACGTACGAGTCGGAGCTGTTGGAGTCCGCGTTTTTATCTCACGAATCCACCTGATTCTCTCCACTCGTTTCAACTTGCCTTTAAGTCTTTTTAACCGGTCTACCGTTCAGCATTTCTCTGAGACTCACTGGTCCTGATTCTGGCAGTTTACTCTCCACTCACGGTCACTGTGTCCTAGAAAGTTCAGGAACCGTATCAGCCTACAGTCGCTGTGAAAGGATTTACGTGCATCTGTACAGCGTTGGTGGTCATCTTTCAGCCATAGGGTTGTTGGTTTGATCACCAACTTCCTCAGTCTAGATACTGAAGTACTCCTGCCAGCACCAGCCACAATGTCAGTTCAATGTCAGTTCAATGTCAGTTCAATGTCAGTTCAATTCAACTTTATCTGTACAGACTGTCTCTAGGTGCTTCTTAGAGACCCAGATCATGACCCCCAAGCAAATATTGTTAACTATTAGTTGTATTATTAAAGATATAGTAAAGAAACACTGACAAGAAAAAACTCCCCTAGTGGGAGAAAAACCTTTAAGCCAAACAGTAGCAAGAAAAAACTCCCCTTTAAGAGGAAGAAACCTTGATCAGGACCTGGATCATATGGGGGGACCTTCCTGATGAAGAGGAAGAGGATGGGGGACAGAGAGAGGAGAGACACAGATATGTCCTCCAAAGTCTTCTTTTCAACTAATGAGTTATTATAAAAGGCAATCTTATCTCAGGAGAAAGTAGAAAGTTAAGCCGGTTTATTTAAAGGTACATTAGCAGCAGCCAATTAGCAGCTCTGCTGGTTTCACTTTGTAAATTGCATGTTTTTGTCAAATGTGTTCCCGTCATCCTTTGTTACCGAGGCAACGTGTCCAGCGGTCCAGCTGGCGAGAGAAAGCCCGAACACGACAGATCTGAACGACAACCGGAGATGCAAACTTCCATTGTTGCGCTTGTTTACAGGGAAGCTAAACTTTAAAAACGAATGGTGTCAGCTCACCGAGCCCCGAGGGCGGCTCCAGCTCTGGTTTCGTTTCAGCCGTGATGTGAGGAGACCTGCAGGCCTGAATGAGGGCTTTCCTCTCACCAGCTGCCCGGGCGGCTGGTTCACACGACATAACGGCCACGAGAGCAGGTTCAACACCGTCGGATGCAACAAAGGGGGCATAATAAACTATTCATCTGGTCCTTGACAGGTCTTAAACGTAGGTAAATACATCCTCAGATGACCAATTCATCAAGTGTTTGACAGCCTCGCTGAAACAAAGCCAGAAGACAGATCTGGTACACAGTACTGCTGCTTCCACGGAGGCTGCAGGGTTTCTGCCAGGACTGCTGAACAAATCCATGAGAACAGATGAAAATAGAAAATGGGAACACGTCTATGAAGATACAAGTTTGGTTGGTGTGTTGATCCGGACCATTCCGATACAATGTCAACGAGGAAAGCCATCAATAATCATCTTAGAGAAGCTACTGTTGCTGTGACGAGTTAAAGGACCTTGTTCCAGACAGTCTGGAGTCCATCAATCTGCACAGAGAAAGATCATTAACAAGTAGGACACGTCCAAGATGGCTGAAAGCGTCTCAATACAACAGCTCACTGCAAAGGTCGAGCACGGTGGTGGAGGAGTGATGATGTGGGGGACCAGGACACCTTAAAGTCGTTCATGGCATCTGTCTGCCAAAGCGTTCTCTGATCGAGAGGTCACCTGTCTAACTGGGGCAGGAAAATTATCCAAACACAGCAGCAGATCGACACCAGAATGGCTGAAGAAAGAAGGGGTGAAGGGTGTGTCCAGTCAGTCAGCACAGATCCAGTCACAGACCAGTCACAGACCAGTCATCAGACCAGCACAGACCAGCCAGACACAGCCCAGAACCGACCAGTCACAGACCAGTCACAGACCAGTCACAGACCAGTCAGCAGATCACCCAGACCAGTCATCAGACCAGCCAAAGACCAGTAGACCAGTCACAAACCAGTCACAGACCAGCCAAAGACCAGTCACAGACCAGCAACAGATCAGTCACAGACCAGTCACAGACCAGTCAGAGACCAGCCGCAGACCAGTCACAGATCAGTCACAGACCAGCAACAGATCAGTCACAGACCAGTCACAGATCAATCAGAGACCAGTCAGAGACCAGCCACAGACCAGCCATAGACCAGTCACAGACCAGTCACAGACCAGTCACAGATCAGTCACAGACCAGTCACAGATCAGTCACAGTCCAGTCACAGATCAGTCACAGACCAGTCACAGACCAGTCACAGATCAGTCACAGACCAGTCACAGATCAGTCACAGACCAGTCACAGATCAGTCTCAGACCAGTCACAGACCAGTCACAGATCAGTCACAGACCAGTCACAGATCAGTCACAGACCAGTCACAGATCAGTCTCAGACCAGTCACAGACCAGTCACAGATAAGTAACAGACCAGTCAGAGATCAGATCAGTTTCAGACCAGTCACAGACCAGTCACAGATAAGTCACAGACCAGTCACAGATCAGTCTCAGACCAGTCACAGACCACTCACAGATAAGTCATAGACCAGTCACAGACCAGTCACAGACCAGTCTCAGACCAGTCACAGACCAGTCACAGATAAATCACAGACCAGTCACAGATAAGTCACAGAGCAGTCACAGATAAGTCACAGAGCGGTCACAGATAAGTCACAGAGCAGTCACAGATCAGTCTCAGACCAGTCACAGACCAGTCACAGATCAGTCACAGTCCAGTCACAGACCAGCCACAAACCAGTCACAGACCAGTCACAGCAGTCACAGACAGCCACAACCGCAGTCACAGACCAGTCACAAACCAGTCTCACAGCACCTGTTTGAGTCCCCCACGTAACCACAACAAACTGAGGTCTGCTGCTGGAAAACAACAGGACTCCACCAAACACGTCTGCTGAGCCCCAATGTTGAGCAGCCCCAACGCTAACAGCCCCAACGCTAACAGCCCCAACGCTAACCAGCCCCAACGCTGGACAGCCCCAACGCTGAGCAGCCCAACGCTGAACCCCCAACGCTAACCAGCCCCAAGCCCCCAACGCTAACCAGCCACGCTAAACCAGCCCAACGCTAACCAGCCCAAACCAGCAGCACCGCTAACAGCCCCAACTGAGCAGCCCCAACCAGCTAACCAGCCCCACACTGAGCAGCTCCAACGCTAACAGCCCCAACGCTGAGCAGCTCCAACGCTTACAGCCCCAACGCTGAGCAGCCCCAACGCCAACCAGCCCCAATACTAACCAGCCCCAACGCTAACAGCCCTAACGCTAACAGCCCCAACGCTAACCCTGATGTCAGGAAGCTGCAGCTGGGCCACAGATGGAAACATCTGGGAATTCGGAACTGAAATGTGTAATTTTGAGACATGAAGTTGTAATTTTATGTGAAAAAGTCGTGGTTTTGCTAAAGTCAGTATTTTGCAAACAAGAAGCTGTTGTAAATTTAAAAAGTTGCAATTTTTCAAAATTCGAGCTTAGACGACAAGATGGCATGATTACAGGAAGTAATGCTGCATTTCTGCAAGATACACAGATTTTGAAACAAAAAGTCTATTTTATTGTCAAAAGATCCCAATTTTGCAAATATTTAAGTTTTTTATAACAATAATTGCTTTTTAACACTTAAAAAAGGTTTTTTTTACAGTAATAATTGTTGCTTTTTGCAGACAGCAAAAAATTTTTGCATTTTCAATTATCTATAAAAAAAGAGGATTATTATTATTATTATATTATATTATATTATTATTATATATATTTAGGGCTGGGCAACTTAACGCATTATTATTGTGTTAACGCATTAATTTGCGCCGACATTTATTTTATCGCGTGTTAACGCATGTTACTCACATGCTTTTGTTTTGAAAAGTCTGTTACTGGCTGCTGTGAAACCGGAAGACAACTGGCAGGTAAACATGCAGAAAAACTAAAACAGACATGGAGAACGGTAAAAATCTGTGAACTTTACAGTTCAGGTAGCAACTCAGGTAGCAATATTAACAATTCTGTCTGAAAATGAAAACTTTTAAACCCCTTTATTATATTATATTATATTATAGCATGTGATTCCAGCGCCGCCATGCTACCTGAACTGCTGCACACAGACTTTTCAGGGATGTGTAAACCAGACAATTGAATATAAAAACAAATTCATCCGTGGCCTGTTTTTATTTTGATTTTTGATCCAAGTCTAAATTTGAAATAAAAAAAAAAAAAAAAAAAAAAAACTTAAAAATTTTTTTTTTTCGTATGTTAGATTAAAAAATAAAAAACAAAATAAAAGTGTTTTTACAGATTTACACTAAATATGGTGTTAATGACAAGTGCTGATGTTAAAAGTGTTTGAACAACAAATGTTATGACACTTTAGTTCATATGGCAGCAGAACATTTAAATAAAAGTGACCTTTACTCTACTGTTGAATTCTTATTTGATTTTCCGTATACAATGCGATTAATCGTGATTAATCATCGATTATCGCGATTAAAAATTTTAATCGTTCCCAGCCCTAATTATATTATATTATATATATTATATTATATATATTATATTATATTATATTTATATATATTTATTTATATATATTATATTATATTATATTATATTATATTATATTATATTATAATAAGGAAACTTTCTGCTCCATGAGACTGTCGTTTGTCAGGTCACGTTGTCGCTGCAGCTCAGTCCAGACTTGGTTTTGGGTTTCACTCTGCTGCACCTCCTCTTTCACCACCAGTACGACAGCAGAGAGCTGGTCAAAGACCGAAGCTTGCTTATCTTTCACCTGTGCGCCAGGTATGACGACAGTGACTCAAAAATCTTCCGTTGCACCCAAAGCATGAAGAGAGTCGTCATTTCTAAGAACAGCGAACAGAAGACAAATAGTTTTTCTCCACAGTAAAGAGGCCAATAACCAAATTCAACAGCTTCATCCTGCGCTCTCTCTCTCCTCCCTCCACACCTTCCCCTCTCTCTTCCCTCCACACTTCCCCCTCTCTCTCCCTCCTTCCCTCCACCCCCACCCCCCCCCCCGAACCCCCAGAAAGACCTCAAACGGTTCAAAGCAAGAAATCCTGCAGCAAAGTTTCAATCATTAATTCAGAAGCGTATGAAAGTCTGAACGTATTCCAGACGGCGGATTCTTCTGCGGTTGTTCCAGAGATCGAGTCCACCTGAGGACGGGGTCAAAATGAACTTCCTGTAAAAAACCACCCCCCACCACCTCCAACCCCCAACCCCCCAATCAGAACTGATCCACGGGGGAGCAGAGCGGGAAGGATTTCAAAACCATTCGTACGGTCAGATTTTATAGAAAACTGCAAACGGACGATCCTTGTTTGACTTTTGAAACTTCCTGGAGGCGGGAAGGAGGGAAGTGAAGCTGCTCCTCTGAACCTCCACCGCCTCACTTTCCCCGACAGTTCGAGCCCAGACTCACAACTTTTCTATCATTTTCTTTTAGATGTAGGTGTTTGTGCAGCTCAGTTTCCCTCTTCTGTCCTGAAACCTTTACAAATATCTCATTAAAATCAGATGCAGCCCATTCCTTTATATTATATATATATATATATATAAAATCCCATTAGACTGCAGGAGTTTGTTTTCTAATATTGCTCTGGATTTAATGATTTTCTGAAGGGCGCCGCCGGTCTAACGGGGCTCAGTTACTTCATTTTACCCTCTGATTTCCACACGAAGAGGAAGGACTTTTTTTAACGCGTGTTCAGGTAACTTCCTGCAGAGAAGAAGAAATAATCAAAGCCCAGAAGAACTTCAACAGCAGCGTCCAGAGATGGAGCTCATTTAAAATGAGTGTTGTGTTGGATGTTTGAACGCCGGAGAATTCAAAGTGTTTTGCATCAAAATACTTTAGCATGTTAAGATTTTTCAACAGGTTAAAGGCACAGAAGAAATACTTCTACGCTATGCTATGCTACGCTTAGAGTGCGAATTATACAGTGACAATTGGGGGGGGGGTCAACATTTTCTAGAGACGACAAAAATGATAATTTGTCCCTTCTTTAGGGGGTTCGAAGTTGTAATTGGGGGGTTCAAACCTCCCCGTAATTCGCACTATGGCTACGCTACGCTATGCTATGCTATGCTACGTTACGCTATGCTATGCTATGCTACGTTACGCTATGCTACTCTACGCTATGCTATGCTACAACACGCTATGCTACTCTACACTATGCTACGCTATCATTTTGCTGTTTACACTATGTGACAGATTAGCGGCTGGAGAGTCTCAGATTAAACCGTCAACCACATTTCATCAAAAACAACCAATCAAATGAGACGCACAAAATACAAGGTTTCGCGGGTTTCCCCTTCAGGATCCTCTTCCTCACGGTGACCTCACCTTGTCTCTCATTGGCTGGAGCCCAACAGGGGCGGTTCCAGATATTATTTTGGTTTAATATCTGTCGTCCACCGGCAGCGGCTCCGGGACGCACCGTTGACCATCTCAGTCTTTGACTGACGACCCCCCCCCCGCCGGTTTACCACTGACCCGTCAGCGAGCTCTGCGACTGTTAAAATCTGCCTAAAACTGTGTCGTCTAAAAGCGCCGGATACCTAGAGTTGCTCCTGGAGCCTGCAGGTAGAAGGTGGAGGGAAACCACACCCACATTCAGCCCGAAGGTCCGTCCAGATCCACCAGTCGGCACCAGGAGATCATGCTAAACCCACACTGGTTGGGATTCAAACCAGTGAACTTCTGACAGCGCCACCTCCCAAACCACCTGTTAGAAACTCTAAAGACTCCAGGAACTCCTTATGGAAAGTATTTTGGGTACTTTCAAAATACAAAAACATTCATTTTCACGCATGTGGAGAACTGAAGCTTAAATACAGAAAATACCCGTAAATCAAGAGAAAACTGTCGTCACGTTTCAAACTCGTTGTCACGTTGAAAACTCGTGGTTTTAATTGCGTCTGCATATCGTCTGAGGACGACAGCGACACCAGCAGCTCCACATCTGGAGAAACGTCTGTTCGGAAACGTGAACGAGGCCCGACGTGTTCGCTAACGAGGTGACCGCAGACGAGACGTCGTTAAAAACATCATCTGGGAAGTCCAACGTACCTGGAAACACGAGGAGTCAAATCCCACTTTACTTCGCTGCAACTCTGAATCCAACGACTCAGAGTCGCTTTGGAGCCACGTAGAGGCAGCGAGCTAAGAGACAATGCGCTGCTGTAGAGGTTATGACGTGAGATGATGTGTTAGCTCGTGGATCGAGCTTTTACGGGAGCGTTTCCCGGCCGCTCCAGACAACTTTCACATCCACCTTTTACAGGAAGCGTGAATCAAAAACATTTTATTTTAAGGAGTATTTTGATATAATTTACCCCTTAATGGCCACGGTTACATGATGTTTTTTTAATTCGAAATTAATTATTCCGTATTAAATAATTCCGAATTAAACTATTTTCCTTCAGGTTTACATGGAAAACACATTTGTTCGGCTTTATCTAATTCCGCTTTAGGTCTGGGGGTTGGGAAGGGTTCTGATTGGATGGGGGGGGACGTCTTTACGTATTTACGTCTACCGGAAGAAAACAAACTTACACGATTAGCAACAACATGGAGGACTACATTATTAGCATCCTTTTTGGATTTGTTAAACCTCCTTCATTTAACCTAGCCGCTACAACTTTGAAAAGCTCACAATTTTTATGTTTCCTGCCATCTGTTCTTTTAATTATTTCCAGTTCCTCCAAGCTATTTATTAAATAAATCGTCTCTGCTCTTGACCACCGTTTACTGCGTGCTGCCATCTTGAAACTTTGTTTTGAAAACAAGCCCAGCGCGAAATATAAGCGTCATCGCAACAGACGGGGAAGGGAACTAGCATGCGCAGAAAGACGGGAATAAATTTAAAGTGGAATCCGTGTGTTTACATGGGAAGTTTAATTCCTCTTTAATTCAGAATTAAAGTTAAATCCGAATAAAAATTACCATGTAAACACCTAATTCCATATGAAAATGTCAATTCCGAATTAAACTTAATTCCGAAGTAAGTGGCTGGTTTATTCTGATTTTAATTCCGAATTAAATAATTCCGCGGTCATGTTTAAACTCATTCCTGTTTTTAAATTAATTCCCGTCTTTCTGCGCATGCTAGTTCTCTTGCCCGTCTGTCACGATGACGCTTATATTCCGCGCTGGGCTTGTTTTCAAAACAAAGTTTCAAAATGGCGGCACGCAGTAAACGGTGTCAAGAGCAGAGAGATGATTTATTTAATAAATAGCTTGGAGGAACTGGAAATAATTAAAAGAACAGATGGCAGGAAACATAAAAATTGTGAGCTTTTCAAAGTTGTAGCGGCCAGGCTAAATGAAGGAGGTTTTACAGATAGAGACGCCACCCAGGTCAAAAATAAGTGGAATGTTGTTGCTAATCGATCAGCTAAGTTTGTTTTCTTCCGGTAGATGTAAATACGTCCCCCCCCCCCCCCCCCCCCCCCCATCCAATCTAGGGGTGAGTATTGCCAAGGACCTAGCAATACGATACGCATCATGATACTTGGGTCACGATGCAATATTATCACGATATTACGATATCATGATATATTGCGATATTCTACCCAGTTAATATCAATATTAAAAGTTCAAAACAACTTCAAAACTTCCACCACTTCAAAGCTTCAAAACAACCTATTTATTGTTTATAATTAGTGTTGTTGCACATACTTACAGCATTGTAAAAAAAATCAATATTATATTGGGTGGCCGAAAATCGCGATATTTTGCTAAATCGATTTTTTTTCACACCCCTAATCCAATCAGAACCCTTCCCAACCCTAGACCTGGTAAGCGAAATTCGATAAAGCCGAACAAACGTGTTTTCCATGTAACCTCAATTCAGAATTACTATTTCCATGTAAACTCGAAGGAAAATAGTTTAATTCGGAATCATTATTAATTCCGAATTAAAAACATCATGTAACCGTGGCCAGTGAGTGTTACATGACCGCGGATTTAAAATCAGAATAAACCAGCCACTTACTTCGGAATTAAGTTTAATTCGGAATGGACATTTTCATTCAGAATTAGGTGTTTACATGGTAACTTTTAATCATTTTAAATCGGATTTAATTTTAATTCTGAATTAAAGAGGAATTAAACTTCCCATGTAAACGCACTGAATGTTCGTTTCAATACAGTAAAGTATGTTTACGCTGTAAAGTTATATTTTCTTCAGTTGCTGTATCCGACTAAGAAATCTGGTGAGAGTTTAATGACTTTAAGGAAGCAGAACTGCAGGAATGTTTAGATAAACGTGACCAACTCCTGCACTAACTTTCATGACAACCGACCTGCGTGGAGCAGGTGGAGCAGGTGGAGCAGGTGGAGGTGATAAACCTGCTGCTGAGGTCACAACTGATCACCACAGCAACGTTACCGGATCCTGAAACACCTGGAGGAGCACCGGGATGGATTCTTATGAGCTCTGCGTCTGAACGGAACGATACCGGCACCGCGCCGCCGGGATGGATGACGCCTCCCCGCCGGACAGGAGCAAACACCGTCACGAGGTCACCGCATCAGCGGCACGCAGAAGTTTCCGTGACAGACCGAGCAACATGACGCCAAACTGTAACAACTCCCAACAAAGGCAGGCGGAGACGCGGCGCCGCGGACGGCACCGCGCAACGTGACGGGAAACCCGAACAACCCCGAGAACTCAGCCGCGGAACGACGGGCGCGTGACGGGGAGACGCGCAGAGACGCGCAGAGACGCGCAGAGGCGCCGGAGCTTCTGGAGGAGCGTCGCAGAACCGAACCGGAACCAACGCGCCCCGTGACACCTGCCGCGGCCGTTACACGTTTACAGAAACACACGAGACAGAAAGGAAACATACTGAAGCGGCGAAGGAGACTCCTCTGTGTGTTCCTCCTCTCCTCTTCCTCTCCTCTCCTCTTCCTCTCCTCTTCCTCTCTGCTCTGGAAGTCTGCAGCCTCCTTCTCTCACTCTTTCTCCCCCGCTCCCTCTCAAGGTCTCTCTGCCGCGCTCTCTCTCTTTTGTCGCTGTGATAACTGGCCATGCCTTCACTGGCGGGGGGGGGGGGGGGGGGGTGGGGGGGGGGGGGGGTGGAGGGAGGAGGAGGGGAGGAGGAGGGAGGAGGGAGGGGGAGGCGGGAGGAACAGACAGGAGGGAGAAGAGGGGGATGATGATGAAGATGGTGCAGCGGCAAACCGAGAAGAAGAAGAAGAAGAAGGCGGCTCTACCTCTCTTTCCTCTCCTCCCTCCATCCTGCTCTTCCTCTGCCTTTATTTCTCGAGGACGTGCACGCAAAGCTGGCGACGCGCCTGCCGGAGAGGCAGCGGGGGAGCGCGCGCATGCAGACTCCCAAAAATGGCAACGCATTCACCCCCCCCCCCCCCCCCCACCTCCCTTTCTCTCTTTTTTCTGAATTAATTCAAAGCGCGCAGACTGTGCGTGCGTGTGGCGCGTGTTTTGTCTGCAGGGTAAACAGTCTCTGGAAGTGTGTTCCTCCCTTTGTTCAGCTGAGTGTCATTCAGGACCGGGTATTATCATTATTATTATTATTATTATTATTATTATTATTATTATTATTATTATTATTATTATTATTATTATTATTATTATTATTATTATTATTATTCATTATTATTATCATTATATTATTATTGTTATTGTTGTTGTTGTTATTATTATTATTATTATTATTATATTATTATTATTATTGTTGTTGTTATTATTCTTATTATTCTTATTATCCTTCTTCTTTTATTATCATTTTAGCTTCTTATTATTAACTATACATGTTGTTGTTGTTATTATTATTATTTCATATTTTGATTGTTATTGTTTGTATATTGTTTCTTAATGGATAATATGGATGATTGATGGTGGCTGGATGGATGGATTGATGATGGATGATATGGATGTATGGCTTGATGGATGGATGGATGGATGGATTGGATGGATGGATGGATGGATGGATGGATGGATGATGGATGGATGGATTGGATGGATTGATGGATGGATGGATGGATGGATGGATGGATGGATGGATTGGATGGATGGATGGATGATGATGGATGGTGGATGGATGGATGGATGGATGGATGTGATGTGGATTGGATGATGATGGATGGATGGCTGGATGGATGGATGGATTGATGGATGGGTGGATGGATGGATGGATTGATGGATGGATGGATGGCTGGATGGATGGCTGGATGGATGGCTGTGGATGGCTGGCTTGATTCTGGGATGCTTGGATTGCTGGATGGCTGGATGGATGATGGATGGATGGATGGATGGATTGGATTGGTCGCTGATGGCTGGCTGGCTGGATCGCTGGCTGGCTGGCGGGGGATGGCTTCTGGATGGCTGGATGGATGGATGCCTGGCTGGCTGATGGCTGGTGGCTGGATGGATGGATGGGCTGGATGCTGGCTGGATGGCTGGATTGATGGATGGATCTGCTCTTGGATGATGGATGATGGATTCATGGATGGCATGGATGGATTGCTGGCTGGCTGGATGGCTGGATGGCTGGCTGGCTGGGCTGGGCTGGCTGGGCTGGATGGATGGATGGATGGATGGCTGGCTGGATCTGGATGGTGGCTGGCTGGCTGGCTGGCCTGGATGGCTTCTGGCTGGCTGGCTGGATGATGGATGCTGGCTTGGATTCTGGATGAGGCTGGCTTGCTGGCTGGGGCTGGCTGGATTGGGATGGCTGATTTTTTGACCACACCCCAGTGTGCAGCGACACCCCGGTTGAGAAAGGCTGGACTAGACGATGCTGCTGGGACCTGCAGGATGCTTCAGATGCTAACGCTCATCAGGTGAGCTAACGTGAGGAAGGTTCTGGAACTGATGTCCTGTTGTGATTATAGGTGAGAGAAGCAGCTCAGATGCTAACGCTCATCAGGTGAGCTAACGTGAGGAAGGTTCTGGAACTAATGTCCTGTTATTGTGATTATAGATGAGAGAAGCAGCTCAGTGGAACATCTAGACGTCACTGACAGAGACAGAGACGACAGAAGGACTCAGGTGTCTTTCAGAAACAGATAAATGTCATCGACACATTTATGTGTTGAGGACTCGGGCTGTGACAAAAATCAATTTGGCAATATATCGCGATTTTCGACCGCCCAATATAATATCGATTTTTTTTAGGAAAATTCATGCATTCATGTATTAGACACATTGTGAATACTTAAATGTGCAAAAACACTAATAATAAACAATAAATAGGTTGTTTTGAAGCAAATAGTTTTTGACTCAATTTGTCCTCTGAATGATCAATATCATCAGATTTTTCATCTCTACTTTTAATAATTTTGACATTAACCTTTAGGCAGTTTTTTCAAGGAAATATACAATTTTGATATCAAGATTTCAAAAGGCTCTAACTTGAAAGCAGTTTGAGATAAAGATAAACTGTCAATGAGAAAATTGTTCAGTATGACTCAAAGTCTGTGATGGGAGTGAAATTATTCACCTAATTTGCATTTTATGACGTCATAAGGTGGCGGCCATATTGGAAAATGTTTGATTTTGATATCAAGGTTTCAAAAGGCTCTAACTTGAAAGCGGTTTGAGATAAAGGCAAACTGTAAATGAGAAATATCTTCAGTATGAACCAAAATTTTTAAAGGAAGTAGATTTAATCTAATTTGATTATTGTGACATCACCTGCTGCCCAAACCTGCCCAGTAGTCCCTTATATTCAGATTTTTCCTGCAGCTCCATGCAAAATGAAAGCTTTCATTTCAGCGACAATCACATCATAAAGTCATTAAATCTGGAGTTTGGTTTCAATATTTTCCCTTTCAAAGACCTGGTGGCCTTTTCTATTTGATTGATTGGTGATGAAGCTCCAGAATTCATCATCTGGAAAAGGGATGAAATCAATGAGCTCAGAATTTGTCAGATCGTCTCCACAAAAACCAACCAGCTCATCAAAATTTAGGATCCACTTTGATACTCTTCCTCTTCTCTGAAGAACTCTCACCTGCCACCATCATCTTCATCACAGTGATTTCCGGTGCACCATTAGCAATGTGTTTTTTTTTCCCGCGGCTTCTCCCGCGTTGCCAGGACAACAGCGGTTGTTTTCATCCCCGCTACATTTTTCCATATTTGCGGTGTTATGAGCCCCCCCCCCGACACCTCGACTTGATTGGTGATCGCAGAAATGTTTCTACCCCCCCGACCACGCTGAGGTGAAGCAGCCGATATACGATGTGTTGATTGTGGACGATGGCGCGCCGACTCGCCGTCACTACTACCGTCAGTTTCTGCTTCACTGGACGACTGCATGTCTTCCTCCTCTGAACCGGAGTTAGCCAGATTAAGTTAGCCAGAACCTGACCAAGTACTTCGTGGACGGTAAACCGACCTCTCAGCATCATGAGTAAATGAATAAACACTCTTTCGCTCTACTCTGCTCTCGCTACGTCTACCGCACATCTCTTTGCCGGAGGATGTTTTTCAAACTCATTTTACGCTAAAACTTTGAATGGCGCCACCTCCAAAAATGGTTCTCAGATTACAGGCGCACATGTCCGCCATCTCCTGGTGAAAAGTAGTAACAAGATTCGGCATCACATTTACAGCCTGTTTTATTCAGCAATGTTGCTTCTTGCAATATTGTAACTTTGGCGCTTAAAGGGTTAACTGGGTAGAATATCGCAATATATCGTTATATCATGATAATATC